>VWPW01005250.1:0-254691 GCA_013389825.1 Crypturellus undulatus | reverse complement strand
CCGGCGCGGGGGAGGCGCCGCGGGCGGCCGCGTCCCGCACCTGCGGCCCCGGCCCCGGCTCCCCGCACACGAGGGGCTCCTGCGGGGCGCGTTAGGGACTGAGTTGTGCGTCCCGCAGCCCGGGCGGAGCTGTGAGGCAGCGGGCGCCTCGAGGGAGCGTCAGGGAGCGCTTCCCCCGAGGGGCAGTTGTGGCATCGCCCTGTGAAGCAAACACCGAAGATTGTGGCACTCACGGGCTGGTACAACCGCGTGAAAGGAGGCGGGAGGCAACAGGTACTGCAGCAGGGACGGGAGAGGAGAGGAGAGGAGGGAAAAAAATGTCTTTTTAAAGTCTTCTATATGAAGGGCCTCTGCATTAGGCAGAACAGTGAGATTCACAGCTTCTGCTAATAGAGTATTAATGGCANAGGTACTGCAGCAGGGACGGGAGAGGAGCGGAGAGTAAAGGAGAGGAGAGGAGAGGAGAGGAATGTGTTTTTAAAGTCCTCTATATGAAGGGCCTCTGCATTGGGCAGAAAAGTGAGCTTCAGGTGTCTATGGCAGCTTCTGCTAATAGAGTGTTAATGGCAAAGCCTGGTGCAGCCACCTTAGCTGAGAATGTAATTTCAGAGAGTACAGAGCTCTGTCACTAAGGAGCACACGAGCTGAGGATCTATAGTTGAATGAGAACCTACACTTCTCATTAAAGCAGCTTTTTCTCCAACATTAAGCAGAAGCAGGAGTAACGCAGCCCACAGCTGGAGGTGGGGGTTTCTTGCCCAAAAGACCTGAATTCTGTCAAATATTTAGGTACATAACGTCTCCCTCAAAGAATTGGTCTTCAGTTTGTGCTCACATCTTCTTCTACAACCTATTCCAGCTCTGACATAATAATACAGTGCATAGTTAGGGAGTCCAGCATGAGTGTGAGCTAACACAGCGGCCGAGATTCCCCTGGCCATCAGTTCAGTCCACATTGCCTCCATAATACATGGAGGTCCAAATCCACGAGGAATCAGAGATCTTACTTGGATTTTGCTGCCTCAGCTCTATCTTGGTCAAGCATTTCTGGACCCATCTCTTAACTACTCTGGGCAGTATGTCCCTATGCTTAGCAAAGTCATTGAAAACATCAATGCTTTCACTAAAGCCAGAGCATCTGTTTTGTTGCCCCAATCCACCTTCTTGCTCCCCACTCAGTTTTTCCGCCTCCTCCAGTGTCCTTCTATGGGACTAGCCTGATGCCAGCCAGCAGGAGAAGCAAGTGCTCCCTTTGCACTGTGGAAGTCCAGGAAGGCAGAGATTTGAGTCAGCTGGCAAGGAAGTGAAAAATTTTTATTAGTGCATGAGGACCCACACACTTCAGAAGTGAGTCACAAAGAGCGAATGATGTTCCAGCATTCGGATAAAACAGAAATAGATTGCTATTGGGAGGAAGAGAACTGCAGGCAATTGCATCTTGCAAAAAGCTTAACATGACCAAACTAAAAACAGCCTACCAAGCAATCAAGTGCAATCTTAAACCTTCTATAAAGCCTTTCTGAAAGGAAAGAAATGCTTAAAATAGCATGCAAGAACGTTGGAGATTGGAGATCTTATTATCTTGTCTCAAAAATATTGCTTCAATAATTTGAAAGTGTTCTTGGTAACATGAAGAATTCAGTGGTAAACTTAGGCTTTCTTGACTTTGTATGTCTTGAGAAACCATATTAAACCTCAAGACGAAAGCAGTGGTTGTGAGTAGCCCATGGCCATAGCATCCTTGAGCAAAACACTGTCCTTTTCCATCCAGAGACCATGAGTGGGATGCTGAAGCATGTAACAAACCAAACTTCGGCTATAACCAAAGAGCACAGAGCTTGGAACTTGCAGGAGAGCTGCAGAATATCAATCAACAGGTTGTTCTAGGAAGACCAATACTCATACCAATGCTAAAACTGATGTGGGAACCCCTTTGCTTTATTTGTACATATATACTACTCTGCATTAAGTTGGCAATGGTATTCCCTGTTCTGCTTCACTTGATATCACACCAACGATCACTGCTATAAACCCTGCCCAAGTTTATGAATAGTCAGAAAAAGTTTATATACTAAACAGCGTGGCAAGTACTTTAAATTGCCAAGCATTTCTGCTTTACAAAAAAACTAGATTGAAAGAAGTCATTTGATTTTTTTTTAAGCTACAGGATATGAGATGCTGTTCTTATGAATGAACTTGCTTTTGTTCTGGAGGATAACACTGGGCTTGCTTGGGAAAGGGTTTTGTTTTACTTCCTTTTTCAGCCAGCCTGGCAAGTGATTAATCTCCAGGAGCTGCACAAAGCCAAAGTGCCATCTTGTGGACACTTTATTACTTGAAGATTAAGACATTGTATTTTAGGGTCATACAGAACAGAGGTACTATCATAAAAATTATATTAGCTTATGAAAACTAGGAAAAAAGCCCATACCTTGGACTGATATTGTGATGGTTGATCTTCTCAAGCAGGTGCTTGAGATACAAATCACTGCAGTTGGTCAGTCTGTCTTCCACTGCAGGACAAGGTCATTCAAACTCCAGTGTTGGAGGTATAAAGGGGACCTACAGCCCTTCTCCATGCTGTTCACTGCTGCAGATTTTAATCAAGCAAGACAAAGACCAACAGAATTTCTAGGCATGCTTGGAATGCCAATTCTTGCTTCCTTGCATAGGACAAAAGCATTAAAAAAAAAAAAACACCTAAGAAAATAAACTAAAAATAATTCAAAGCATCTGCCAAATGTAGTTTGAAGGTCTATTTTTTTTTCCTGTATGAGCAGTCTCTGCTTTTTACCTTGAGGAATTAATTGGATGTATATGTTTTACCAAACTAATCCATGATTCAGCAAGAAAATTAATGAAATGAACAAACAGTTAGGACAGCTGAATGGTCATTTTAGACCTAGCAACCTTGGAAATGACCTTTTAAATAAAGAACTCAGCGGGGAAAATACTACAATCTGATAAAAATGGATATTACCTACCTATAAAGTCTACTATTAGGAATAGCTCCCAAAGAATTGAGATCTTAACTGTATGTATTGTATGATGTGCTAGAACTGCTGTGTCATGTGTACCTAGCAGGCCTGTTTCAAGAACCCCTCATGTACAAATCCAGTGCCACAGCCCCATTTCTGCCCACTGTACAGAGAAATCCTGGGATCCACCAGAGCCAGTAGGACTGTGAAGCTGTACAGTATCACTTCCATAGTGCTTGAAAAAGAAACAGACGTGGTGAAACAGACAATTCTAAGCAGTTTAAATACATCCCAAAAAAGAAAAAAGGCATTAACACAGACACACATACTTTACTGAACTGGAAAAATCCTAATTCATGATGAAATTAATTGTTGTCTATTTAGACAAACGTGTCATCCTTCTCCAGTCTCCTCTCCAATTATAAAAACTGAAAGGAAACAAGACACTCCACTAAAGAACTTTGAAATAATTAGATTAATTAAATTTAAAATAATTAAATATGAAGTCCCGTGCCATAGTGGCTCCAAGACAGCCTTTAAAATAATTATCCCCCAATAAGCAATCTCCATTGTATCACTATAGCTTAAACTGTTTGTAATCAAAGTTTCCATTTTAGAATTAATTAGAAAAAAAAATACCATTAAATCCTTAAATATTTATGGCTCTTTTCATGTGTTACTAGAAGCAAGTTATTTTTTCACTGATTCCATAGGATGAGGATTTAGGAATTCTAACACATCATTCAAATATATGAAGCCAATTCAAGGTATACACATCAGGATCATCACACAGCCCAACTCATTAAAGAGATTTAAGCAAGTGCATATAATCACCATCTCTAATGAGCTGGTCTCCACAACACTCAAAGCTGTTTTAGAAGAGTCAGGTTGTGATAAAACTTACAACAGCTCTTCATGGAGGAGAAAACCTGCCTCCTACTTTATTTATATAATCACCTCAGTGCTGGGTTTTAGAAGACATTTGCAAATTGAAAAAGAAAGTGAGACTGTTTCTGCACAGAACCTGAGCCTTAATCCTCCAATTTAATTTCTTTTAATCTTAGAGGAAAAAAAAGGAAAAATAACCATACAGTTTCAGTTCTTCATAGTCCTTTTCACCAGGAACTGCACACATTTCCCTTCTCCAGGGAAAAGGAAGGCTCTGCCTGACCCACTCCTTCCACCTCAGGTTCAAGCCCATTCAGCTGCTAGTCCAGGAGGGCTGACACAATAAAACAGAGAGAGGCAGAGGAAACAGCACTGGAAAGTGGTCATTTGGCATCCTGCAGAGCTCACGCTTCCTGCAAATACACAGAGCACAGGTAGGGTGGCGAACACAAAATTAAGAGTAAATAAAAAAAATGAACAATTTATATCCACCCCCATTGAGGTTTGAAGCCGAAATAGGTAATTTGCTCTAAATGGAAGAGGAACACCACAGACTTCAGTGCTCCGGGCCTTTCTGGGTCTTTATCATTTAACTCATCATGGGGTTTCTTTGCACAACCTGACCTCCAATTGTTTTTGAACAAAAAGATAACTGCTGAAGGAGATTGCAGAAAGAAGATGAAATACAGCCCCGAGCTACATAACTGGCTTATTTCATCGGGGTTGAAATGTGGCCACTGCTAACAAGGAAAACCCAAAGCAAAACAGTAGTTTAATTCTATAATTTATTCCACTGGTTTAATTCTTTATTAGTCAAAACATTTTATTTAAAAATAGGACTGAGGAAAATAGGGGTAACCTGAAAAATCCTGATGGCTTAGGAAACATCTTGATATCACTCCATTTGGTGTGATAAGAGACAAAGACCCACATATCTTGCAACATATAATTTACTTCAAAGGACAGCAGCTTATAGCCTATGATTTTAATGATTGTCCTACAACTGATCATTTTGTCAAGTACCAAATAAAGTGCAGTTAAACTAAGTATTATCCTCTTACCCTTCCCAAGAGCAGTGTTTCATTTAAGCTGTTCAGACAGAGGTGGTGTGGAGGGTTGGTGGTAGATCTGAAGGCTTCTAAGTAGTTATACGAGCACCAAGACTTTAGTCTTAAAAGGCTGTCTTTAGAATAGTCACCATATTTTAAAAGTATAAATACATATCAAAACAAGTAAACTCATTACATAAAGGAGAGTCTTAATGTTTCACTACTCAGAATAATGGTATTGTCACCACTCAAATTAACCGGAAAAGATATGTGGTATTTAGTTAAAGGATGCCCTTACAGAATTAAGGGCTGGCATCCAAGAAGAGCTCTCATTTTCACCACTCATTGTCTTTACTCATACTTTCATGACTTAAAAATATAAAAGAAAGCAGAGACTGTTCCCCAGGCACACATTGTTTTTATTAATATTTTCCAAACTTTGTACAAAAACCTGTCCAGAAATCTCATGGTAAACGGTACCTTGAGCATAAAATATATTTGTGCTAGCAGAGAAAGCTGTTTGTTTTGTACTTGTCTCTAGACATATCAGTGGATACTAGGAAAGGATGTCAGATATAATCATCAGTCACAAATAATTACAGATCCCTATCATCATTATTTGTCCACAATCATCTTATCTCTGACAGACCTAAAGAAAAGAACTTGAAAAATTGTGGGAAGGATTCACCCAAACACTTGGCTGTCAGAGGAGGTAGAGGGTAAAGGGCAAGGGGAAGGAAGCGTTGTACAAATGTTTTCATCTTTAGGTTCCTCAATTATAGGAGAATATCTCTTTTTTATTTTTAAAATTGGTTATAACCCTAGTTATCTTCTAGAGACATCTTCACATCTGCTTTTTGAAGGGAGTGCACATCATCTTTTCAGGAATGCACTGTTTTCTTGGGGGTGCCTATTTTTCATAAACATTTAAAGTTTTAAAACAAACATCTCAAGCTCCTAATGAGTTGAAGCTTCACTTCCTGATCCATCAGGAAAGTCATTAGCGCCTATGCCTGACAGCTCTGGAAGGAGGCACTATCTAGTTAAATGAGCCATACAAATGAAGTGACCACATGGATCATCAGTGGCAGAGAGAGGGACAGTAACTTGTGAGCAAAGTCATCACAAGAGATTCTAAAAGGAGGGAAGGTGCAAGTTTAGGTATCTATATCCACTGAACGTCCAGCATATTGCAACAGGGGCTATGGTTAGGAGATGAAAAAATTCAGGGAAAAACTATAGGAAGAAGTGTTATCCTTAAGATCCTGGGACACATGGAAAAGGATTAAATTCTTCCCTTTCTGCCACTTGTCTCTACACTCCATGTAAAGCTAGCTGCAATGGCCACATACTGTGCCCTGTTCCTATTTATCCCGTATTTGTTTGCCCCACTGGAATATAAGCTCTTCTGGACAGGGCCTGCTTGTTTGCTTGGCGCAAGCTCCCCTATTATACAACCCCGGGTACACACCAATACAGCTGTACTTATGTTAATCCTCTCCCTGAGGAAGGATAATTAAATCCAAACCGATAAAATAGTGTTAGAACTTTCAGCCATAAACCAACAAAATCAAGAACATTCCGATTCTAACTCACTGCTGCAAATAATGAAATAGTGCAACAACATTATAGCAGTATCATATTCTAGCAAAAGTAACAGGGCTAAACTCAGACTCCTCTATTTCTACCAGGTAGCAGTAACTCAAAACATTAGTCCTGCTCTTGGCAGCAAGAAAACCCCTCTATACTGTTCTGAGCACAAGCAGACAAATCCAGCTTATCGTTATTGCAGGTTCCCAACACTGTTCACCATCACCACAGAGCCAAAGCAAGATACGTGCTCAGCACCATTTTCATCCCAGAACCTCCTCACTTTAAGAGATTGAGGGAAAGGTTATCCACAGCATGAAGAGACCCCCACACCAAGCTAGAAATGTTTCCTTGCACCTGCCTCAAGTCGTGCTTGCGGAGCTTGCACATTCCTTATCCGGTTGCTGTCGGGAGGCCTGTGCCTGCCGTAATTCAGAACGAAGTGTCTAAAAATCCTAGAAAATACCAGAGTGCTAGTATTCCAGCCTCTGCTGTATCCAACATCATCTCTGCCCTTGTATCCACCATAAACAGAGCAGTGTCCTAGGCAAAGAAATATTTGAAACCACTGTTTCAATCTGTACATAATCTAGTGATAAAAGCAAACCCTCTTTTAGACACGTTTAAAATGCAAAGCAATTAAACCTGGGATGTATAATATTTTATTCACTTGCATTGATCTGTAAGGAACAGCACAGCAGCAATGCACCTAACTGATTTCCAAGGGAGCTTCAGGCAATTGGCATGGACTGGAGCATGTCTCCTTATACCCCATCACATTGTATCCTTACACCAAGAAAAAATTTTATGCAGGCTAGTGTAAAAAAAAAGGTTTAAGCCTTTTAATTTTAAGCACACCTCTGTGATTGCAATTTAAAATGAAAATGCATGATTCCAAATCCCACTTGATCTCTTACCCCTAGTATTGGCAGTCCATGTGCTTTCATTCTAATCAGGATAAACAGATCCATAGCTGAGACTGGTATAAAGGCAGACATGGGAGTTCTAGGGAGAAAAATCTCACTTTTCTATTAAATGTTGAGCAAAGGGAAAACCACTAGGCAGTAACTGGAGACACAGTGTATTTCCAAATGGCCTACATAAAATTAGAAGAAGCTGAAACATGGGGAAGCAGAAGGGCCCGAAAAAGATCACGAGAGAGGTAGTACTGCCTCAGCATCTCTTTATCAAACTACTAATGACTGAATTTGCTTTTAAACAAAACCCATCTCATGCAGATTGCTAAGGTAGTAACTTGAACAGAAAAGTTAGAGGGAGTCAAAAACAACACAAAATAGCACAGGAAATAGCACAAACTAACAAGTCTAAAGAAGTATATACAAGATAAGTATATTTAATTGGTTCACTTGGTTTCCATCCTACTTGGATACTTCCAACGATAAAAAATACCTGTTAAAGCAGCATAGAGTTTAGTATTTATAAGGAAAAGAAGGCAAAGAAAGGGCTTACCAAGAAGATTTTCTTATAAGAAAACAACATTCATAACTTGAAGGGCAAAGATTATAATGTCTTACAGAGTTGTTAGGAGAAAGCAGCAAGGACAGCAAGTGTCACATTAAAGTGGATATATTTGCTGTTGGGTCATTTAAATTGCGCCTGAAGGATAATCCCAGCAAGACGGGTATTGCAGCTTCATTTGGAAGCATCCCTAGCTGGGATAAGGATGTCTAATCACTTCATTAGAACAGTGTCATTAGAGGGAATTGGGGAAGAGGAAGTTTCATTATATATATTTATCTATATAAAGACGTTTAGCAGGATAACTCAAGCCTCAGCAAGCAGCTTGAAATTGTGGATATTTACAGCTGTACCAAGAAGTTGTCCGACTTTCTGGTATGCAAAAAGGCTGACTGTGCAGAGACACTGCAAATGGCACTGTTGCACAGAAGCGTTGTATATACATGCACACAAATACCTGCTATATTTTTATTTTTAGCTCTTCAGCTTCTAGAATGCACTTAAAACATTTTGGGGCCATATGCTCTGCCTCCAGGCATCTGCATTCATTCTTAAATGGTAAATAGAATTCAAGTTGCACAGTAAGATTCATGCAGGTGGGGGTATCCTCTAACTAAGCATTAGTGCCAAGCAATCCAAACACCAATTAATGCTGATTGAGTTTTTAATCTTCTCCCTTAGCCTCTTCCATCATATAACTACTAACATCTTTCACTGAAGATGCAGTGTCCCTGGCTTCCCCTGCACTGTTAGATTTTGGGTTTTCTGTATCGAGAGAAAAAACAATAAAAGGAGTGCAGCACCACTCAAAACGTTACACTGCTGAGACTTCCCCTAATTAAACCTAATGAGTCAGAGTAACTCAGAATGAGGAATTTTAATATCATATTTTCATTTTAAACTCCAAGCTACATGCCATTTTTATAATGATATTTTTCAATCATATCTTTGCAGATAGCAGAGACACCTGGAGCCTCCACCCAGCTAAGGAATAGTATTTCTGCAACATAAAGCTGGAAGCAAATACAATTTTTGATCAATCTCAAAGTAACAAGTTTATTGAACTCCTGGTGTGTATCTTCAATTTAAGCATTTTTTTCCTGTGCTTCGTGCATACCACTGGCCAGTCTCATACCATATACTTCTGGGGNGCAGAGACACCTGGAGCCTTCACCCAGCTAAGGAATAGTATTTCTGCAACATAAAGCTGGAAGCAAATACAATTTTTGATCAAAGTAACAAGTTTATTGAACTTCTGGTGTGTATCTTCAATTTAAGCAGTTTTTTCCTCTGCTTCGTGCATACGACTGGCCAGTCTCATACCATATGCTTCTGGGATTTCCTTGCTTACCCCCCACCTCCCACTAGGACTGCATTTAAGAGTATACCCCAAAAAATGAACATTAGCAGGTGGAAAGCGAGAGTGCAGCACCAAAAGGAAGAAATTTGACATGCAAAGTGCCCAATTCTTGCTACTAACATCATATTCTTTAGCAACTGGGGGTATGAGTCACTGGCAGAAGATGGCACTGGGCCAAAGCCATTCTACAGACTGTGCAACTCCAGAGAACATATTCTGGGATGAAAATATCATCTTTGTTCCTTATGGTCTGTCCCTTAAAATAGACTCCTATCAGTAGAAGCCCGTGAACAGCTGGTAGCTGCTCCTTTGGGTCCCCCCATTCCTTCATCACAGGCTTGAAAAGGCAAATGCCTTGGACAAACATTTTCATTTTGAAACACTCGCTATACCAAAGGCATCAGCTGTATGCGAGTGAACCGCAGCATAACTTGAACCTGTTAAAACATGACTTTCAGCAACAGCCAGCCACCAACTGGATATTTGAATCTGCAAGAGCTCTGTAGGGGCAACTGCAGCACTTGCATTCCTAAAAGCAGGAAACCAACCACTTCTCAGAGGTAAGTGCCCTTATCCGTGCAGACAAGGTGCAAATTACACCTAGATAGGAACCAAGCTAAAGCAGTACCAGAGTCAAAAGCCTCTTCATGCGCTCACACTTGCAACTCGCTACGCCAAGACTAAGAACTTGCAAGGTCTCAAATACTTGGTGTTAGCAACAACACTCACACACACCTCAGCAGCAGAGATACAAGACTTCTCAGCCTGTTAGTTTTACCTCCATACACTGCTTTGCCTGAAACTNAGCACTTGCATTCCTAAAAGCAGGAAACCAACCACTTCTCAGAGGTATGTGCCCTTATCCATGCAGACAAGGTGCAAATTACACCTAGATAGGAACCAAGCTAAAGCAGTACCAGAGTCAAAAGCCTCTTCATGCGCTCACACTTGCAACTCGCTACGCCAAGACTAAGAACTTGCAAGGTCTCAAATACTTGGTGTTAGCAACAACACTCAGCAGCAGAGAAACAAGACTTCACAGCCTGTTAATTTTACCTCCATACACTGCTCTACCTGAAACTGAGAGGCAGCTGAGACACAGCCAGAACAGTAACCTTGCGTTTTTATAACTGCAGCATTAATGCAGTTTGAGGAGGAACACAAAAAACAAGAGGTGAAGCCCTCAAGCAAGCAACTGCCCTTCTTTTTCCATCAACACTTTTCCCAATATTTATGGCTTCTCGCACACTTTGAATTAACCCTCTGATCAACATCACTCACAGCACCCAGCTGTTCTGCATGAACATATTTTGCAAACTGGCTATGTCTGGAGAGTGGAAGTCAAAGGAAAGAGTCTTCCAAGGCTACTGGGCTACAGTGCACTGTGCAAACTACCTGTCCAAAAAGGGAGTTTGTACAAATGCATCAAGTTTAGCTAAATCTCATTGTTAGATTGTAATGTGAAAGTCTTGCCCGTTTTCCACAAGAACTGAAAAAGAAAAACGCTCGGAACACAAGCAATATGTTTCAGATGAAGTATTGAATTTAGAAATCAACTGAGGAAGGACCCTCACTCATGGGAACTGACATGAATATTTCAGACTTTTGNTGAAAAAGAAAAACGCTCGGAACACAAGCAATATGTTTCAGATGAAGTATTGAATTTAGAAATCAATTGAGGAAGGACCCTCATGGGAACTGACATGAATATTTTAGACTTTTGGTTTGAATTCCCTCTTCTCCCATATCTCATAGGATCACAGAACACCACAGGCTGGAAGGGACCTCAGGTTTCTTTCTATATCAAGCCTGAACCTCTCATACTCCAAATTGTGGCCATTGACTCTCACCCTCCTACCACGCACTGCTCTAGGCAGCCTGGCTCTATCTTCTCAAGAACATCTCACAGATACTCTAAGGTTGCAATCAGGTGCCCCCCATACAGGCAAGTGTATCACACTGTTCCTTTTTACTCAGTTATTTTAGCACACCATGGAAACTGGGTTTGAGATGCAAACTATAATTTCCAAGAGAAGTAGCAAGTTTTGTCTAGAAACCAAAGTTACATTTTTAAATATGGAGGGAAGGAGAAATCTGGTTTGTTTTGCCTTGCCTTTTTTTCCCCTGCAATAAAGGAACTGGAATATTGCCTTGCCTTATATATATATTTTTTTTTTTTTTGAGTGGGGCAGGGTGTGTGTGTGTGTGTGTGTGTGTATCTCCTAAGACTGTTTTATAGGAACATGCACAAATGAAGCAGTAGTAAATGGAATCCCTAGTGTCATATATCTAAATGTGGAAGGAAACATGCATTCCATATGGAAGTTTAGCAACAAAAACAAAACAAAAGATCTGATTTCATAAATCCAGTTTGTCTCACTTGTTATTTAGCAAACACCTTCAGCTAAAAACTTACAGCTCGTTGACAGGCATCTGAGATGTGTTGAAGTAGGATACACACACAGAATGCCTGATTTAAAGCAAAAGTATTTTGGGAGAAGCTGAATACAGAGCAAGCTATGTCTCACTTTACAGCAGAGCATCCTGTTTACATGCCCATGTCCGGGCTATTTTTTGTTTGTTTTGCTGGAAGTCTTCTAATAATTTTGCCTCGTGCTTCCTATCAAGTTGTTCCTCTTCCACGGGAAGCAAAGACTCCGGGGTCAAGCTGACTCAGGCAAAGAGCTGCCCAAAAGCGTGGCTGCATCCTTGCTCCAAGACTGCCATCCTAACAGCCCGGCTACAAGGAGTTTCTTTGCCAGGCCTCTTTGCTCAATCTGTCTCCCCAAAATACATACCACTTCCTTCTGACTCCTCTGCTCAGAATAAATATTGTTCAAACTATTTTTTTCCCTCCTTGCTAGAAAACCCTGTTCAACTTCTTTTTCCCTCCTTTTTACATAGAGAAGTATTAAAACTTTCACAAGATTTGCCTTCTATCTTCAAGCTACATCCGTCTCAGCTATGGAGCTATATAGCAACAGCTTCTACATGATATTCTCACTTTTTTAAGTGCATATCTTGAAACAGACTACGGCTGGCCGTATAGGCAGTTAAGAGGAGGAAGCCAGGACAGTTTTCCCATATGAATCTCTGCAAGCTCTAGCTGGATTTCGCAGCCTTGTGTTCGGTACAGCACGGCAGAATGAGAACACGGTTAGTATTCTTAGAGTGCTCTGAAGAGGAACAGGAAAAGGCAAGAAAATCATCTTATTCTGTACCAGCAAGTAGTGCTGAAGAGACAGGGAATTGAGCACCCTCCTGCTCAGCACACAGTGAACATCACTCAGAGTCTCTCTCATGCATCTCGGTGGTGTCCAGGTAATAAACTGCACGTGAGAGAAGGGAAATACCGGAGAGGGGCTGTGGCAGCACATCCTCCTGCTCCTCTTGCTCCCTGCACCCCCCGGAAGGGCACATTTCTTCTTTCAAAATACCAAAACTACCAATTTGCTGAGCCCTGCCTAGGAGGGCACCTCCTCTTGGTGTTCATCCAAACACCACCAGTTTTATTACTTGTTCATGAAGGGGAAAATAAAAATGGAAGGGGCCCAAGCCAAAACCAACCAAAGCAAATGTTCTCCCGTTGCAGAGAGCAACACAGAAAGCAGAACCAGCCAACAGTAATATCCTGCTTGTAGCATCTTCACCCGCCTAATTCCCCAAGCAGACCCTTATTTGCCCCATCACACTCTGCATATCCAAGTCATTACTTGTGTCAGAGGCACTGCAGAGCGGCACAACAGCACACGCAATGAAAAACCTGCAAACCACAAAGTTATATAGAAAGGGAAAAAAAGAAAGAGACCAATTTCTTCACCTCAGAGGCAAAATTGGACTTTGCATGTGTCATGGACTGAATAACACTTCATCACAAGAGCCAATTTTCTTCCAACTCCCTGCAGGTCTTAAAACATAGATCTTAGTTTTGTTCCCCATCTACTAAATGGCTTTCCTCTCTAGCATGCCTTTAAAAAGGCAAAAAGAAACCAAAAATACATAACTTCATTAATTACCATGCGCACCAGAAGCTGACTATTCTTAGCCACAAAAACTATTCTCACTTAAAATTCCCATCATGCACAGATGTATAGGGAAAGATGGAGCACTGTTTCTTGAAGGAGGAAATAAGCCAAAAGCACAAGCTGATTTTAAACTTTTAACTGTTAAGCTATTTTTAATTAATAAAAAAAAGTGAAAATGCAAAAACAACCCCCCTCTCACACCCTGTCTGTAGCTCATAACAACAGAATAAATAAAACCTCAGTCAAGTCATCAAGCAAAACCAGCCCTTGCACAGATTTTCACAGACCTAAACTCAACCCATACGAACACAGGAGGGCCTGCAAAGCGCTGCCCTACCTTACCATGAAGGTGGCCAAGCTCCCAGCTCTGCTCCATGGGGCACCTTCCTCTGGGCACCAAGAACTGGCTCTGTCACCTTCTTCTAAGCCCTCCCCTCAGGTCGGGCTGCACCTGGGGCAGGTCTCAGCCCCACAGCTGCCCCATGGTCAGATCCCCACCTCCTCCTGTTTGTTTTTCCCTCTCCCAGTCTCTGCAGGTTTCTTTCNCTTCTTCTAAGCCCTCCCCTCAGGTCGGGCTGCACCTGGGGCAGGTCTCAGCCCCACAGCTGCCCCGTGGTCAGATCCCCACCTCCTCCTGCCTCACCACATCTGTTTGTTTCTTTCTTTTTCCCCCCTTCCCCAGTCTCTGCAAGTTTCTTTCCCTAAAGCACAGAATCTCCCAGAAAAGCTGCTATTGCTCTGCCTCCAGGCACTATTTGCTGGATTAACATAAGCCCCTTGTACTTTGGCACCTGCAAGCAAGTCACAGGTCCCTAGTTGGGCCCCTAAACGCACAACCTTCGGCTGCGACTGCTCAGCAGGAGCCCCAGTCACCTGGAGGCAGCTGGCGCGTGGGCTCCAGACCCACAACACGTGGCCACGAGGACCCACGATCCTAAATACCCTCCAAGACTCCCACTCCTCCCCGAAGCCAGCCCAAAATTACTAACACTGCTTCCCCGGGGCCTGTGAAACGCAGGGTATTGGGGTTTCTGCAATGAAATCTAAGCCGTTGAGGGGCACCTGGTAGAGCAGAGAAAAGAAATAACCTAGAGCTGTGGGCGTGGATGTGGAAGCTGAAAAAACAGGCAGAATTGTTGCATTTTTTCCATATTTATATCANCTGGCGCGTGGGCTCCAGACCCACAACACGTGGCCACGAGGACCCACGATCCTAAATACCCTCCAAGACTCCCACTCCTCCCCGAAACCAGCCCAAAATTACTAACGCTGCTTCCCCGGGGCCTGTGAAACGCAGGGTATTGGTGTTTCTGCAATGAAATCTAAGCTGTTGAGGGGCACCTGGTAGAGCAGAGAAAAGAAATAACCTAGAGCTGTGGTCGTGGATGTGGAAAAAACAGGCAGAATTGTTTCATTTTTTCCATGTTTATATCATCACAAAAATTTGTTCATGGTATTCAGTGTACTAGGATACAAACTGGTTTCAACATCACCTGCTGATGGCTAATGCAAAACTGTCCACTCCCAGGGAACATTAAGAGCTAATTTGAAGAAAGATGCTCCATTTATTTACCTTTACTGTATTTGCACTTAACAGTGGGCAAACCTAAAAGTATCTGACTGGGAAAACAAAGCTCGAGGCAGAGATAGAAGGGATGAGTTAAGACCCCCACGTTGTTATCCAGCGTGCTACGATGTGTATGAAACCTTTTATCAATAATAAGTCAGCCCTTCGCGTTGGAGGGGAGGCAGTAATACCTGGTTGTGGTGCCTTCTGCCTTTCAAGGCAGGCACGCTCAGAAATACAGCTACGTTTGTTGCTGTCAATATGTCAAATTGGAAGGGACATCACAGAAAGGAAATCAGGCCAGGACATTTTACTGCCTTTTTTTCTGTATAACACTTGCTTTCAGGTGGCTATAACTGTAATTTTTAGTATCTCATACCCACCAGAGGCAGCTTTTTATTGGGCTCGCTGACCTTACACGGTTCAGATTTTGATGACATCGCATTTCATTTTTAGCTATCGCCCACCAGTAGCATCTTTTAATTGCAAAACTGCCATAATTTGGATGTCTGCCGTGACAGGCTGTATTTCACACCCTGCAAGCAGTCTTCAGGAAATCACCCCTTCGTAACCCACCTTTGCAGGCCCAGATCGTGAGGTTTTATGTGCACAGAGCTGTTGCTGAAGCCCCAGGTTGCTCTGTGCAGCAGCAGGAACTGCTTCGTGCTCTGCTCGTGAGGCAAAGAAGGACCTAAGACTGGAAATTCAAGTGGGTGAAATCCCCATCTCCTCAGAGGACCAAATCCAAAGCAGGAATCACACAAACCCGCTGTGACACCCTCAGTGCCACCTGCCCCAGGTGTCCCCGTCCACCGCGCTCGCCCCGCGCTCCTGCATTTCAGCTCTTAGTCCATTAACAAACCTTTCCTGGGATCTATTAGCACACACTGCGGAATACTTTTTTCTTCGGAGTTTAATGCAGCTTAACTCTGTCTTAATCATATTTCTGAGCTACACTTCATAGCCTGCAGCTTCAGGGAACCTTTGCCTTTTATTAGTACCCATATACAACCACTCTGTCGTTCCAAAAACACAGTGCTGCTTTGGGTTTCATAAATTCCTTTACGCTGATTTACTCGGTGCACCTGAGGCACAGCCAGGGCAGGGGAATGAGCTGCTCCAGTGCCTGGGCTCTGTCAACACGTGGCTTTGCAAGGGGAGGACCTGAAAGGAGGTGCTGTGACTCCTTCCCTTGAAGGACAGCTCTCAATTCACAACAACGTTTTGGTCAAATCCTCAGTGTAATCAAGGTAGGCTCTGTGAAAATCCCACAAATACTCTGACAGAACTGCTGCTGTAGATACATGTTTTGTTCAGTTATTTGGTTAGCTACAGCATCCTATAGCTACAGTCTCCATCCCTCGCATCCCTTATTTATACCGCTAATGTCATTACTGGGGATGAGAAAACCAGCACTGTGCAATTGCACAGAAGTAGCTGTTGACAATTCTGTCGTCTTTTCCAATTCCGTGTCTACAGAGAAACACATTCTAACACAATTCCTGGTGGAATAGGCTCAGGAGCACAAACGTAGCGGGTTCACTAATTAAAAGGCAATGTAATGTCCAGCCTGCTGTCTCTAAAACCTGACAGCTCCTACCACGTGCGTGTGGTTTTTTCCCTGCTGTTAAAGAGATCTGGCATTTTCAGGTGCCTGCAATTCTGCCTTTTAGCATCTCAAAGAAGCTGAAAAAAGTCCAACCTGATCTCTCCTCTTCTAAGGCACCATCTGATTTTATTTTTAAAGTAGCATCCAAGTAGCTCTTGTGTGGGTTAGACATTTCCCCACATTCTTTAAAAGACTTCTGCTGACTTTTCTTTCGAGGTCCGAATGCTGCCAGGGCGTCCCGCGGTGCCAACGCTGCAGGGAGCCGGAATGCGCACGGAACACGCTGCCAGGCTGAGTGGTGGTGTTGGACATGGAAAACACCGCACATCCCTTCCCTGGCGTCCGCATCAGCTTCCCGTTGCATCTGAGTGTGATTTAACTCCTGGTTTTACCTGGCTGGACCTGGAGACGCCGCTGCCTGTGTCCATCTGCATCGCTGTGGCAACCGCGTCCCGACGGAGCCACGAGCTTCAGTGGCCCCCGGTCCGCAGCAGAGGACACTCCACCTGGAGACGTCCCCTCCTAATGCCTCGCTGGTTGTGCCGCTTCACAGTGCTGTTTGGTTACTGCGTTTCACTGCAACTCGGTGACCGAGAGGCTCCAGGATGCCGACTCGGAGCAGCAAGGGGGGAGAGGCACACTTGGGTTCATTTATTAAGGCTTATGTTCTCTTTCCGTTGGATACGCACCATATTGGAAAAAAAACCTAGCACAAAACCCAAAGGATACCTGGGCCAGCACACAGAGCTTGCCCTGAAGGCTCCGTCCCGATACTCTCCTGCAAGAGGGCAGCTCGAGGGGTTTGGAGTGCGGCGGCATCGCGTTCCCTCGCACTAGAACCGAACTCATGCCCTGCGCCGTGGGTCCCTTCGTGCCCCAGCGCTGCTGGGGGGCTGTTTGCACCTCCGTAAGCCTTCCACGGAGCTGCTGAGACCGGGTTTTCCCCTCCTTGTGCTCCTGCCCTTGTGCCCACAGCCCTGCACCCAGCAGGGCCCATGGCCACGGCGAGGGCAGCTCCCACGGGAGCCGCNGGCTCCATCCCGATACTCTCCTGCAAGAGGGCAGCTCGAGGGGTTTGGAGTGCAGCGGCATCGCGTTCCCTCGCACTAGAACCGAACTCATGCCCTGCGCCGTGGGTCCCTTCGTGCCCCAGCGCTGCTGGGGGGCTGTTTGCACCTCCGTAAGCCTTCCACGGAGCTGCTGAGACCGGGTTTTCCCCTCCTTGTGCTCCTGCCCTTGTGCCCACAGCCCTGCACCCAGCTCCCATGGGAGCCGCTGCCACCAGAGCGGTGCTCAGCCGCCTCCTCTTTCGTAGTCATTAGTCTGCGTTGCAAAAACCTAAAATGCAGCCCACAGGTAAGTCATTTTATATCATCAAATATTACCCAATAATACATCTGCGCAGAAGGTTAACAACCAATTTGCAATACTCGCTCCAAATTAATATGCCCAAATCAGCCCTAATTATGCTGTAAACAGGAACAACCTACAGGGAGTTTGTGTTGACCCCAATAAAAAAATATATATAATAGTAGGGGGAAGCATGCTGAGAAACATCTCCCTGCCGCACGGCAGAGAGCCCCAGAGGACACGCATCAGGGGACACAGCAGCTTTCCCTTCTCCTCCTCTCTCTTCCCAGCATATTGCCTTAGGTAGCACAACACAAATGCAGATAATGACAAACACACAGCTGTCTGGTCACAGATACCCACCAGACCCGAGTCCTACCTGCTGGGCTGCAAACCTTCATCCCAATGGGCGCAGTGCGGCTGGGGACCTTCTCTTGGGAGTGCAGCTGAGCACCAGAGCCCTCACTCTGCCCCGGTGCAAGGACACCCTCAGCCTTCAAGTGTTGCATCATGTTTCTGAATATATATTTTTTGTTCTTCTTTAAGACTGCAGCATGTGTTTTTAGTGATGCTGCTGAGCATGCTGATGGAACCATGACCATCATGCTGCATTCTGCAGGGCAGGGGGACCCTGTGTTTTTGTGTTCTGGGTGAATCTTTTGCTCTGCGACTGCATCCTGTGTATTTTCACCAGGGCCTTGGGATACAACCCAAAGTGACTGCACAGCTGACAATGGGCTGAACGCAGCAGCAGAAGCGTGAGGCCGGGCTGCCCACGGAGCTGGGGCAAACACAGGTGCAGACATCTGCCCGCTGGTCTGCTGCAAGGTACCGCTGTTGTCAGGAAATTAAATATTAAATGGAAATGCTGCTTCACCCTTTCACTGCTCCACTTTTGCCACAGAGGAGAGCAGGACCCTGCCCTGGTTCTGCAGAGGAAGGAGAGCCCGGAATAGAAAGCACCAAACAGCCGCAGAGGGAGCTGCGCTGGCCCAGAGCAGCGGCCTCGGTGCAGGGACACCCCGGGCAGTGCCAGTGCCTTCCCTCTTCCTTGCACGAAGGGCAGCGAGTTCAGCTGCGGAGGAGTCACTCACCTGGGCCCTGGGGACAACCCTCCCGCAGGCTGCGGCACTCGGCAAGCTCCAAAAGCAGCACTTTTCCCAAGTCGAACATGGAAAAGCAGGATGCAGCCAGCTCTGCAGTGACAGGCGCACTCGGGCCTCACTGATGGAGCCCTGTCTGCAGGGGGAGAGCAGTTTAGGGGAAAGAGGGGAAAAGAAAGTCTAGAACAACCCTGATTCTACAGTCTTCTCTTTCAGTTTGCAGACTGGCTACAAGAGTGGAAAAGCTTTATGAAGGCTCTGAAATCAATACGTTTTTATTGATTCTATCAGCTGCCAAACTCTCCCTGGGCACAAGCGTGGGACAGCACAAGCACAGGACTGTCCTGCACCAAACCAGGGCAGCTCAGCAAAGCACCCCGAAACCCAGAGCTCGTCACAGCAGCCAACACAATAAAAACACTGTTTTACGGGGACTGTTTCCCAACAGTTGCAGAGGGCACTCAAACTAGAGCTGCTATTCCAGTGCAAAAGGGCCCCAAGTTCCATGCAGAGAATGATGCAGAAACAGAAACCTCAGAACGATGCAGCTTGGAAAATGGGCTGACGGGTGGCACCACCAATACAGAATGACACCAGGAGCCTGGAAAAACTAGTGAACAAAAAGAGTTGGAAACAACCAAAAGTGGAAATTAATGCAAACTTCAGTATTAAATAATGGTATTGGAGCAGACTGGCTAAGGCTTACATTTAGTTTAAATATTTAAGTCATTCAAGTACATCATGAGTTTTTCAGGCTTGATTTTGCAAAATCATTCATTCCTTTAAGGAGCATTTTTTTCCTGTCAGAACATATTTTTTGGAAACTTTCCAACCTGCACCAATAAAGCCCTTTCTGAGGAGCCATTCATTATTGGGTGCAGCACCGGGTCATACAGAGCAGCTGTGAGCAGCAGTGCAAGACCCATCACCATCCTCACATGCTGGTCCAGCTGGGCAGGGGACACTCAGCAGTGGGGCTGCTGAACCTCCCCTTGGTGCCAGGCCTCTCCTTCACCTTCTCTCCCATGCAGCCCATTATCCCGTGCTCAGAATTTGTTCACCTTCTCTTTTCCCCTCTCCTGGTTTTGTGCTCCTTTCTGCTCGGTGGAACTCAAGTTATTCCCCTTTGCAAGTCCAACCTGGAGGGTCTTGCTGTTCCTGTTTCCATCGCAGGTGCGAGCACCCTGGTTGTTTTTCCCACCAGTGAGGGAAGGGCAGGTGTCACATCCCCTGGAGCTAAGGCCTGGCTTGAAGCAGTATTGATTTTCCCCTTCCCTTTCTGAAGCTTTGCCAGGCTCCACAAAACGTATCTCCTGTTTCAAAACTCTTTGGGCAGAGACAACGGGGGCAGCCAAGGCCCCTGGTGGCAGATGACAACTTTGACAGTAGCTAAAAAGAGGCTGCTTTATTTTTAACCAGTGCTGTGAGAACAGTTGCTGGTGGGAACACACAGCTACATGGAAAGCACAGATTTACCTCCAGCTTGTGATGCCTCCTTATTTAAGTCTCAATGTGAACATGTTTCCCAGGATTTAGGTGTTAGCAGGAAGGCAGCCAGGCCATCAGGAGTGGTACCTTGGCTAGAAGTTGAAGCCTGAAGGTGACACCAGCTACATTGCTCTGGCACCAGGCTGTAAAAATACAGACCATCCTATTTATGGTGTCCAGAACTAGCTTATGAATGCACAGATGCCCCATAAAACGGTGCCCAAATTCTCTGCTCTTTTGGGACCTGAGCATATGCAACAGCCGCAAAGGACAGAGTCTGTAGGAAGAAGCTGCATTTTTAATGCAAGGAGAAAGGTCTGTCAAACAATGGCATCTGCTACTTATTTGTAAGAAAAGAAAGCTTAAAATTTTAACCTCAGAAGATGCTCACTTGTATTTCCATAAAAATTTAATCAAGGTTTAATCTGCTGTCCCGATTTCCTTCGGACATAGTGCAACAAACCCAGCTCCAAACCCTCCTTACCTTCATGGCAGTGCTAAAACCCCAAAGATCCTCCTGGCTGTTCGTTCCTTCTGGATTTCAGCCTGGCCGTGAAGATTGAAGGCTCCTCAAAGGCCTCCGTGGGCCGCCTGCAGGAACAGACATTCTCCAGTGTATATAGATATACATATAGTATAAAGATACTAAAGATAATAGTATAAAAGATCCTTATTTCCCAGCATGTCTTTCACCCTGCACAGGCAGGGTGGCTGTGAAGGCTGCAGCATTTGTGAAACATGGGGAAAAAAAAAAAAAGGCAAAGACATTTTTAAGCTCAAAAGTAGAGCAAGAATATTCAAGATTCCTGGTTTCATTAAAACGTAACTGTAAGAATGAAGGGAGAGAGGGTTAGGGAGGAGATGGGCACACATCTGGCTGCAGAACCCAACTGCCCAGGCAGCAGCAGAGGAAGTTCTCTGCCTACAAGGACAAAAGGTAAAATTTCTCCTATATCCTACAGGCCTCTCCTCTTCAGTCCTGCTCTAGAGGGGCATTTTCTGAATGCAGGAGATGCATCAGTAAAAGTGTCATTACAGTGATAAAAGAACTTTCCTGTTGGCTAAATGAGCAGGGGTCAAACGCAATCACATCAACACGTGAACACAGTAATTCCAGGGTACATCAAAAGCTGCGATATTTCATGTGTGCAGGTTAATACAACTCTATGGCAAATTCCTCAAATAAATGGGCAATTCCTGGGAGATATGAGAGTCCAGGAATCCCACAAAGGCTCTGACCTCCTTCTCTGGTATTCAGACTCCAGGTGCTAGTCCACGCTTTGTCCTTACTCCAACTTTGAAACCACTTTAGGGGAACCCATACAGATCACAGGGAGGGCTCTCTGCTTGATGGTGCCTGCACCACAGGTAGGTACCATTAGCTGATGCTTTCCATATCGACCTCGCTCCTAAACAGATAATGGTTGGTACTTTCATGAGGCGACGAAGCCATCAATATTCGTCTGTTGCTGCGTGTTGCAGTCAGATTGACACACTGAGGTCATAGCGCAACATGAGGTTTAGAGGCTTGAGCAAAGGCAACTAAACATTTATACAGCTCCTCTCTTAAAGTGATCCCGTTTTCCATAGTTCTCTTTATAGTACTGATCTGATTTGCAAGACAATCTTCAGTTCTGCAGTAAAATAAAGTCTACTATAATTTTAATGAGGTATAGCTCCAAAACATGTTTTATAAATGTTTGTGAACTTAACACTTACCAAATAGATGCCAGTGATAACACAGCAGTCTAACAATATTCATGCAAATCCATCTTCAAGTGCTTGACATAAATCCAGCTATTGCATGTCTTCATGCCCAACACAGGTTGAAGCAGTGCAGTCTCCCCAAACCAGTTAACTATGACATGATAACTAGGGGCTAAGCTGACATAAATACATGTTATGCTACTTACAGGTAAGAGAAAAACCTTCCCTTTTGGACCATTTTTGCCAAAATAACTCTTGTGCTCTTTAACCTCCATTTCTACCACTCCATGCACCCTCTAGATAAGTCTGAAACCTACAAACATACCTGAAATGGGAGAATAAACATCCCTGAGGTAAAAAGACATCCCTCCAGCAGAATAAGCAGCAAGTCTGGTTGGTATTAAGTATAAAATATTGTGCTAAACTTGTACTAACTTTGGAGCAGAACCAATGTACTTGGTGAGACTCAGCCTGGCCAAGTAGAACCATCTCACCAAGGGTGGCAGAGCTCTTGGCTCCTACTACAGCAGTAAAGGTGCCTGGTGGTTACTTCTTCCAACCTTTTTCCCCCTTTTTTTCTATCCCATAAGGACTTCAGAACTTCATAAAGTCGTTATAGATCTTTAAGTTATCAAGTCCAACCGTAAACCGATCAGCACCATCCTGCTAACTTCCTCTGGTCTTCTGTCTTTCCACTTGCTATGTCAGGCCTAAATCATCTTAGCTATTCACAAAATATTTTAACACAAAATAAAATAATGTTATGAAACTGTCAAGCCTTTTAAATCTCACAGATGCAGCTGATCAGCTCTTAAGAAACCTACAGTTCTTCAGACAGAATTGGAAGAAATTCTTCGGTCCATCTACCCATCCCAAGGGAGAATCAGTTCTTAAACAGCATCCATGCTGTGGCAATCATATGCAACCTACTCCAATATTGAGCTATATTCATCCTCAGAAAGTTTCTACACATCAAGGTTTTTAAAGTGAGGATTGCTCATTACTCTGTGCTTCTTCACAGCCCTCTATTTCATCCCTACCACTATTGACTATATTCCCTTAGCCATTGGCACATTGTAATAAAATAAACCTTAGATACCAAAAGCTACCATTCTGATCCATACAACTAGAAGAATGCAGAAATAGGATATGTACATAGAAATAAATAAGAGGAAAAAGTACTTTATCCCCACAAGTAAACACACAAACAAATAAATTCAAACTCAGAATCTCTAAGGTCTATTAAAAGGAAAGAAGAGCAAGAACAGCATCTACCCATCTCATCTGCTTTTGGTCCCCTCTACAGCCAACAGTGAATACCAAACACCTATAAAATATAATTTGTTGAGTACTAAAATCTCCCCTCCCATTACCTCTAGGCTAGGCCTAGGCAGCTTGCTTGACAAGGTGTTAACTACTAAACTTAGGAAAGCAGCAGCTCATCCCAACAACCATCTCTGTGCAGCCAGAAACCTACAGGAAACCTCCTGCACTACTGTCCAAACAAGGGAGTTCTACTGCGCTTTAAGAAAGAGGCAAATTGTTGCTTCAGTACAAAACAGTAGAAAACCGGCCTTGATGCTCCACACCTGTAGCTCGTTGCCTGCAGCAGGGAAGCCTTTCCCAGCTGCAGCTGATGCCGACCTGGCCTTTTATTTCAGTGGGAATCAGCTGGAGCTCACTGAGGGGAGCTGCTNAACTACTAAACTTAGGAGAGCAGCAGCTCATCCCAACAACCATCTCTGTGCAGCCAGAAACCTACAGGAAACCTCCTGCACTACTGTCCAAACAAGGGAGTTCTACTGCGCTTTAAGAAAGAGGCAAATTGTTGCTTCAGTACAAAACAGTAGAAAACCGGCCTTGATGCTCCACACCTGTAGCTCGTTGCCTGCAGCGGTGAAGCCTTTCCCAACTGCAGCTGATGCCGACCTGGCCTCTTAGTGCAGTGGGATCAGCTGGAGCTCACCGAGTGGAGCTGCTGGAACATGAACACAGCTGCTGAGGCAAAGCCCCCTTAGCACCAAATGCAGCCAGGAGGCACCCACAAATGTTCTCTGAAGCTCAGCCATGGGCTACCAAGTGTTCCTGGCCTCCTCAGCTGACTTTGTCCAGCAAAGGGCAGAGTTTACAAGTGCAGGAGGAGCATGGGCCTGCCGTCACTGCAGGTCTGAGGAGCTCCTTTCTATGGACCTGCAGAATATCCAGCATTTTCCAAAGGTCTGACTACCTCCAAAGGTGGGAATGATGGTAATTCACTGTGAACTTCGTGGCACATAACCACAATTACTGACTGAAGGAGTTCTCCTACCTCCTCGAGAGCTCTCGGTCACACTAACACAAATAAGATAATAGACATATCTCCATNGGGAATGATGGTAATTCACTGTGAACTTCGTGGCACATAACCACAATTACTGACTGAAGGAGTTCTACCTCCTCGGGAGTTCTCGATCACACTGGTACAACTCTAAGATAATAGACGTATCTCCATTCTCATCCAGAACAGCAGCTTCTCTGTGGATGATATTTCATGGGTCAAAAGCAGAGCTGACTATCAAAAGCCACTCTGAGTATAACCAAACACTAAACTCACAGGAAAAACAAAGATTAAAATATCACTATTTCTGGATAGGGAACTATGAGAAAAACAAGGCAAAACAAAGTTCCAGCCCACAAGAAGACAAATAAAAATAAGTATTTGTATTTGCATAAGACAAAAGGAAGAAAGATGTAAGAGGGCATGGAGGAAGGGTAAAATCACAGTTACTAAGAAAAAAGACAATTAAACCCCTAAGCTGAGAATATGTAATAAAAAATAAATCATAGGTGACAGATTTGGGATGTATGACGTAATTGTTGAGTACATGATGAATGAGCAAATTAGAACAAAATGTACCTAAAAGTAGTCCATGCTGAAGCAACTTGATAAAAACAGAGATTTTATAGTTAAAAACAAATCCTGAACCCAGTTGTTCACTGGAACCAGAAGCAGCAAAACTGGGGGCAAATGTTGTATTTTATAACAGTAACTCCAAATTCTAGTAACCCTTTCAAGTAAGTAGCCCTTTCAATCTTATGATAAACTGTATTGTTGACAAAGGATTACCTGTTTTTTATAAGAAAGCCTTTAAAACCCCAAATATACAAACATTACCAATTTTATTAAATTAAACAAGACTGTGTCTCTTCTTCTGTCAAACAGAGCAGAATTTGCAAGTGAAAATATCCTTGGTGTTTTCCAAGAGTTACAGCTGGGAATGTTTCTCCAGGAAAGTCTTTCTTTCATGAACTCAACACTGCCCTTTACTCCTGCACAAGAGAGGAAACTTCTCCATCAGGCTTCGAGCTGTGGCAATTCCGGTTGAATCCTTTCCTGGGTTTTGCTGATCCTTCAAAGAAGTGGAAAGAGAAAGAAAAGACAACAAGCACAACAAAACCACAAAGAAAAAGGCTTGCTATTTTTCTTCTATAGTTTCTTATAGTTTAAAATGGAAGTGTCTTCAAGTTGACCAAGAGTAATCATTTCTGCATTCACCTTTTTTAGAGTAGATCCGAGGTTCTGCTTTTATGAAATTGCTCTAGACTTACCTTACTTAGAGCAAGATTTGTTCATCTGCTTAGCCGGGTTCTGCGCTGCAGAGGAATAACCTTGAGGGAAGTAGAAAAACACAACTCTGCACAAGTATTTCATCATCATCAGCCAGTGAATTACTGCATGAATTCTTCTGAAAGTGCATTTGGAGACAAATAAACCATAAATTAATTTTAGAACCATTTATAGCATCTTAATTGCTTTAAAGTACTGCTGTTCTACAAATGGATGAAAACTGGGTGAAATAGGTATGTTGTACACCTCACTCTCGCAAAGCTAGCCAGCCAAAACTGTGTCCTGATAAGGACAGGGAAGATCAGTTCCTCTGCACCTATTACACTGATAATTTATAGCAGACATATGTATGTTGATGCCTGCAAATATCTGTGTTCACAGTCACACTTTTCCTTTTCTTGTCCTCCGCACCACTGAGACACAATGAAGCTCCAGTCCAGAAGCCACACTGACCTGGTGCTGTGCCCAAGCCTACAAAAGCTGCTGAAAAAATGAGGTATATTAGCTGAGGTTTGACACTGCGGTATCCCAGCGACGCAGCTTTTTGGAAAGGCCAGTTCAGAGGGAATTCCTGGTCATGCACATTGCTCTTTGCAGAAAGATAGGTAGAAAAATAACTCGGGGAGACCTGGAAACATCCAAAGGGTCTTTGAAACCATGGTCATAGCTCTTTAAGTTAGTTTTTATGTAGGACACACAGGAGTTCATACCAGTCATTCTTTAAGAAAACTCCACAATAAAATTCTCATTAACTCCCACAGCAGCTCACCAGAATCACCAAATGCAGAATTTTACTTTTTCTGTTTTGTTTTTAAATAGTGCAGTGCCAGCGTTGTCAGTTCACATACCCTTTCAGTAACCTCCTGGTATTTGAGATCTGGTTATTTGAGATCTAGATTCACTCTGGTTCCCGGTATTACCAACTTCTATTTAAAATAAAACCTTGCCAGCCCTCATAGCTGTAAAGCAGAAGACCTGAATACTAAATACCCAAACACATGGATTGAATTAGAGCTCTGTATTTATTGTTTTTCTTAAATGGCATAAGTGTGACGCTCATCTCGTAAATAATGATGGAGTTGCTAACACTGGGAGGGAAAAATTCAGGAGAGAGAGGAATGTACTGAGTTTGCAGCAGGCGTGCAGCTCAGGAGCATCCTGCTCGCTCCCTACCATCCCGACCAGGTCTGCAGCTGGGATAAAGCATCTTTGATGCCGTTGATTCAGGTCAACATCTGGGCTTGGTAGCAGGCACAGAACTGCGCGCACTCTCTCTTTCTCTTGTTCTTTTAAGCTGTTAACATGAAATTTACTGTAGCATGTTAATGCTGCAAACTATTACAAAGGTTTTCTTTGTAGCAAATTAATTAGCAGGAATTTTTTTCCAGCCTCCTGTTAGCTGAATTTTAGGCTTCTACACAAATAAGAGTAAGCATCATATTTTAGCACTTGATAGTGCTCATTGATCATGTAGTTATATGCGTAATAACGTCTGCGAGCATGTGTGTGTGTGAGATGATATTTTGGAAGGTGAGATGAGCCATGATGAACATTAAAGGTCTGCAGGCAGATCTATAGCTGGTGTAAATTGTCAGAGCTTCATTGATTTCAATGGTCCTATGACAAATACTAATTCAGCTGGCACTATAAAAAATTTAATCGGCCAAGCATCTGGTCAATAAGAGCGGGGGATGCACAATAAAACACCAGAGTTGCTTCAGCATCGAGCACCTGCATTTACCTTCAGATTTAATCTGGATTGTGTAGAAATGTGAAATTCCCTGTTTACTCGTGTTTTGGAATCTGTGACACAGGCTACATTGGCTGCAGTTGTGAATGTGGCAGAAGTCCTGGTATTTTCTGCGCAGTGGTGTCTTTAAAGCTGAAATGTGTCTAGTTGTCCAGACTTCTATCCACCCTGTTTTTAGGGTGCTTCGGTAACCAATAACTGAAGTATTTTAAGAAAGGGATCCATGAAAATAACTATATTTTTTGGTGGAACATCACATGCAGCTCCTTCATCCATGCCCTAAGCGTGGCGGGTAGAAAATACCGTGTATAACCAACTGAGATACCATTAAGCAAAACACATTTTTATCTGCTTTATTTTCTCCTAGAAATGTCAGCACAGCACATTATGTTGCCTGTAATTTTAATAGATAAACGAGACAATGATTCCATTGTTGGTTGGTTTGTTCTTTTCTCAAAATGGTAGAATACATTTTCGTAAAAAGGTCTGCAAACATATTTACAAAAGTGTGAAAGCAATAAATGCAGGCTTTTAGATTTTTACTGAACTTCCAAAGACTGACTAGTATCCTACTTTTATTGGAAATCTGGTTCAAGGATGATACACGAAATGAAATATCACACTCGGTTTTGCTTTCTATTAGGCTATTGTGGGAAAAAACTCAAACAGATAAATGTATATTTTAAAAACAACCAACTGATATGCCATGAAGTGTAATAAATATATTCCAAAACCACTTTCTGTATTTTTTATGGTTTAGTTTTAAACCAACTCTTGGTCTTTCTTGACGTTGTATTGAAATGCGGGACACCATCTTACTTTCAGAAGCTGCTGCTCTAAGGTAGTTATAAAGTAGCCACTAAAATATCATTCACAGTATCTGCATCGCATGAATTAACCCCTTTTCAAGCAGGAGATTTAAAATTTGTGTTGTTGCCTTCATCTTTCGCCTTTAAAATACTATTGGCTGACAGAAATAAAGTGTAGTGTCATGCTTGGTTTACCTAAATCATTTATTTTGTAACTAATAAAAGTAAACAATTACCAGATACTGTATATAGAGAGATATATAGATATATGGCCACAAATAAAGTAGAGTAGAAAGTTATTTTGGTTTTGATAAAGTTAAGAAAAGCACAGAAAATCATATTTCATGTATATCTTGTTTTATGGCCATCAATATTTTTGTTTTTTTTTTGTTTTGTTTCATCAACATAGCAAAATACAATCTTCCTATTAAACAATAATTATCAGATGGCAGACAATTCTTTTTATTGGTTTACATTGGCAGGTCACAGTCTAAAAGCACAACCACATCAGGCAGAAATTGCACACAGACCGCCCTGGATTTTGAAGACCTTTTTTTTATACTTCTACTAAAATTGTTTCTTTTAAAAGTGGGGATTATAAAACGCACTAATTAAGCATGTGGCTTCCTATTCTTTTTAGCTAAATAAAATAACTGAGATTTTAGTACTTCAGTTGGCTTTCAGGGTAAGTTTTAAAGTTTGTGCTTGAAGTTTGTAAATACTTTGAACTTTCCATCAGTCTTTTTATGAAAGTTCGGTCACCCAAATAGTAGAAACCAGGTAAATTTTCCTGTCGTGCAGTACTGCAGATTTATTTCAATTAGGCCTGCTCCTTTGCTTTTTCCTTTCACTCTCAAAACTTATATTTTTAGCTTATTCCTGAAAACTATTGGAGATTTGTGTGTAACACATGCACATCGTAGATTCACAATGCCTGTATTTTTGTAAAAAAATAAAAAAAGGTTTTAGATGGGACTGGCCTATAAATATGCAGTTGTTTTATTTGTAGAAGGCATGTTCATGTCTTCAAAAACCAGACTGGTCTTAAGATATTACTCTTTATTTGAGACAGTTACCATTACTTCATTAAAAAATGACAAAACAGCAATAAACATTTTAGCTCTTTAATGAGCAAAGATCAGGTCTCTTAGCATTGGAATAATGTTCGTTATCCAGATTATCTTTATTTCACTCAGTGACCAGTAATATGGCCAAGAAGTACAAAGTAATTTTCCATCAAGTAGTATACAATTTTTGTGTGTAATAAGCTTTCATTCTTGAAAAAGAGTAACTGAAAAGAAATGTTTCTGTTACTGCAGTTAGTTTGTCAGAGAAAGTTCTTCGCATTATCTTACAAACTATCAAAATTGCTAGTAATTTGAAAAAATGTAAAAAAAAATCACATAACTTTAGTCTAATAGAAATATAGTACAGGTAAGAGAGAAAGTATTTATCAGGGATGTGCTCTTAAGTCCATCTCAATTATCTCTTTTATATAAATGTACATCTGATTACATATACAAACATTTTGAAAGGACCATCATATATAATTTCTGGAAAGCAACAGGGGGAATGAAAAATTTCTTGTGATTTTAGAACGTTCTTTTAAAATCACACAAATATATGTAGTATTCAGATTTTAAAATTTCCAGTTGTTGGCTCTCCTCCCATCCTTACATATCCTCTTGATCTACAGGTGATCAAGCGAATTCGTTTGAATGGCAAAGCTAGTGTAGAGCAAAAAGGGAACTAACTTTATATTAAAGCATTATAAGTAAACTTTGTCACATGCAACATGAGTTTAAATGATAAACCGAGAACTGTAATCAGAGTGGTTATATTGGGGCATCTTGATATTGCAAAATATCATAGCAATTGAATCTTTGGACACACTTTATCATACCAATTTCAGCTGAATCTACTGTAACAGCAAATTATAAATGCTTCATCAGAGGAGATTCCATTAAAGTTACAGACATGTTAAAGTTAGAAACTATTTAGATGGAAAAGAAAAAGAACATGAACAATACGGAATTCTTTTCTGGGATTCGTATCAGGAAGCGTTCACCACTGTATCCCTACAATACCACCAAATACCTTTAAGAACTGTTGCAATTCCTTTTATTACTGAAGCTACTGTGAAATATTTTACTGTAATTACTTTTGCCCCTTTAAAAACCTTCTTTAGGTTGTGCCAATTGATGGAGAAAGCTTCTATTAAAAACTCCAATGGGATGAGAAGAATTTTAATTACGGCTTAATCAGCAGCACAGCCACCAAGCATATAAATTATCATGCACATCGTGCTAAAAATATCCAGTTTCCTTTATTCCCACAACTTTTATACTGACAGCACTTATGTGATAACGTTGTACCTGCCAGGCTGTAAAACTTCTTTGTCTGACTGGCAGATTTCAGCATGAGCCCCTTTCTAAGGCCTTAACAGCATTGGTGCTTTGTGTACTTATTCAAATATGTAAATATGGTCTACACAATAAAACAGGTCCAAATAAAAACTGGTGAAAATTATCTGACATTCCATTAGTGTGTCCCTTGTGCATATTTATAGGTATTTTAAATTTCAGTCATAGTTCTTTCCTGTTTGTGTTGCACATGCCTAATTCCATTAAGTAACTTAAATCTTCAAAAAATTAATACTTGAATGTGAATGAAAAAGTATCATTCAGGACAACTGCTTCAAGCAATTGCAAACAGTTGGGTTTTTGTTTTTTTGTTCTTTTTTTTTGTTTGTTTGTTTCTTAAGTTCATTTGATATATGTACAATTCATTTTTTTTTTCAAAACCCCAGAAGTTCTTGATATGTATATTCACATAATATTCCTCCATATTTAAATAGTAAGAGTCTTGTAGGTTGAAAGCCAAGTAATCTTCAGTAATATCACCTACTGTAATCCATCAAAAAATAAAGTTTGTTTCATCTTGTCTGGCTATACCCTGGTTGTTGAGTGTGAATGGGGATGGGGATGAGGATGGGGCAGAGTATTGTTCTGTCCTCCAGTAAATGTGTTGAATGTGTGTAGGGGCTGAATCCCTGGTATAGTGTTGGGAATCATCGTGATGGTGTTGGGTGTCATTAAGGGAATATCATCAGGAGACCTTCTCATAGCTAGCGTGTAGTCTGGGGGGCAGGCGGTCCGGAGAACCACCTCATGTGGATGGATGGACTCACATTCATGATCCAAGTCAGTGTGCTTCATTTGGAGGGACATTATCTCCTCTTCTTGTGCATGGGTAAGATCATTGGTAGTAGTACGTTGTGGGCTACATCTCCTGTGAACGTCATGTCTCCGCTTGTCCTTTTTGTAGTACAGCGCTGCAAAGGCCAAAATGTTCAGGAACAGCAAAGATGCACCAACTGCAATGGTAACGCTCAACTCCGTTGAATAGTCCCTTTGATCCACTGAAAATGGGCTTGGCTGTTGCTTGGGATCATCTTGTTTGGCTGTAGGAAAGGCTGAAGTAACAGAAACTGAATTTTTCCTCGTTGGTCTGAAAGTATTATCAGTTGATGGCACTTTAGTTGTGGTAGAGGTATACTGTGAAATGTCGTTAAGATTGTGCAGATGAGGTACCAGTTCCAACCAAAGGTTCACTTTATTGGCCCTATAATGTTCTTTCACTCGTGGTTTTAATCCAATGTGAAGATAGAGTTGGTCTTTCTGAGAATATCTGGTCCATGCTACTTCTTCAAACCGATTTGGTTTTGTATGAATGAATTTCGTATCTTGTGGCACTGGTTGATTGGGGTCACTAAGGAAAAGAAAATCTGAAATGTTACACGGGATTTCAAAAGGAATTATAAAATTAACATTTCACATAGTGTTTCAATCTGCATGTGAAAGAGGCAGATTCTGTTTCCTAAAATTAGGGACCTTCGTAAAATGTTTAGAAACAACATTATACACAACTTTGACTTCAGCAATTCCCCTAGTTCCCCAAATGGCAGTATTTCTCACACTGAAATCTTTTACTGCTGAGGACAGATTGCCAGGGTTGTGGTGATTTCAGCAAATGTCTCTGAGAGACCAGTGTGAGAGGCCATTAAGCATTTTCCTTTTTTTTTTTTGTAGCTAGAATCTCAGCGTTTCGGTTCGCATGCAGCATCTGTGGTCTCTCAGAGGTGAGAGACCACAGCAGCGCACAACTCAGTAAAATACAGAATGGCTTAGAACATAGCCCTGTGTCTGCAGGTAGAAAACTGTTTTGAACCATCAGTTAAATCTCATTTTGAACTATTCTTTTTGAAAATGTTGATGCTTCTGAAGTTCTGAATCACATATTTTAGTCATAAATCTCATGAACACATGATCAAAATAATATATATTATGTTTGATGCATAATCTACACTATGTTTGTGTCATTTTGTATCACACAGGATCGAAATATCCTCAGTCCCAGAGTAGTTACCGATGCAAGCATTTGTAATGACACAAATGCTAGATGCTCAGTTTTGCACTTGATGGAGAAGGATCACAAAGATATTTTTCCCTCTTTTTGATAAAATCTGCAAGTGAGCCAAGGGACGTTACACAGAATATAAATATCTAGCCCAATTCTTGTGCATGCAAGTACAGAAGAAGCATTCCCAAGGGAGATAACAAGGGAAGGCACTGCATAGCTAGGTCCTGAGCTGGTATACAACTTACTCACTGATACTCACCCGGTTTTTGCAAAGTTTGTCCAGTATGTCATCACCACTGCACTTAGCATGACATCATTTTTGGAGAAATTACACGGAAATAATTCAGTAGGACCAATCATGGGAATTCCTAGCACATAAGGAACCTCATCTCCATGAGCTGCATCTGCCCATGCAGGTACCTGATCTGTCTGGCAGTGATGGTAGAAGGCATAGAAATATGTAGGCGATCCAAAATTTGAGTGAAGATCTGCTGTAGCTACTGCTGGTGCAACCCATTGGTGGTCAGTAAACAGAGCCAGCAACGTTTTCCTTCTGGTCTCAGGATTGTGTCGATCTGCCCAGTCCGTGTACATAAATTTAATAGTTTCTCTCAAGATGTCTTTTCCTTCGGGGTATCCATATAAGTTATCAACAAAATTAGAAACGGCGAAGTCAAAATCACTAGCTGATATGCCATCTTCGCTATCCACAATATTTTCAACAAATTTTAATCCTTCCCCTTGGTTAACTCCCAACATTATGTCGTAATTGAGAAACTCTCCTTGTTCCATCAATATTTGTGGATCATCTGGTATCACATCGCCATCAATTACCGGTCCAAAGGCTATATGGTATCTTGCTGGTTGAATGTCCTGGTCAACGAGTTCTCTATAAGGCTTCTTCTGTAGACATTCCACCAACTCTACAGTGTCTGACATGTTGCAACCAACTTTTGTAGCCAACATCCTGGCGTATTTTGCGGGCTGAAAACTAACCGCCCAGCTGGAGAGAGCTGTTCCACTTTGAGCTATTGCTCTTTGAAAGAGACCTGTGGGGCCAAATATTTTAAAACTACTGAAACGTCCTTGAAGGGCTACATAGGTAAAAGATTCAAAGAATTTTTTGAAACAATAGAAATTTTTTAACAAAGGGGATACTTGAAAAAAAACTCTTAGTAATAGAGAAATACACAAGATGGTGATACCTGATTGTCATTGCATCTATAGATAATGTATACAAAAGAAATGTGATATGTGCAGAAATTGAAGCAAATGAATCTACCCTCATATATCCCAGCTGAGGATCAGACTTTCAGAATGAACTCAGGAGGAAAAAGCAGTGGTATCATCTCATGTTGGATAATACTGTTAGTTTTTTAAAAAAAAATCTACCATTAAAAGTATTTAATAAACAGTAAGAAAAGGCACCACATCTCTGAATTTTTCAATATTGTTCAAGCCATCAGCAGCATGCATGCATATGACTGTTTTAAACTAAGATATACTTCTGTTTGGGATTAAACTTGGCTTGAGAGGTACAGTGTTTCTGTATTCTGTATTACAGTAAAATTTGTGTTCTGGCTGAGACAGTATGAGGCAGCTATTAAGTTTATAAGGAATTTATCTGTGAGTCAAGATCCTTGGAGGTTTTCTTTTTTTTTTTTCAATGAAGTTTTAAAGTGACCACATATTACAAGATTTTACACTGACTGTTTGGCCTCGTTATTCAGAGATTTAAAGGCATGCTCAGGTATAGGTATTCATTTAGGATATAGACTGTGATCTGGCTGTGCACATAAACCTGTCATAAATCTCTGTGCAATTAATTTGAGTTTATGCTAGTTTAACTAGCACTCTGGACCAGAAACTCACAGAAATAACAAAATTTGTGTAAGTTGACTTTTCCTTGCCCTTTTTTAAGTGTTCTTTAGCACATCATGAGCGAAAGCCTTGCTGTCTTATAGCCAACCACTCTTTGCCTCATGAATTTAATGCAATCAAGTCTCCACGCAGTCCTCATACTTCTTGTGCTTTCTTCTGTGCCTTCTTTGTTGTTTTCCACTATTTCCAATGAGGAAGAATTCCATCTCCAAAAGGGAATTTGAATCTAAATCTTGTGCAGCAAAAAGGCAAAATATCACTCTCCTACAACACTGATCTCTAACGTCAGTCCAAAGGAAACTATTTTTAGTTGAACATAAAGTATATTTAAGCACTTGTGGACTTTCTATTATTATTTTTGCATTTCATGGAAGTGATTCTGTTCATTTCACTTGTGCCTATTTTGCACTAATCTCTAGAAAATACTTTGTACTAGACTGTACCTCCTGCAGCTCACTGTGGGCAGCGCAAATGGGTGGTATGTAGGAATACGGGTCAAAATCTGATTTTACACATGCTGGAGGATAACTGGAGTAATTCCATTGACTTCAGTGGAACTATTCAAAACTGGAAACAAGATCAGGCTCCATCTACTAAGTTTTGCTAAGGATATATCTGCCAATTCCCACCAGAGGAAAGGGGGTTAAGGTCACTTTATCTAACAAAGTGATTCCAGTAAGGCAAAACAGGTCCTTTAGTTTGCTTAACAATATATTACTATAAACCCCACAGTTTCTAAACCATGTCAGAGAGGTGCCTCAACAGTTTCTACCACAGGATCAGCCTCTGCATACTCCAGTGTTAGTTAGAAGTAACTAAACTTACTTAAAAAAACTTTTAAATCATCATAGATTGTATGAGGGCTAAATCCCAAAATCACGGAGGTGCAGAGACTAAAATATGTGGACTCAGGCCTCTCCCTAAATTTGTGAGAGGAATCATATCTGAGATATTATTTCCTTGTAACCTGTGAGTAAAAAATAAGAAACAATTTGAAATACAGAGCATTTAGAAAGTGTGCACGGCTGCAAGGTCAGATATTTAGCAGCTCAAAGTCAGTGGAATTACCATAAAGGATCTATGTAATAAATGCAAAAAAATGAAAAAAAGTGAATTTTCACAAAGCTGTATATCATAATATTTCATAATGTTTATTTTTATGCTTTTTATGCATATTGTGTAAATCTGTTTTTATTGGTTTATTAAATTATTCTGAATAAGGGTAGAAAGAGTGAGCTGCAGATTAGTAAAATGCTGATACAAACACTATGGTTTGCTAAGTGCCACATAAATACTAAATACTGGATTAAATTAAAAGTGGTCAAGTCCACAGGCCATAAAGTTATTTTAGTAAATGAACCAAAACATCATTCCTTCTCTTGAACACTCAAGAAAATAGATCTCTCCTTTCAAACCATTTGGTAAAAAATGAGCAAGAGTAAGAAAAATTGTTTTCATTTGTCACATAATTTCTGGCAGAAATTGGTATCATACAGGAAGAGGAACTACTTATTTATCTGATAATATATATGATTATTACAGCTTACGGGCTTCAGACTGGTGTAAAGATTTAAATGCTCAGTGGGCCGTATCACTTTGTGGCTCCTACTCAGAGTCTCATCAAAGTAAATAATAATAATTTGAACTTATTCATCCACATTTTCAGACCACTTTTTAAAGACAACTCTGCCCACTTGCAGATGGCTATGAACAGCACCAGCCTGAAGCAGCCTGAAGGTTCCTCTCAACCACTAAGAGTTTCAATGGAAAATGAGGGAAGCAAAGAGAGGATCTGATATTACAGCTTACTAAAATGACTGGTTAATAATTTCACTCCTTTTTTTTTTTTTTTGAAAATCTTAAGGTATTTCAACACAGTTGAAAATTTGAAAGAATATTTCCTATTTGGAGCTGACCAATTCTCTGCGAGTTTTGAGGACAGACCAGTTGTGCTGTGCGATTCTCAGATTACATACTGTAGTGAATATCATGCTTGCAGCTTGTTCTTACAGGCCAGTTTATAAATATGTCACATTTAACAGCAAGCAGCTATTTAAATTTAAACCATGGTCTGACTACTTTCTGCTAAAACTTTTATGTAAAAAGTAGTTCTTGTCTCATCTAAAACAGTAAGAGTCTCATCTCAACAAACTGACATTCCACGAAAATCTTTCCATTGATCACAGCTTTGGGTAAATGCAGTTCTTTTAATGTTGGTGGAATTATTTTTTTTTTATGATTGACCACTTAGACCTCCCATAGAGATGCAGCAATAGAAATACCGCGTTTGATATCCCTGGTAAAAGTGAACAATACTGTGTGAAAACAGTGACATAAAAATAATGTGATCAATAAGCAAGAGCCATGCTAATGAGAAACTGTGTGGAACTTTGGTGCCAAAATCACAGGAAAAAAAATTATTGGGCCTCAAACAGCATGTTTTTAATTTCCTGCTGTCTGCCTTAACTAGAGAGAAAAGGTGTTAGTTAAGGAATATTTAAAGCATATAGAAGAAAATCCATTTGCAACTTGGATGCTTTGACAATTTTGGATCATGCATGCAAAACATTCAACCATTCTTTTATTAGATGACAGCAAGTGAAATCCATGCAGTTTCAGACAAAAGATTTCTGAACTAGGCACTCGTTCCCTTCACACAAGATCGTAATTTTAAGTTTTTCAGCTGTTAGCCTGAAAAGAGAAACTGTGTCATTTTAGTTTTCTTTAGATTCTGCCCCTTGTGATAAACCAAACATGCCTTTCATGACTGACTGAATATAGATGATCTCATCTACTACTGTGAGCATCACTGACTGGTTTTCCAAAGAAGACACCCTTAGGTAGGAAAGAAAAGAGACAAAAATAGTGCACTGAGAAAATGCTGTTCAGAAGTCTGCTATAAAGTGTTTCTACAAAGCTCCATAGGAAAAAGAAGAAAGTGACCCAAAATTTAAACATGCACAGAAGAGCTGAGGGAGAAGGCAGCTAGTACAGCCTTTAAAAAGTTTGCTTAATATTGAGCTGAACTCAACAGTTCATAGGAACAAAGAGAATATACAGAGCATCACATAGTACTAATGGTGGTGGCATGCAGACACCAAAATTGTCAAAATTTGCAACCTGCATAATACCTTTGGTTGAATTGCTCCAACGGTTACCTTCAGAATAATGGGATAAAGTCAAGAGATTGACGCATGAACCGCCTGCACCAGATCCAAAAACAGTTATTCGTAATGGGTCACCACCAAAGAACCCAATGTTTTCACTAGTCCATCGCAAAGCTTGAATTAGATCAAGGAGTCCGTAGTTTCCTTTTGCTGCTTGGTCCCCAGTGCTCAAAAACCCTGTGAATACAAATAAAAAAGAAAGGGTTAGCAAGTGTTCCTCTAACTAATCACATTGCAATCTGCTATATGGAGTTAAGTATCACGCAGCTACATCATTTTCTGTATTCACTGGTCAGCAATTTGCAATTTTGTTCTCTGCCTAGAATAAATATTTTGGTGTTCACTCTTTTAGCCATGATATATTCATACAGGAAAGATAAAGAAACAGAGCAGGCCAAATACTTATCTCGGCAAGGAACAAGACACAACTTAGTAACTCCCAAAGATTTTATGTTGATTGCACTAAGTTTAAGAGGAAATATTTGTCAAACAGATATGCTACACACATTTTGGTAAGTGATTTGGTGAACTATGTTTTGCAGTCCTGTATTTTATGCAGCCCACTATGCAGCTATGAGCTCTGCATGTAACTCAAGGGCAACCAGCCCATGTTTTCTATACATTCCATTTGGGAAAGATATTCCTTAATTCACAACACTTTTTTTCCATCATTGGCTTTGCGGCAGCCTCCCCTGTCCCAAAATTCAGCTCCTGTCACGGGATGTGCCAGGCTGAGCGATCTGAGCAGCTCTTCCATTCCCTGGAGTCCAGCTCGTATCTATTAACCTGAGTTAATTGAATCCACATTAAAAGGATAAAGGCAATTTAAGCTGCTCCAGTGACTCTTTAGCATCAAAAAGATAAGAGCTCAGGGGTAAACAAGGAAGCACAAGAATTGTTCCCTTTTATTGATCTGGGAAGAAAAACAGTGGAACGCGTCAGGTACAGGAACGGCCGTTTTAGGCTTTACTCGCAGCAGCACCCCGGTATTTATTACTGCTGTTACTCTTGTCATTAGAGCCTGCTCACTCTAAAAGGCGGACAATAAAAACTTTGGAGAAAGTCACTGCTGATAAAAGACACTGCTTTGCTTTCGCATCCCACTGACTGACATTTCCAATCTTCTCAGCTTAATAAACAAATGCTTAAACAATCCCGGCATTACGAAGAAACCCACTGCCTCCATTTGCATAGGAAACTCATTTAGCGCTCACTAAATCAACAGTGCTACTGCTTTTCAGTTCATGCTTTGCACAGAAATGCAAACCTTCAAACAACTATCTCCACATTAATTAGATATTAATTGGTCTTCTAGTTTAACTTGCATTGATTTAACTTTCTCTGGTGCAGACAAGTCTGCTAAAAAGAAAGTGGTGGGGATTTTTTTTTGAGACAGAAACATCCAGTGCTCTCACAGGACTCCTACTGTTGCATTACAACAGTAAAAGCAGCTTTTGAAATATTTCTAAGATGAAATATACACATGCATATACATATGTACTGCAAGAATTCAACAAGATCAATAGCTAGGCACACGTGCGTCCTTGTATCTATGTATAAAATGCATGTGCCATTTGTCACTTGATTATTTTGATTTAATGTCAGCTGGCAAGCTTACATCTGGAATTCTGCCGAACGTGGAGACATTTAGACGGACCGACTGCTCGGAAACCTAATTGGCCTTGCTGCCTACCTGGTTGAGCTCTGCTACATTTCGGGCAGGCAGTTTTGTTTGGGTAGGTTCAAGCCTGATTTTTGTTTCCATGGAGAGGAAACAGGCCAGCAGCACCAGGTGCCAGGCCAGCAATTCTCCCACTTGCAGACCTAATGTACCAAATCTAATGGGCACACTTCACTCCGCGGAGCTGTAGTAAATTGTTATTCTGCTACTGGACTTTAAAACAACCGCAAGTTCACAACTAAAAACTGCTGCATTTACCGCTTAACTACATAAAAACAGCAAAGTATCAACACAGCCACAGAAGAAAATACAATCTTGATGACCTTAGATACTCATGGAGAGCTCACCAAGGAAGTCATAAATATAATTAACTCAATCTCATTTTCTGTTTTACTATTGCAACTATTGAGTTGAGAGGATTTTTTATTCCACTCTCTCCTTCACTCTCTCTTGCTTTCTTCTATATAGATGAAGGGCTGGTGTGCACGTCCAAATGAAAAAACCTGCCCTGGTATTTATTCCTTCCCGCACAGGAACATTCCTCTGCCTGTAAAAACTTCTCAACTCTACCTAGTGTTTTTTTAAAGACACTGACAGAGGGTATCTTTGAATCTACAGCATCAGATCTAGTGAAAGTTTCCTCACGAGTTTCTCAAGCCTTTCCTAACCTGCCTGGAGTCGAGGGATGGTACCAGCAGCGCTTGTGCAACACCAGCGACACAGCAGCTCCCCACATGAAGCACACGGGTGGCTGCAACGATTTAGGGGATTACAGGAAAATTTGACAATGCTCCTGGAAACAGATCCCTGAGGAGAGAACAGAAAGCCCCAACCTGCATCTTCATCAATGACCCTTCCTTCCCTGTCCCCAGCTCGCAGGTCCCCTGGGCTCCTGCAGGAGCTGCAGGATCAGTGTACAAAGGTCCTGCAGATTTCCTAAAAGGGATCCAGAATGCTTATTAGGACAATCGATGATATCGCTATAACTGTGAACACTCTGAAGGGGGATAAAAAACGCTAACACTTTCTGAAAAAGTGGTTTTCTGTACTCTGTATAATATGTGGCAAAATGAGAAGCAGATTTTGCTCAGAAAGGAGACAAATGCAATTTGTAAGCACTGCTTCAGGAGACTTGCCTGGTGTTATATAAGTTCATATCAAGCCTCAAAATTCAGTCCAAAATGGGAAATCTTGAGAAATTATAAAATACTAGTATTAAAGAATTATTTGTGAAAAGGATCTTTAATTGAGAGCAAAAGAGGGAATGTAAGCACTAGGAAACTTGCATTCAGTTCAGGAAATGTACCAGAAGGGGGAGCTTTCAGTTTATTAAAAAAAAAAAAAAAAAAGTATTAGTAATATTTGCCTCATTTATCTACATTAGACAAATTATGACTTGTGTCCAGAGCAACAGCTCTGATGCAAAAGAAATATCTCACGCCTCCTCAGCAAGAACCACATTGGCCGGCTTCCACATCCACACAAGATGGATGATTATTGATGTTGACTTTCATGACATGAAACATTTCTATCTCATTTTTCAGAACCATAAGAAGCCTGTTAATATCGCCACCTGTTCATGCATTTTCCCTTGCATGCAGTATCCTCAGCGTGGCTCAGAAGCATTCAAGATGTCATGAAATCAGAGTTCTAACCAACAAAACAGATGAGACTTTTTGTTCCAGTTTCATATTATTTTAGAAAGGAAGTCCTCAATGTATTGAACCCATCTCATTAAACACCCATACAGAAATCCTCTAAAACACAGCAACACACATTGTCTACAAGTGGGTACAACCCTTACTGCTATTTACCACTTCGACAAAATTAGAGCCCGTGCCCTTATGCTGTGTCTCCATCCCAAGAGGAGCTTTCCAAATGTAATTAATACAGATACCATACAAAATATCCAATCTATTTCTCCATCTGTGGCATTTCTAGGGCACGATCATTACAATAACTAGATATAAAGCTAGCAATTTAGAGTCACAGAGGTGAGCCTGCCCTTCCTGAAAAGGGCTTGTGTGTCTCAAAGCTTGCCTGTTTGCTCAACTGTGTTAGCTAGTTTATTAAAATACATTATCCCTCCCTACAAATGCTATTTTATTAACACCCTTGGCTTGTCGTGTCTGCCAGAACACTGCTATCACATCCTGTCACCTTTTGCTCTTACAGAGAAAGTGAGCTAAATTATGCCTTTTTTTAGTTATTCCAGGAAGACATTTGCAAAAAAAAACCCTTATTTTTGCATTATTCTCTAAAAAGGTCATATTAAGCTAATTTTGTTCCATAATTAAGTCCTTCCCTGGAAGTATTCCAATCATCAGCTGCACAATTGCTATGTAATATTCTGAATGGAAAGGTTATCTATTCTTTTATCTTCTCCCAAACAGAGGAGTCTAACAGAATTATGGAAGGGAGAATGTGGTCCTTTGTGAGTTTAGGAAAGGTATTTATTAAGTTCATTTGGATCAACTCTGTTGCGTGACTGTTAGACATATGGGCACAGTGTATCACAACCAGGTCCTACAGTTTATCTTAAATAAAATTTAATGCTACATGGGCTTATCTGTGGGTATTAGGTTGGTCTTGCTATTTAGATAATTTTTTTCCAACATGATTTCAGTGGTTTTGAAGAGCAGATGAAACATTCAACATTTTGTTGAAACATTTTGTTGAAACATTTTGTTGAAAATTTTAGTAGATTCAATTATTTTAAGCTCTGACCTAATTTTAGCATCCAAATTAATGCAGAGGGAAAGGCCAGGAAAGAATTCATCTTAATGTAAGCAACTTCCTAAAATTTATTATAAATCTTGATGACCCAGTAAAAAAGTAGCTCAGGCTGGTGGATACAAATGTGCCATTTCATATCGCAGAGAACCAGAACTCCCCTCTGATGCATTTTGTGAATCTAAGTGTTTCGTAACTCAATAACCTTTGTAACTGGAAGAAAATAAGGGCAAAATGTCTCACTGGAAAAAAGAACATCTGCCTGCGAGAAAGTACAAAGAAGCAAAAATTCCTTTAAAAAAAACACAAGCTATTTTATAAAACTAGTCTGACGTGATTAAAGGGGTTTTCTAAGGGCTGTGTTAGTGCAAGCAGTAATGCTTAGGATTTTAATATTACCCACCTATTTAGTCATGTGTTATATTTTTGCTATATTTCTAGTTACAAATCCCTAGGTAGTCAGTCGTCGTCTTCTAGTTTTCTAAAGGCAAATATTAAATTGTAAGACATGAACACTTTAATGCATAGTAGAAGAGCACAGAGGATATTTTGAGGGACTGCAAGTTGCTTAGTTCGGACTTGGCTTTCACATCCTCTATTAATAAATGCTAATTGCCATCTACAGAAAATTCGCCCTTTGGACTGAACCTATTCAGTCAGTGTGAGCAATATAAGCAAATTGGAAGTAATATGGTTAAATTTTAAGAGCACATTTATTTTTATCTTAAACATCTCTCCCAAATTCACATCAACTATCCAATCCGGATGTACTATGCAGGCAGCAGCACTGTGAACATTAACGTATATGTGATATTTATGAAGCAGAAGATACTGCTCCTCGCTTTGCTGACCAGCACATACTAACATTAATATCATATTTTACTAATGGATGAGGTTAAGGTGACTAAAAGGACCAGGAATTCCCTTAGAGAAGATATAGAAGACTATAAACTATTCAGTCCAAGAAAACATTCCATCGTAGATGCCTACAATATACATCAAATACTCTTTACAGGCTCTTAAAGATATGTGAGACATTTCATTTATGTATGAATTTTATTTCAATTTTAAGTATAGGAGATAAATTAGTAAGTCAGAATGTTTGCAGCTGGACAGACTGCTCTTTTTCGACATGCATTCAGCTACAAAAAGTCTGGTAACAGGGGCACGTCATATGCATAGAGTTGTTTGAGAACTATTCACTTTCCACTCAGCAGTGAGGGTATGTGGTATGTGCCTGGTCACATAAATTGCTTGAAAACTTTTTACATCCTCTAGTTATTATTTTTTTTTTTTAATCAAAATTTTATAAATTACAGACAAATGTCTTCCACAGAAACAGCCTGAACTTTTTGGCCCACAGCTCCACTTTGGGACGTCTTAGGCTCGAGTTTCTGCCACAATCCAGTTCCAACCACCAAAACAGAGCTGGATGTGCAATACAGCACTGATCAAAGGGATGGGTGGTATCAGGAAGGGTCCTCATGCAAGGCCACTTGTACTGCAGATGTTCTAGAGCTGTAAATTATTTTTTTTACAGATGAAGTACCTTTGGCAGAATGAGAATCCATCCAGCGTAGACTATATGGCTGCCTTACGAAAAAAAAAAAACAAAACAAAAAACAAAAAGAACACCAAAAACCCTAAATCTCAGAATCTGAAGAGTCATTTCCTTTCTTCACATAACCCCAGTCATTCTGTCACTAAAAGAAAAATAACAAAAAACTAGGAAGCAGTTCAACTCTATTGACTATCTTAAATAAGCTCTGTTTCTATAAGTGTAACACTATCTCAAGGTTAGGCCTATAAACAATAAGCTGCACTGTGAGCAATGCAAAATAACTACAATAATTCATTAACTTATTAAACTCAAAGGGCTGCAATTGTGAGATGGAACTATTTAAGCGTACTAGCAGCACTAACCTCTCTGGTCAGTGCTATTTTCCAGCAGCAGGCCTTTGGAAAATCCTATTCATTACATCAAAATGAATAATTTGCAGAATTTAATCAGTTCTAAGGATAAGAAGTTATAACTATAGCCATTTCTTTTCCAGTGGGAAGCTAAACAAGCAGAACACCGCAAGTTACCCGAGACCTTTACAGCTCTTTGGTCTTGGCATCTGGCACTTGCCACCTCATTACAGCGAGCTGTCAGCGCGGAGACACATTGCAAAGGAGTGAAGGGTCTGACACCAGAGCAGTTTATTCCGTTCTCACCCGTGCACTGGTGAAACCTCACCAGGTGCAACTCAACCCAGAGTGGACTTTTTCTAAAACACAAGGTCTTTTTCACAGGCTGTATCACAGCGCTTTAACAGATGAAATGCTCCCTAGACAATAATTCCCTCAAAATGCAGATTAACTGCTTGCCTGTGACCCTTGCACCTTAAAGAGCTCGCAGAAAATTTCTGAAGGAAGACAGTCTGAGAGTGCTTCAAAAGCTTTAACTTCATGAGACCGGTGGTTATTTTCCTCGATGTTAATATCTGTCTTCTGTCTGCTATGTTATACCTGATGTGGTCAGTCTCTCAAATTAGGAACAGGAATTTCCCATTGCAAAATGTTCATACATTGGCACATGCTTGGACGTGGGGTCACAGCATGGGGAAGCCCCACGTGATGAAGCAGGTCAGCATGAGGTTGTAAAGCACCTTGCTGGCCGTTTTCTCTGCCTGCACTGTATTTGGCATCAGCTTGGGACTTGCTCTTGCTGTGCTTTTTAGGCAGCTCTTAGCACCCAAGACATTTTGACCTCGGTGCAGATAGATGGGCTTCAGCTGCCCTTGTATCACACCTGTGCTCCGAGGGCAGTGACGCCTGACCTGACCCATCACCCAAGGGACCAGCGCTGCACCAGCCTCTGACTGAGGATCTCTACCGAAGAAACACATGAAGTGTGGTAATAACCTCAGGGATGCTCTAAAACTGCTACGTAACCAACAGGGCTAGTCTACTGGCAGTGATCTTTAATACCCATTTTTGAATATGTTTTAAAAGAGAAGAAAACTCTTGTCTTAAAAAAAAAGGTCATTCCAATCTTATGAATACATCTGCAGAAACTAATTTTATAGGATTTATAGTGATTTATGCTGACACGTATCAGAAAGCAGAGGTGAGCCTAAGAACTGATGAATGACATTTGGCATACATGGACACAAAAGGCGGCTGGAGTATGCTTGATTTCATTGTCTCCTTTTCTTCTTTGAAAAATACAGGAAGAGATGGTGCTTGCTATTAAAAAGATAAGATTCCTATGAATATTTTCATCTTTGAGAAAAATAAGCAGTAGTTCTGCCAGCAGAGAACATCTGCTTTAATGCTTTCCACAAGGTAAAACTCACACTTGTTAGCACAGCTGAGTCATGCTCTAGGGTGACCCAACTTCTAGTTTGAAGTATTTTCAAGTTACATATAAAATTTTCACAGGCTTACGAACAACACTAGTACTAAATAAAACAATAGCTTTGCTTTCATGACCCACGGTCTTGGAGAACTTTTAAAAAAATATAAATGAAATCAATATTCCCTAGAAGACAGCACAGACAAACCAAAATATCATTAACAGGGTGAAGGGTATAATCATGCGTGTACTGATCCTTTCAAATACATGCAATTAAACCAGCCAAATATAGTTTCAACCAAACTATAAATACAAAGGAAAGACTGGGTGGAAGATTGGGTGGGAAGTGTAAAAGTATTCATTATTGGACTAAATCTTCTTTTTTTAAATCAATAGACACTTGCTATTGACTTTACAAACAATGAAATCTGGACACGTTCTCAGTATTTGGAGATCCAACCCGAAACACATCTAGTCTCAGCCCAACGCTGTTGTTTGACTCCTTCCCACTCATCAGAAGAGAGCAATGCCCTGAGGCACCTCCTCTTACCCAGGATGGACCAAGTTGTTCCACTCTGTCTTAATACCATCTTGCTGGACTTGAAATAGGTAGCCCAGAGCCCACAGCAGGTTGCGTCAATATTTCACAATTTCCATTTTCGGAAGCAAAACCACAAGTAAGCTATTAAGACACACCAGTCTTAACATACAGTTCTTTTCCAGCTTAAGCTTTGGAATCATCTTTGTTTAATAAAGATCAGTGAGTGTATTATTATACATTTTTCATGAATAGCACTCTGTTTTTCAAAATTTGAAATATGTATACGGATAGAAGGCAGAAAGGATGGCTGTAATATCACTAGAAGGGAGAATTCACATTTCAGAAATAAACAATATTTTATGACATGCTTTGAGGACCTTTGGTCCTCCTCATGGTCCTTTTTTCTTTATTTTTTTATAAGTCTTCATGGTGTTGAGTTTTGCAAAGAGGGTACAATCAATGTTAACATATATTCTATGAGCTGATGAAAGACAGAAATCTTCAAGAAAATTGTATATGGAAATCATTAGTTAGAAGCCTAACAGCTATTTGAAAGTGCAATCTTTCAGTCAGAACATAGAAATTAAGGTGTTCATTTACTGTGAACTCAAATATTCTTATTTCAAAACAACCATTGAACCAATTTACCCGGGCTGCATTCAGTGTGCCACCATCTTATTTACAAATCAGATATGAAAGTCTTGTAAAAATGTGTCACTGTTTCTGTTGTATTTAATTCAGGCAAGTCTGGTAAGTGCGATACAGGTCAAAGTCATCCTTGATCATCAGGAAATGCCTTCTGGGTTTTTAATGGTATATTTATCTCACTGAAGACACTGCATTTATGGCTATCTTTGCCTACAATTAAGAACAACTTCTGAGAAAAAAGGTAAATAGAAAAAACCTCCATTCAATTTCACCCTGAATGATGAAGAAATACGAGGCATGTTGAATCACCCCACACATCTCATCCCATAGTTATATCACATTGTTATATATTGCTGAACATGTTATTGCAGGTGCCATTTGTCTTTACAAATGCAGAGCCGCTTTACCCAGAAAAAAAATGGACTTATCCATCAAAAAGGAAACAAAGAAACATGTAGAGTTTTCAGTTGGTATTTGTGGACCACCAAACACCTGTGAACTATTTCTAAGCGGCCAAAGATCACTAAGCAAACATATCACTAGCAAATGCAAATTTGCTTTATGACTCTTTGTATTCCAAAGGAAAACTTGAGAGATCTGTACCCAAAATATGTTGTAAACCAGCATCTTCACACCTGAACTTAGGTTAGCTAGATTCCTCACTGCTATCAGCTGAACACCAGAAACATTTGTAAGAGCATACAGGCATAAGTAGAGGCATCAGATCTAGTTTTCTACTGAATATCTTAATATATTGTGGTAGCCAAAATTGTCAAGCAACTGAGAAATGACTGGGTCACTGCGTGCCTTTTCTCTACCCTAGTAATATTTTATTTATTTTTTGCTTTCTGATGTGTCTGTTTTTCCTGTTCCACTGAGCAAGATGCTTCACAGTGATTTTCTTTCACAATGGTTTTACTGCACTGCAATATATATCTTGTGAATTAAAGGCAAGGAGATGAAGAAAAGTCAAGGAAGTGACGAAGGTCGCTGTTACAGAGATGGTAACAGCCGTTTACAAAAAGATGATTACTATTAAAGTCTTCTTCTACAGTACAATCCTAAGGGACTCGGCCACCAGGGACTGAATAGCTCTTAAACAAAACAGTAGGACATAAAAAAATACATATTAACACACAAATGATATATACAGCTCATGTTTTCCTTTGGAGCATTCTTACAACGCATCTGGTCATATGTATAACCTCTTAAATTTTCTTAAATTTAAATAAATACAAATCCTTGTCAAAAAATGCCCTCAGGTCAATGAAGGGGAAGGAGAAAAGCTTCAAATCCGTCCAAGTTAATTGAGGCTAGAATCACTGCAGCTCCATATATTGCAATTTCACATTGGTGCACTTCAATTAAGGCATAATAAGAGCAAAAAGTAATTTATACTCATAGATTAGATGTCGCGTGTGAAAAATTACTGATTAAGCCCACGTAGGTCCCTGGAGTACCAGCAGAACAAATACGGTGGGACTCAAGTTCTGGGTTTCTTTCTTCACTTAGCCCCTGGTACTACAAAAGTCAACCTCAAATACTTTTATTTAAAAGTCTAGGTGTGAAACACTCTACACATGTGGACACACACAGAAACACATTATCAACATGTCGACCTTCAGGCTTCACTAACCAAAGTTTCATCACCAGTGAAGTCTCAGTACAAAAAAGGCTGCTCTTAACTCCTGCAGTGACCTCAACTGTTCATTCAGTTGCTAAAAGGTAACCTTTTTTTTTCCATTTCACTATATTACAATTAGAGAAATCTTTGAAAAATTTCTTCCTGTAGTTGCAACTAAATTGTAAGATGCTGCACCCTTTCATTCCATTCTGAGTACCTCATCCGTTATTGCTGTATCACCTGAAAATACTCACCTACACCTTTCCTGACAGATCCAGCTCACTGCTATTCCAAATCTAAGTAATTTTAGTGAAGTCAAGAAAATTTGCCAGTTCAAATCAAGCAAGGATATGATTCCATGTCCTTAATCTTTTAGCATATGTAAAAGCATGACAGCAGTAAGTGCATTCATAGATACTGCATCAAATATACAGCATCAACAAAGTGGCTAAAGTAATATCTAATGGATAGCAGGGAATAATTGATGTTTCAGATAAGTATGTGAGATGAGAGATATCAAGCTGAAGTAATATTCTGGAAATCTTTGAAAAGAAAAATGTGCATACATGTGTCACACAACTCAGCTTGCTCTACATTTACAAATTTCTGCAACAAAGAAAAAACATTTACAGAAAACCAGTGTCCAGACGAGGTAAATAGTTGAAGATCCTAACTTTGAATTTACTCCTCATATATTCTGTCCACAGTAGGGAGCCAGACATTCAATGTGGCCTGATCAACAAGATCACACTTATAATAGACTCACCTACCATATCTAGTTTTGTTTTTTTCACCATAAGAATACAGAAATCTGATAAATACTGAAGTGAGGAGAAAAAAAAAAAAGGCCAACAAAATTTGTATTATAACATAGTTCCACTAGGTATTTTAAAGCCTTACACTTGTTTGGGGGAAAGCTACTCTACAATTACAAAGTAATACTTCAATGCAACACAATTATTCAGGTTTTTGAGTAGGAGGTTCCTTTTACGAGGAGAGCAGTTTTCTTTTGTGATGCACATTTGGGTGACATTAGGTGTCTCGAAGCTTCCAACACCCACTTGCATCCAAACTCTAATAATAAGAGAAGGAGCAGGTGTCAGAGATCATAGGAAACAAATTCTCAGCCCAGAGCATGAATTGAATTTGTACAAAATATTCATGTATAACAAAAACAATGCTCAGAACACCTCACACTTAAAAAACAAAACCACAAAAAACTAAGAAATCATTTGGGAAAAATGGCTTGCACATAGGCATCAATAATGTATTTCTCCATTTATGAGCATTCTAGTCCAATTCTCGTATCTTGTAACAAAGCGGGCTAATGTGCAAAATATTCACATATTAAGTAAAAAGATACCAATTTATTTTTAACAGTTTCCCAAATACCACAGGTTCTAATGGTGCTTTTTTTTTTTTTCCCCCAAAACAGATGTCCCATGAATTAAACTCTGTAGAGTCTTTTATACCTTCATTCTCACTGGGTCATTTTGGCATAATTCCTGATCACTTCTTAGGACTCGATTCTCCTGCACTTATTCATGTTAAATAACTGAGAATAATCTATATTACTATATAGGAAGATAAACTAAAGGACTGTAACATGCAGGAACTGGGACCTCAAAAATTATGTTACCAATGCAAAGCTTGCCAATAAAAAACAACAGTTTATCCACAGTCGGTGCAATAATATCTATTTTATTTACAATGGGGGAAGATTCTTTTTCATAGGTCAAGAAATATTATTACCTATGGTAACCACCTAAAGCCAGAACTATGCCACTAATGCTCATTCACATACATTCTTCACTTGAAGGAAGCAGGTATGAAGCATCTAGACCATCTTAAAATAAAGATTGCAGACAGTAGGTATCAACAGGTGACTACTGCTGGTAAATTACTACGTAAATGGCTTAAAACCCCACCACAGAGCAGGTGTTTGGGAGACAACACAAAGCGTTCTCAGGCTGTGTGTGAAGCAAAGAATCAGCATGTGGAAAAAGAAATTAACGGTGGAAGTTGAAATGACATTGGAAGAGTTTTCTGAAACAGCACGAATCACAGATTCTCACTAGCCTAGAGGAGGAGAGTGGAGTTCTGCAAATGCTGCTGCAGTGTCATAAACTTCAAAAGGTGATTTTCAAAAACCCTGTGGCAGCCAGTTGAAGGATTCCCTGTACTCGAGGAGCTCCTTACACTTTTCCCATCTCTCCTTCTTCTGAATCAAATATTTCTACAGGTCTTGTAAGCAGGCCTGAGTCCCACTGTCTACTCTGGTCCTCAGATTTCAGTTACAATCTGCTCCTTTTAGGGTTAGGAAAACTACAAATGGTTTATTATTGTTCTTCCTTTTTACAAAATTATATGTGGTCCTGAATGATTCTGGTAGCAGAATGGTTTATGATATATTGTGCTTTTGTCCTCACCCTATATATATATATAAAAATGTATATAATGAGCTAGTGGAAATATCCATTTCATAAAAACAAGGAAATAAATCCCGAAGAGGGGAAGTGATTTGCCCAAGATTACAAAGGAAAGTCATGATGAGAGAGGTATCGCTGAACTATGAGGCCACAAATATGTTCCTTTTTTTTGACCAGTTGGAAGTGACTATCCACACCCAGTGATGCAGACGTGTTCTAGGTACATTTAAGCAATGAAATAGCTAGAGAAACATTATATTTTATTTTGAAGATTTTCAGCAACTACACACTCATCTTTGAAATTTTGCAGTGAACATTAACATACTCTATAAAGTAAGTTGTGTGCTAACTGATGAAATAAATTGAGTTTCAATAGACTTTGCTCAACATCACACCCAAAATGACACATCAGTAATTACCATCAAATCTCAAGTAACATCCTGAAGAAGTTTACTGAGTGCAGAGCACATCTGCTAGATTGCAACGGCATTCATTCTCAGTAGGCTTGAGATTTGTCAGAAGATGTATTTATACCCAACCTCAATTCTGCTGACTCCAAGGATTGCTGCAGCTAACAAAGGCATCTCTGACATTGCAATATAGAATCATGTCCCATTTCTAGCAATGTACTCCTAGCAAAATACCAGCTGTTTTTAGCAAAGGATCAGTGTGATACAATGGGTTTATGCGCCAGCTTGATTAATCTTTGTATGATTGCTCAGTTTCTAATGCAAGATATGAATGACTTTGCATTGCACTCAGTGGGACAGAACATCACCTGATACCTCACATATGTACTCTTTACTCATGACGAAGTGCCAAAGAAAGAAAGTTCATCTCTCTCTCTTTAAAAAAATAAAACCATAAAAACATATAATTTTCTTTTTTTTCTCTTTCTCTTCCAGAGATGAAGAGCCACACTGTAGAGTATGACGCCTAAGTGGTAGTCACTGAGCCACTGTATAGCAACTATTCCTTGCAGTCTATGCAGTCAACTTCATTGCTGTTTTCAAAAGCTTTTTTTATTTATGTTTTTATGCTTTTATTTTTTTCTTCAGTATTCCATGAGCCAAATTCAAAGCAGAAGATGAACAGTGAAAAGTACTGTTTTCAAAAATTTTTGCTAATTCTTATAGAAAAATCAAATATAATTTACCAAATAAGTATGTGTCTCAGCATTTAGAACTAACGTCAATAATGTTAAGATAATATATTTATTGCTAGGATAGAAATGAGAACTTCTACCTTAAGTAGCCTTTCTTCCTCCTTCTCAAATTTACAGTTCATGGCTGTAGGTTTGGCAGACTACTACAGTTGCTGGAATAATGTGTGCCATCTGGTATCAATAACTCAATCTTCAGTTCTCCTGGGCTTTAGAGGTAGATTTTGAATTTCTTTTTTCTTTCCTCCAATATTCTCAATATTTGTTCGGTTCTGTGCTCAAATATATTGTTTAGATTGGGTTTGCCTGTAGCATTGGCTGTGTACATTAAAAACGAACACATTCATATTGGTCTCAGCTTCATTCTGACCCATATTTAAATGTTGCCGTGTGCTTGCCCGCTCTGGTTTCACAACGTGTATACATCATGGTAGACAAGCTGCTGTAGCTCACCCTAGAACTGACTGAACACAAATAATACCATGTAAGGAATGAAAAATATTTACTTTGGTCCTGTAAATCACTTGCTGGGAGCTGTTGGGAGCTGGCCACACGGGAGACTTTATGGTTCCTTCTACCTTTGTCCTTCTTCCCAGAACTATGTTGAAGTAGATATAGAGCATGCAGGAAAGTTGCTATGTACTAAAAACCGTCCAGAAAAAGAATGCTTTGGCTGGTCAATCAAACACTAAGACGTAAGTAAAAAATAAATCAAATTTTCTGTGCAAAGTTTATTTGGACACCTATGCAATACAGCACATCATTATTTTTAACTATGTAGTCATATATTATTTGTTGGTACTTGGCATTTGCAGTCATCTAGGTGATTACAGAGCTATTTCTCACAAGCTCACTGATATTTTGGGTTGCACCTCACTTCACCGAGCAAAAGACAACATCCATATCCTGATCACACTGTGCTGCTTGTCCTCTTCGGCTTGCTACTGCATGAGGAGGTGCCTACATTCTCAACACGTGCAATTTTAATCATTCTATTCAAAATGCAGGAGCACTCTTGGAACTAGAAAGTTACCCTCTACCTTCAAAATATAGTGGTGAGTTTTAAGAGTTTTTTTTAATTGTTGTTGTTTTTTGTATATTAGGATCAATGCAGTTTCAGTGCTGGCTGGAGTTTCAAGCACATCCTAGTATCCACACTGACACATTTCACGTTTTATCCCCACAAAGATAACCAGATGTACAAACTGGAGTAAAACAATGCGAAATTAAGAGTCATAATTATCATTACACACGCATGAACTCAAGAATAACAGTTATATAATTGTAATGTAAAAATGAACTTACCCAAGACCCATATCACATGGAAAAGTCATCCTAAATCCAAACCTTTAGCACTCATTTCCTATGAATTTTGTTCTTGTGGATTTTAAAATGGTTTCAGTAGCAGATGTTTGCCTTTTTGCTAGTGAATCCATGGAATTTGATGAAAATCATTCCATTTATATATGTGGACTCTGCATTATATCTTAAGGCCTTTAAGAATTACTATTTGTTTCAGTAATGTTTAGTTTATAAATGTATAACCTAATGTAATATATAAATAATTGTATATTAATATATACAAATATGTATATTAAAATAATATATACAAATTACAAAGTTTGGAAGGGATCTGGGGTTTGAAGATATCTAAGAAATGCATAATGTTCAGTCTATGAGTACCTCAATAAATATATGCAAAAAGAAAAAAAAAAGGAAAAAAAGAAAAATCTAAGGAGCCCCAGGTCACGTTTTAAATATAGAACAGATAACATGATTAAGTTAACAGGGAAATCAAGAGCTTATCACAGCAGCCAGCACATTCAGCTACTACTTGAGGTAGGAGAATAAGAAAATATTGCTGTGTGCTGTAAACAAACAGATCAGATTCCCAGTCGTGCAAATTATGGCCCAATTAAAACCAAACCACTGACGTCAATGGCATCACGATGCTTTACACCAGCTGAATATCTGTCCTGTTACATTCAAATCAGTTCAGAGGCACTAAGGAAGCTCAGTTATGTGTTGCAATATGCATTTAGGAAAGTGAATGATACAACATGCGCTCATACACAGAAGAACAGACTGTGAATTAAATTTATCCTTAAGATACATAACTAATTACACACAGATATGAACCACATATCCAAAGGTCACGCACTAGGACATTTGCTAATCAACATTTGCAGCTACATTCAGCTCATGTCTCACATGAACATGTTGGCATTCAGAAGGCAAGGAACAGAAATAAGGAGCAGTTCAGGAGGTTCTAGGGAATGAAGGAGCAAGCTGCGCTCTGCAGTTACGGTGGTAGACGAATAACTTCACAGCCTAACACAGACTAGAGCTGCTGTCGTCAACAGTGAGGCGAGGAGAGGGAATCCCTGTGCTCCTAAGAGGCCCTAGAGTGCATGGAGCTGGTGGTCTGCATGGAGAGAGGTGGGTATGCCAACAAAAACACTAAGTGATGATATAGGACCATGGGAGTCAAATTTAAGGTATGTGTATAATCATCTGGTTTGTATTATCTCTCTATACAACTTTAATGTTTGAGGTCCCAGTTATCTAAAGGAAAGGAGGAAAGTGTGACCTTTTGTATTTAATATAAAGAGCTTGGATACACCAGGACTTTAAATCAGAAAAGGCAAACAGCACTTCCTCATTTAAGTGCACCCTGGTACACTTCCTGCTCTTTATTGTTGCTGAAACAGAACCTTGCATATACGTTTTAAAACCCAAACCCTGAAGCTATTAATTGATTGAGGAAGATGCTTATTACAAAATAATGAATGATTTGCTCCACAGCTCACCTATTGCATTTATTTACAATATCCGGTAATACAAAGGGGAAAGTATTTGTAGCAGTTATTTTATCATTATATCGTTTTATTTCATATATTTTCCAGTGAGGAGTCAGACCTTTTGCCATACTCTCACCATGGAGGGGCAAAGAGAATGAATTTTTCACCCCTAGCATCTTTTATATTCAAAGCATTTAGTTCCTCACAAGCTAAAGAAAAAAATAATTATACAATCTTTGTTCCCACTGCAGTTACCTAGCAGGTTTTAAATATAATAAATGCGTTCTGGCAAAGTTAATGTACCATAAAATCAAGCAGACTGTATCACTCTTTGATACATATACCTGGTAAGCCATCATTGAAAATAACAGTAATTTATGCTAACAGATTATTCATCCATAGCAAACCCACCTTCTCTGTCAGACAAGGTATTTTAAGATACAAAAACATAATCCTCCTGTTTTCCCTGAGTATATTATTTACTCAGGATGCAGTATCTGGTTTCAACCCTGCTTTTAGTCAATTTTATAGCATGACTGAAACACTGGAAGTCAAGTGACTCAATGCAAGGTCATACCATGAATCTGCACCTCCGTCCCAAGCAGAGCTCAGATCCAGCCAACACCTGCTCCTTTGCCCTAGATCATCCTGCCTCCTATTTCAGAGGCAGTAGCCTCAGAAAAGCAGTCTTGCAAATTCTGTTTCCCGTTGTTAAAACCGGGCAAGGAGCCACTCCGGAGGATCAGACAGCTCTCACGACTGGAGCGCAGGGCAAACCGCGCTCGTAAAACAAACTCCAAGGGCTGCCGGCTTCCTCTCCATCCTCACAATAGTACTTATCTTTCATGCGACAAAACAGTGCAGATGCTAAGGCCGTAAAAAGTATTATATGGTTCTGCCTGCCGTCTCTTCAAGGTGGGTTGGCAAGGCAAAGGGCTACAGACAGAAAAATGGCATAATAAAGTTTAAGTAGTGGGCAATAATATCCATCTGCAGTGCTGCAATGCCGATTAAGAGATGGAGAAAACTTCCTGCAGTTCTAATTGGATTTTCCCGTGCTGTGTGCAGCCCTTAGGGGTCTTGCCCTGATAAATTCCACTTGTGCTGCCCACCTTTTCTGCACAGTTGACTCCATATAAGAAATTATCTGTAAAACATACAAATTCTTAGGGCATTATGGACCGATACAATACCCTGTAGAGACCACTGTATAATGCTTAGAAGAATGTCTGCAATCTAATCAATTAATGTGTCATAGTATGATCCTAATGACTACCTCAAAATGTCTATTTACTCTATATTAACACTGAGAGCAAAATATTCCAAATGCAGAAGACTCTCTGTGGCTAGCTAGCTCACATGAAATGCTCCTTAGACAGTTCTAAACAGGTATGTAAGGAAAAGTGAGGGGAAAAATACAAATACACATAAAATACATATACAAATATTCATACAAAAAAGAAACACTAATGGAAGGATCCGACTTTGGAAACAGTTAAAAAGTAGCTAAATAACACAAGGTATAATTTCATAGGTGGTCAAAAAACATCTTGGCAATGACAGGTACATTGCAGGCTATGAATTAATCAAGTTGCCACAAAAGATTATCACTAAGAACACTAGGACCAACATCACAACAGAAAACAAATACACTTCTTGGCTATGGGAAATGCTAGGAATGAGAGAAAGTCTCCAGAAAGAAATGGTGGAAACCCTGTTGATCTGAACTTTTCAAACCAACAGACATAGAAAGTTTTGCCCTGGTGGAAGACAGCGAGCTGAACATGAAAAATAGAGCTCGTCCCTGTCTAATTTCTCCAGCTCTGTGTTTCTCCAGCTGTGATGATGGCATGATTGATAAATGAGCCTTACAGTGTTTTACCATCACCATGTTCCTGCCTTCCAGTAATGAGAAGACTTTCCTTAAAAGGGCAGCATATGGGAGGCATTCTCTGCTTTATAAATGTTACCCTTGAAGCAGGCTGGCTGCCAATTATTACAGAAGGTTAGAGAACCTGGCATGCGAGTGCACTATACGCTTCAGATCCTGTGTACGGCCCTCTAGGAAAAGACATTTTTATAAAGGATGTTGATGTGAGTTCAATAAGACCTTAGAAGCCAGGTCAGGCTTTGCTGAAGAATTTTGCATTTTATGTCAAAATGCCATCCCTTCATACCTCTCTTAATTTTCCAAGGATAACAAAATAAACTTAACCCATTATGTAGAAGAATTAAGTTACCAAATTTCACTTTGATTATTGGCTCCTGCCCATCCTGATAGCCACTGATGCAGCCACTATTCTACATTCATGGGAATTAACTCATAGAGCTCCTAGATTCATAAGGCTCATTAGAGAAGGGTTTAATCTTCCCAAATAATGACAGAAAATGGCTTCCAACCCTTCCACATCCAGCACGAACACGAGCTTCAGTTTGAAACAATCGGTGTCTGCACTGATTGTTTTCCTTTTTTTCCCCAGATTTGGAGGTATTTGGTACTGAGACATTATCTTTAAAGGCAGCGAGAGAAGCCTAAGAAACATCTGTGCTGTTTACCCGTTAGATTTTGGCAGATAACTGCTGTTTGAAAGCACTTAGAATTAAAAACGCATTGCTAGAAAATGTCTCTAATAAGCCTTTTCTTTTTCTATTTGATGGTTAGATCCAATCCATGAAAGATTAAAACTTCAGTCAAGATACTCATGTTTAAAATGCTACAAAAAATAGCTACATAATTAAATAGTCAAAGTGCTCTGGAAAACTGAAAACTAAAAGAAAAAGAGGGCAGTTTTTCAGCACCTGCTATTCCACCCCCGGCTGCTGTACTCATCAATCCTGGGCAGCCGTGAAAGGCTGCAAACATCCATCAACAGGAGTGACACCTGCAAACACACCAGCAGCAGTGCTGGGGCCCCAAAAGAGCATTTGCAAAAGCTCAAGGGGATAAACTCTAAAACTTGCATGCACTTAAGCACTGTGGCTGCTAACATGTGCAAGCACAGCTGCAAAAGCATCTGTTCACACAAGTGGAGGCGCACAGACAGTTGAGTAAGGAAGATGGCTGGAAATTTGGTCTCCAGAACTCAGCAACTGAATACAGAACCAGTGAAATACGTACAAGTCAGCAGGAGATGCCACAAGAGGTGTCACTTGTTAAAGCACTAAACTTTCCGCAGGGAAGTTCGGTATTTGAAAGGTCTCCGTTTGAATACGTTGCGAGACACATTAGTCTTCAGGCCAAAGAGCTGAAGAGGGCTCTGTGCAAGTCCTGAGCTCAAGATATACCCCAGTATCTGCTGCTCAAATACTGATATTGGCCTTTTTGAGGGCCCCAATTTACTGCGTGTCTGCTAACCGGCTTCAAGAGGAGGCTGTTCATGGGGCTGCGCTTCGACTCGCTGTAAAACCCGAGGGAATTCGGCATCGAGTCCTCAGACCTGATTCTGTGAAGAGCAGAAGCACCCAAGCACTTAATGTTTAAGTGCTTTGCCAATCAGGAGCTAAACGCTGGAAGTGATTAAGAAACGCTTCTAATCTAGAAGATAAGTCATTACAGTGCTCTTGCATAAATTTAGATTAAATACATTTCCAAAACTTAAGAGCTTTGGAGCCAATTTGTAATAAGAGAAAAAAAAAGAGGCGGGGGGCTGGTACAATTAGTGAATCATGTAATTCTCAATGCCGCTATTCTCGTTTTTATAATCACAATGACATAAACCTTAGATCCAACCTCAGGCTAATTGTATTTTGAGATGGGTTAGATGGCAGAAGCAAACTGCTCCACGGCCACGTTTGGAATCTCCAGACTCCTTAGAGTGAAAAAAAAAATTAGAGCTGCTGCAGCTGAGGACTAAGAGGGGCAGGTGCAGCGCTATTGCTCTTTCTGCTTCCTACGCAGACCCATTTCCTACATAGATAACTGAAAGGCTCTTAGATGTATCTGCTTTTAAATACTGCCATGATATATAAAATATGCTACCATGTCATTCCTAAAAGGTAAGTCTTTATCACTAGATCAAGCATTATAATATGAAAAATTTTCAAAATTCCATTCTTGCTGGCCTTTTCCCAGCTAACACATTTAAATCTATCCTTAATGAACCCCTCTAGATCAGGAAATGATGTCCAAAAGCAGGTAATACTAGATTTTGCAAGAGCCAGCTGCAATAAATCTGCTGAAGTTTAGTTAATTTAAGATTTGTAAAGGTTAAGGTTGGTGATACACCAAGTTCCATAGATACAAGCCTATAAACATGAAAAACTCAGGACTCTTATTCTCCCTTAAATAAGCTTTCTATGAACTTCAGCTGAGGAGATGCTGCATCAACGAGCATCCTCAAAACCTAATCCTGATTTCAAATTGCTCCCTTGCTAGAAGTAGAGCTCACACTTTTGGGCCTCATTTGCATGACTATCAGCTCCCATTTAGTAGCTTTCTATATTAATCTATAGCAGCAGTTGGCTGAACTTCACCGGCTCCGTAAGCGCCGCACTTGATGCGGAAGGTGGAGAGGCACTTTGTGCGTGTGCCTGGCAGCGAGCCATCTGCCAGGCAGCTGCAGAGCTCCAAAAGGCATCACCTCTGGGAGTTACAGACTGTCAATTCAGCTCCTGGACAGATTAGCTACCAGCTTCAACAACAACAACAAAAATCCCACAAACTCTTTTGTGAATGAAGCTGCTCTTCGGCAGTTTTCCTATGTGAAAGAACCTCAAGGACAACCTGGTTGCTCCTGGTTGGAATCACCCCCCGATAAATACACGCCCTGTTTTGCAATAGATGCAGAAAGATAGACCCAATTTTTGTATGGACCAAACTCAGTCACTGTACGATTAAGCAATACTCCTTTGGGCTAGAAAGCAGCTATTACTCTTACAGCAACTCTGAATTTGGTCCAATAATTTCACGCAGCCACTGAAACAACCTAATGGGAAAAAAAAAGGAAAAATACAAATCTGGCATATACATAAATTCTCTTGCTGATATATAAGAAAAATCACCCAATCTAGGAGTCCAATAAGAATTTATGAGTTTCAATCTTCTGTTTCTCAACAGACAAACTAGGGCTAAATTCAAACCTAGTATAACAAGCACAAACAACCCACCTACTTGCACATGCCTTGGTTTTTGGCCCTTCTTCTTTTCAAATAACTCAGGAAAGCATCTCACAACTTTTGNAGCCACTGAAACAACCCAATGGGAAAAAAAAGGAAAAATACAAATCTGGCATATACATAAATTCTCTTGCCGATATGTAAGAAAAATCACCCAATCTAGGAGTCCAATAAGAATTTATGAGTTTCAATCTTCTGTTTCTGAATAGACAAACTAGGGCTAAATTCAAACCTAGTATAACAAGCACAAACAACCCACCTACTTGCACATGCCTTGGTTTTTGGCCCTTCTTTTCAAATAACTCAGGAGAGCATCTCAACTTTTGCATAAATATCTATTATATACATAATGCATATAATTAATAATACACACAATATAAAATATCCAATATATAACACCATATATTATACTATATATAATAATGTACACTCCTGTGGATAATACATGATTTGAAGAGCTACGTAGCCACTCAGGAGCGATGCTGCAGCACGGTGGGATAGCAAGCATCTCCGCAGCTGTAAGCAGCAGGCTGGTCCAGCCGTGCCAGCTGCACAGGTGTTTCCTTTCCTCTTAGCTGGAGACAGAGCGTAGCTCCAAGCCTCATTTCCCATGTGTAAGATGAGGATTGCAGTTCTCCCTTTCGAGGATTATTTGGAAGCCTACTGGTGTAAAAAGCTATACGTATCATTTAATTAAGAATACATGATTGGAAAAATCTCTATTTGAAAGACAGACAGTTTCAAATGAAGGTCCTTTGAAAGGGAAGATAAAACAAACCTAATGTGCTGAAATGACACTAAGGGATAATATAGACAAGTCAGCCAGACATTGCCTTTAGGTGACATTTCAGGCTATAATAAATAAACCACTTGTTATTAGCTTGATTGTGCTAGGGCCTTCTGTAAACCCACACCTGATAGTTGTACAGTCAGTCATTAGCAGACTGCCTGTGATTGACTCATTACCTTTCAAACTGTTATTTATGAAAAACGAGATTTTCATTTTCCAGTTTTGCAGTATCCCAAGACAAATACTGCTTCATTCCCATCGATGCACGGTCTCTGCCCGCTCGTCAGCTGCGCTTGTAACACTCCTTGTTTGCTCACCAAAGCAGCACAGCAAGCGTGACAGCAGAGATGACATTTTGAAGAGAGTATCACTACGGAGCATCTGTTCTGAACTGTCTGCTTTTCACACTACCTCTTAAATGGCAGGTTACTTTTCACGTATCAAATATTTCCATATCACATTTCCACAACATCAGAAACATCCTCCTTTTTCAATTACTGCTTTTATTAATAGAGCGGACTCAATTAAAATTTGTCTTGCTTTTAGAGACTGACTATGAAGGTACATCATTTTCACCATGAGAAGAGAGGCTGGAAAAACGAAGACTTTAAGCCTTAGCAATGGGATTTCCTTCTCCACATACAGCCTGGTGATATCCACTTAGGAAGGAAGTTATTGTAGCTAAAGGCTAATCAAAGGACCACATCTGGGGTATCACCTACTATGAAAATAGAGCAGTCCAGATTTTGAGGCAATTTCATGGTTCAAAACAAAAGAATTCAGATCCTGGCTTGCTCTGTGCTGGGAGCAGGGAGGAGGCCTGGCGTCTCACGGCCGCACATCTGGGCGCTTCCCGCAGCGCCAGCTGTGCGCCCGGAGCTCGCGGGCCCGGGGACAGCTCGGGGCTGCGCCTCTCATAGTGCAGGGGGCAGGGACAGGCTCGCATATATATATATATATATACATATATATATACATACACACACAGAGTTCTTTTAAAAATCAGCCCAGTGTATACAAATGCTTGTCACAGCTGTATTTGAATTAGTGAAGGTAATTTGCAGTAAGTTGTAACAGCCTAGGTGTTTCAAACACCACTGTGCAACTATTATCTTCTGAATTTTATAAAAAGTGACCACTCCAACATGTCATTTAATTAACTGTCATCTACATCATGTTCCGAAAGTATAATCATTTTGTATTACAAAAAGATGCTAACTTCTGTTTTAAGCTTATCATTTCTTCACAAAAGTTCTATGCTTATCACATTTAGGTTTAGGCTTTTTCTCAAAGCCTTTTTAATACAAAGCCAGTGTAGTGTTTCCTTAAAGAAATGTAAATAGGCTCTGCAGATAATTTTGTTCATCTGAGTTGGTTCAGACCTTGCTGTAATCTAAATAACCCGATTTAGCTGTGAAGGATGGAAATGAGGGAGCTGAATATAAAAGAGAAAGCATTATAAGAAGGTTTTATTCTAATTCTGATTCAACAGCAACTGTGTAGCTCTTGGTATTTTTGGAAAAGCTGGAGATGGCTAATCTTAGCCCTGATGAATGGAGGTTACAGTTCTTTTAGGAAGAAAATAACAGGAGAACAGAATATTGAATCAAATGAACAGGCACATTCTCATGAATAAGCCTGACAAGAGAGACATCTGGATCAAGCACACAGGAAAACTCGCTTCCTCTCAGGATCTAGGTACCTAGCGCGTTCATTTATTTTCAGGTCAAAAAAATAAACAAAAAAACAATTAAAGTGTGCACAAACTGCACATCAAAAGCAATGAGCTCTCGGAGAGGCCCGGGTCTTCTCTACACAGGGCTGCGCGGCCAGGGCTGGTCTCTGCCCTGCGCTGAGCAATATGCACAAGTATGTACAAATTCCCCAAATCTGCTGCTGACATTTTCTGTGAGGCAGAGAAGAAAGTGCATCTTTGCTTAGCAAGGTATTTAAAGGCCATACACAGCGTCCTTCAAACTCCTCACATAAAAGAGATTCATATTCAAACAACCCTTGTGGCAGTGATGAGAGAAGAGGCACTTTCAGGTATTTTGAAATCTCCCATGTAAATGTCTCTCTAAAATAAGTAAGTAAAAATTCAATACCCCTATAATTCAGATAATGCACATGAATGCAGGGGAGATGCGTGCATGTGAGAAGGAAAGACACCGCTGGTTTGAGAAGACATTAAATGCCATGAAAGAAATTGAGAACTGCACAATGTCTGATAGCTGTGTAGAATTTTAACATAAAACTGTAAATCTGAAACTTATCAGACTTGGCTATAGGCAGGCAAAACACATCTAAGTGTATCTATACAGTAATTGAATTTTAAAGTGAATACAAGAAAAAGCGTAATTCAAATCTAAATAGACATGTACTTATTTTTCCCCCCTTGTCTTAAAAAGTATCACATTTTAGGAGCAATTCTTTCAGTGTTTAAACCTGTTAAAAATGGAGGTTTATGCCATTTAGTAATTTAATTGCAAAACCGAGCTACAGTACCACAGCCGACTGTGTTACACCTCCTTCACCCTCTTTCCGTCCCAAGCGTTGTTACGTTCCCATTTACCGAACCCCCTGGATATTGAAGTCATGGTTGCAAATTGGCTTCCCGCCCAACCTAATAACTTGGAGACTCTCTTTAAAACAAACGTAATATTAAAATGCAGACAAGTGACCTAAAAATGGCCCTTGAGGACAGGCCTGCAATTTCCTGAATCACACTTTCCTTATTCCCTCATTTGTTAAGTTTCGCAACATCAATTTTTATACTGTTGCTGTTTTATTCTGTCCAAATGATTGCTGAATACTAATGAACTGTCTCTCTTTGACAAATGAGTTATTGTTTGATATATTACATTGGGGATGTAGAGACTAAACTACTTACAGATAATAGACATTTATAGAAAAAGCATTTACATAATAGTATACTATTAGCGTAATGAGGTCCCATATCTGGAAATAAATAGAGGTTTCAATAAACACAACTTTTGGCACTTATATTCATAATATAGCAATATTTTGTAAAATAAATGTAGGGAAACAATGGAAAATGACTTTCTTTCCAAATAATTTTGGATTTGGATGTTTTGTGTCACAGCCAGCTGCAAGAACTCGATCTTCATTGTAACTGCAGTCATACCATTGCTTTGCCATGGTGGTTACAACATACTTTTGCTTTATGGCATGAAGATATATTATATCACTATACCCTATATAGAATAATCCTCCTTTTTCATCTGTCACAATGTGTATTCTTAAAGTATAGAGAAGGACACACTCATGGTGATCTTTTTTAGGTATCTACTCCCTGGAGATTTTAACCAGTCCTCCTAAAGTCACGACTACATTTTATTTTGACAAATACAGCATCTTCACTTTTCTAGAGTGGAGCTCCCAAAATGTTTCACATTACCCTGGATTAAAGATCTTTCAACTGCAAATCCTTTCTCAAAGTTTCACTTTCCTCTGGCTTATTTGGACCATAGATATAAGAAACCATCACTGTAAAATACTGCAATCAACACTATCATCTTGGTTCCGGTGGCATTTTCCAGGTCCAGAGGGCACACAACTCTGAGCTGACAGGGCTTATTGTAACAGAGCTTCCTCGCAACCCAGGTAAAAGACCAAGCACCTAAAAATGCAATGGACCATCTTTCCCTTGATTTTTAAGGCTTTTGGCTTCTACTTTGAGGCATCAATACTTTCCTTCTGCTCAGTGTCGCTTACCCTGAGGGGTTTGGGTTTTCCTTCAGACCATACTTGTGAAAACAACTTAGCTTTGCTTAGATTTACTTTACTAATATTGGTTTGCTTTTCTATTTGAATCTTGCAACTGAGTATGATTATTTCTAATCTAGAGTCTACAGAAAACACCTTCTGAAAGCATGGGCAACACGTTCATGGATGTGGATATATACTCCTAGTTAAGCTCATGGAATATTATAAGTCAACAAATTAATAATGGGAATTTGATTTTTAAAATCTTTCAGATTAAAAAGAGAAGGAAGGAAGTAGATGTGATGCTTCACTGTTCAACTTATGCATTTTTGGTCATCAGGATTTGATTACAACATTGATTACAAACTTCAGAATTTCTTTATAATCAGTGGTAGGACAAAAAATGAAAATTAGCTTCCCTAGAATTTCATTTATATATATTATTACTGTTTAATAAGATCTTCTCCCTGCTCTTTCTGTATTTTACACATAATCATTATGCTGTGTCAACAGTTCAAGTGACTAACGTTTTGTTTCCTCAAAAAAAAAAATCTTTTTATTCTTTTGCCATTTATCAAAATGGTCAAAATGACCAACTTGTTTTGTGAGCTGAGATAATTTTCTCTGTTTCTTCCACACGGTTGCATCAAGCAATACAACAGCTGCTGTATTAACCAATGAGTAGCTTTATGGTGGTCACTGGGGCCAGTAAAGAATAGGATGGCTCATGAAATGCTCTATACTGGCCCATCAAGAGCACAGCCAGCAGCACAGCCAAGAACACAGTACTGCTGTCCTTCAAGTTCAAGGTCAGCTCAAGGTAAGTGGATGCATTTAAATGTAAGTAAATGTATCATTTCTAAACAATGCCTAAAGAAATGTACAAAAGTATTGATTAAAACCAACACCTAAACGAGATAATCTTTCACTTAAAAGCAAAAAAAAAAAAAAAAAAAAAATTGGGGTAATGTCTCTGCCTTGTAGTGGTTGCTTTAAATGAGAAGCTTTCTTTTTTTTTCTCCATTTATTCCAATAAATTACAATGCCCCAACATATTTCTCCANTGTAAGTAAATGTATTATTTCTAAACAATGCCAAAAAAAATGTACAAAAGTATTAATTAAAACCAACACCAACAGGAGATAAACTTTCACTTAAAAGAAAAAAAAAAAAAAAAGGGGTAATGTCTCTGCCTTGTAGTGGTTACTTTAAATGAGAAGCTTTCTTTTTTCCTTTTTTTTTTTTCTCCTTTTATTCCAATAAATTACAATGCCCCAACATATTTCTCCAATAGCAGTTCATACAGAGATTATCTACTATTTATTATAGTCAAGTAAGGGGTCAAACCCAAAGACTCAGGAAAAAAGAGGAAAAATATGCACTTGTAAATATGTATTCCAACTGTTGTACCTCAGTACCAAACGTGAACTGTATAAAACTATCTTCTGATTCCTTCCTGCTTCTCCTATCAACAACCAAACCCCCAAGCCTTCACCCAAGCCTTTCTAACTGCCTTCACCAGTTTTCTCTTGCATTCTACAACACCTTTGTCACTACTGTTGTCGCAAAACCTAATATTCCTAATACTAATGAGGACATCCAGTGTCTATTACTGTTCATTATGAAACAGTCACCCCAAAAGTCCTTTCATGGGATTAATTTGTGCTTTATGCCCAAACTAATAGTAAACAAAACATTACCTCGTGAATACACCATATTTCTACATTGGCTTCTCAACATAAAATAATCACAAAAAGATCTTTCAAAACAAACAAAAAAACCCAACACCTTTCAATGGAGCATAAAGGAAGGGCACATTTTGATGAAACATGGTGAAACCTGAGGATGGAAGTCTCATGGGTTCTTAACTACCTCTTGACTCTCACAATAACAAGAGTATTAACAATATTCTCTAAAATATCAGACTCATGTTGTTAAGACATTGACCAATTCTTGAATTTGCTCAAGTTAGGCGACAAACATTGCTATAAAATACACAGCACGTCTAGGTAGTTATAACAAGAGTTATTACAATTACTCTGTGCAACCAAGATGCTGCTGCTAGCAAGGAAACATTATCTCTCACGTACATTTCTATTCTTATTTTGACCACACAATATTTCTAATTAAGTATCCCCTAACAATTGTATTTTATGAACAACATTTATTAAAGGCATTGCTACTTTCTAATTTATTCTGTAAAGGTTATTAAGTTAATGCAACTGTCATTTTTAAATTGTGAAGAAATAAGCTCAAGGAACATTATAACTAAAATCAAACAGAAATTGGAGGTTGATATACTGCATATGAAAACATGGGATGAACAAGACATTTATTAACTACAATTAAGATGCTTGGGGGTTGTTGTGTTTTAAGTTCCCTCTAAAGCCCTCACTACAATAAATAACAGTGAAATAAACTCCTTTTGAAGAACAGAGCATATTGTAAAACCAGTACATCATTCTGGACTTGTCCATATGGTATAATTTACAGCTGTTGCTCACATGATGCTAAATACCAACCTATAAACACGCTCTAGAGCTCAAAGAGATTGGGCCACTCAGGTCATCGGCTGCTCAATAAGGAGACAATAGCTTCAAGGCAGACGGATATCTCCTTTCTTTTTGATCTAGAAACATTTTTGCTTCCATTTATCTCCATGCAATTATTTTGACTAAAACTATTGCAACGGGAAGAAAAATATGTATGCATACCTTTTTCAGCTTTTATTTTGGAAGAAAATGTTTGAAAAGCACTAACATTTTTTTCCATTTCTCCCAGGCAAGATGACAAAGATGACAATAGTAAATATAAAAACCTCTCTAGATTAAGAGATTATGAAACCAAATATGTCCAACATTTATTGGCAGAACAGAAAAAAAAATCATTCAGTTGAAAAGATCAAAACTAGCACAAATTGATGTTGATTATAATGACAAATATAACTTTAAACCGCTCATCCAGGTCAAAATATCAAAAGGAGACAGCATGTTAACTGCTTGCGGCTATATGTGAACTTGCTCATTAAGATTATTTTAAAAACAGTCATTTAGTGATTTGACAGATGTTCCACAGATCTCCCGTATTGGGGATTTGGTAATCAATACTGAAATCGGAAAGGTTTTGAAACAACCACTTCAAAAGAATCTTTGCACCTGAGCAGGACGCTCAGGGTGTGAAGTTAATAACTGTAGTCACTACATGGAGGATCTGCCCATAAGAGCCAGCTGAGAAGCTCATCTCTTACGTTTAATCCTTCAAAGGTATTTCCATGAGCTGCAGGAGTTACGAAATATCCTTTCCTACCATCCCTGCTGCCTGCTAACAGCATTGAATTCCCACAGTATCATTTCCTTCAGTGAGGGCACTTACCTGTATCTTCTATTCCTATCTGGCTTCTCACATGAAACATGCTGAAACCTAATATGTTTTTAGATCTTTAACCTTCCGCAATAACTACCTGAAACTGGCCAACACGTTAACAACCCACTGGAATGGGAAAGCAGAGGCAGCACAAGTGACAGCAGGCAGAACCGTCGCAGAAGCCTCGTTTCTTCAACAACCTGACTCAAAGTTCCCTTAGATACAGTTTTTAACTCGGGCATTGAAGACAAAAAAAAAGTTGCAATAGTGCAGTTGTAAATATAGAAATATTCTTATTTTGTTNTTCAACAACCTGACTCAAAGTTCCCTTAGATACAGTTTTTAACTCGGGCATTGAAGACAAAAAAAAGTTGCAATAGTGCAGCTGTAAATATAAATATCCTTTCAACAAAATATACATATTTTGTTGAAAGGATAAAATATAGTGGCACTAGCTAAGCACAAAGCAACATGTTGACCTGTTGAAAAATATCTTTCAACAAGTTGAGCTGTAACCTGAAATACNTGGCACTAGCTAAGCACAAAGCAACATGCTGACAAGTTGAGCTGTAACCTGAAATATTGTTTCTGCTTTTGTTTCTGCTAAGATCACAAAACAAATTATATCTTCAACAGCATTAATGGCACTAGCTAAGCACAAAGCAACATGCTGACAAGTTGAGCTGTAACCTGAAATACTGTTTCTGCTTTTGTTTCTGCTAAGATCACAAAACAAATTATATCATCAACAGCATTAATAATGATTTTAGAGATATACAGAGAACTTACAATGAGAAATTATATTTTGTTACACACATACCACATGAAAACGCTCCTTTTTATAACATTAACGATGGAAGATGGTTTGAAGTGTGTTCTGCCATCGTAACGATGACACCAGCTGAGCAACGATGCTGTGCTGATATGTTATTGCTGGCTGTTATGAGTGTCATTAGATATTACATGCTTATTTGATACATCATGAGAGCACTTTTGGAAGCATGGAGTGCCAAAACAGACCCCTCTTGTTGGGTCTGAACTTTGTGAAGGTAAATATATTGCTAAGAAACAATCTCAGTGATAGACCTGGTAAATGGGTTATTATGAGCCAGCATTTAAGGTTACTGGGGGCCAGCAGGCACAAGAGATGGCTCTCCAGTCAGGAGGACATTTCATTTAAATAGCCTGTCTCTCAGAGCAGAAGATGATCAGAATATTATTGAGATACTAAATTACTAAATTACACCTGTACCCAAATGAGTTAAGGTAGAAGAAAGAAAGGTGTTTAAGAAGCACCTGAAATGAAAGACTTGAGAGAAAAAAAAAAAAGAGATGGTGCAAATAGGGAACTGACATGACTGCTGGAGGAATGGGAATGAGACAGGAGGATAATGTAGTGAAGACGTCCTTAGTTTTTATGACTTGGGTTACTGAATAATATACCCGGAACTGGTGTACCCTGCTGCAATCATTCTTCAGGTAAAAATATTACCTATAGCACAGGTAAAAATATGAGTCTGTACATGTATTAAAATATGGAAAATATTTAAGTGTTCAAAACATGAGAAAAACACTGGGTATTTTCTAGTTGCTGGAGAGAGACTGATTTCACATGACAGAAAAAGCAGCAAAAGCAGATGAACTCTTGAAAAAAAAATGGAAGATTCCATCTTTGCATAAAATGTCTTTAGTAACTAAGTGCAAGGCACAAAACATGGTGTGCATGGAATATTTTCTAGCTAACTTTTCCCAGATTTGAAGAAAGATCACACCGTGATCTAGGCAAGCAAGCTCCAGATTTCTGCAAGTCTCCTGCTAGTCTGTCTCTCACAAATGAAAGCAAGAAAGTTTAATTGTGACACGTCAAATATAATTCAGACTTACTGAATTACCTAATTCCCGTTATGTGAACAAATCCAGAGGAAGAGGCATAGAAGGGCATTTATTCTTCCTTATGAATGTACTGAAAGGGCCTGGAAGAGCCTCTGCCATCTCCCACTTCCCACAGATTTGGGTTCTGGCTCAGCAGCCCATTGCAGGAGCAGGGTAAACAGAGCATCTGGCAGGTTTGCAGGAGTTCACTAGGAAAATCATAACCCCAAACTATTGGACAATCNTTAATTGTGACACGTCAAATATAATTCAGACTTACTGAATTACCTAATTCCCGTTATGTGAACAAATCCAGAGGAAGAGGCATAGAAGGGCATTTATTCTTCCTTATGAATGTACTGAAAGGGCCTGGAAGAGCCTCTGCCATCTCCCACTTCCCACAGATTTGGGTTCTGCCCAGCAGCCCATTGCAGGAGCAGGGTAAACAGAGCACCTGGCAGGTTTGCAAGAGTTCACCAGGAAAATCATAACCCCAAACTATTTCAAAATGAAACTGGACAATCATTTTCACTTGTTTTTATAAGTCTAATTGCTCAAAAGTTCCACTAACCTTGAATCCTCCAGTTTGTCTTTGTTCACCACTGAAGGACCTCTGCTAGATTTTTGAAGTTAATGCCAATTCAATTATTATTTTTGAGTGCAGTGATGACTGCTAAACACATCTGGAAAATCAGTTTCTTCGAGCTGAATATTCAGATGTTGAAGCAGATTAACATAATGAATATTTCTGAAATGTCTCGCTGTGTTCTCTGGCAACATGCATCATTCAAGTTCTTAAAATACAAGGATGACATTTCTGAGTGGGAGCTGATAGGAATTAATATTTCTTCTCCTTCCTACATCGTAATCATTCCTAACTGGAAGATGCTAACCCATGTACCTTCTGTGTGGACCCTGCAAGCCCAGCAAAGAATGAAAATAGGTCAATTTAAAGACAAATATATCAGACTTTTCACATGAGTATGGAGCACGATAGAATAAAATAAGGAACATGTTTGCTGTCTCTGGCATAATTTCGAAAAAGCACTGGAAAATAAACAGCAATGGAAAATGAAGTTGCAAGAAGATGTATGTCTATTTGCATCATCTAAGAAAGCTGAAAGTACACTGGAATTAAAATAGCTCAGGACAGTCTAATCTCTGCACTGATGTACATATAGTACTTACAGCATAATATTCTGCAGCAGATGGGAGTAACTGGGTTTTCTGATCAGCTCTCAAATGTAAAAGAAAAGTGCTTGTGCATTTTTTCATCTTTGAAAGTAAGCTGGAGCAATGCTACCACCTATCCTGTAAAAGCTTAGTTTCTAAATAGCTATGTGCAAGGGAAATAAATTTCCTCTAATTCTCCAATAATTTCATTTTTAGTACTTCAGGTCAGCCTGAACAAGAAATTGGTTCGTCTGTATCTTTATCCCGAGTACCCGGTAATGACCAAGAGAATGTCTGAGAAAGCAGCCGGATTTGGAAGCTTGTACTTCCCAGCACCAAACACTATCATTATGTCATTTGGGTCTGTTCAAAGACAGAGAGGAGATAAAGATGTTGTGGATCCTCGTAGCTGAAATTTCCCTACTGCTGTGACACCGAGGGGGAACAGTTGCCTTGCTGCAGTGATGACTGGGAAAGGCATTATTATGAGATACTTTAACATTATGTTTTTCCTCTATTGGCACTATATTTGCCACTACAGATCTCCCCTGAAGAAGGGAAAACACACTTCTAATTTTATTTTCCACCGTCATCTGCAGTCCATGCTGATGCTGCACCATATAGTGCTTTAATTCGCTGGTGAACAGATGCAATTTAAACTGTTTTCTATGGATCCCAATGTCCCTATTTTCAGAATTTTACAATAGATCTGGATGTCATTTACATTATCAAAAGACTCGGTAAGTCTTAGCTCCTGAAAATCATAGTAAAATATATGTGTCACAGGAGTATAGACCATTTTGAATACTACAAAGCATCTGCATAGGATGTTCCAGTCAACCTGCAAGAAAGTTCAAGTTTTATAGGAAACTACCAGGCTCTTCTCCACTCACTCTCCTAAATTGAATAAATCTTGCTCTACCGTAGAGTTACGACCCTATATAAATCTCCGTTTCATAGAAGTCCCATGATGGCAAAATGAAGACAGTAGTTTAGAGAAGTAGTACAAAAGTAGTACAAAAAAATACATTAACCGCTCCTCCTACCTCTCAGTCCATGCAGGTGTCACGGCTCCTGACCTTATGTTAAACACCAAAAGGTCACTAAACGCCATGCTATGGGAGTTCAGGCAGCCCAAAATCTAGGCTGTCTTTCAGCCTACCCTTATTAGCTGACAAATCCTGATAAAAATTTTGTTAGTGCATTTCTTAAATTGTTTTGTTTTCTTCTCCAGCTTGATCTGAAATTGAGATTTATATATTAAAAAATGGCTTTATGCTCCCTTGGTGGCCGTCTCTGCTATTTTAAGTACCATGTAAACTACACAGACATAACAGTGTTTATTCCAACATTGCTATATGAAAAATTTGAAGCTTATTCCCATCGTATATTGCTCACAAATGCCTCATTGTCCCCTTGACAAACAGTCTGTTGCAAATTGCTGAAATCATCTCTTGCAGCACTGCAGCTTAAAAGATTCATGCCCCTGAATACTCTCCCTCAAAGGCTCAAGTCTAGCCTCAAATTTCCAAATATTGCAGCCTAATAAAATTTTAAAGACTGCGAGACCCTCTCCTGGGATCAGCTGTCAAGCGTCTTTTGAAAAGAAGAGATATAAACAGCCTCCGCCCTAGAGCCCGACTGAATGCCTTAGTCTTTGGAAAAAAAAAAAAAAAGGCACAGCAAAGAGGTTTTTTTCCACTGAAAATGTATTCAAAATATGCTTTTTGATGTTGTGATGGCAGGGTTTTGATCTTCCCTTAAACACTATGGCAGGGATAGTTATTTTAAATGTTAGGATCCTGTTTCTAATGAACAGCACAACTGCAGTTATCTTCCTTTTTGTGTCTTTAACTACCCACCGCTTTCATGGATCTTTCCTGGGAGCTGCACATACGTTTCCGCCACGGACGGTGACTTGCACTGGTAGCTGCGCTCAGGCTGATGCGCCCAGCAAAGCTGCACGTGGGCTTTCCTGCCTGCTCTGAAGAGCAAAGTTCAGCGCGGTTCAGGGCACTTTCCTCGCTTCCTTCTCGTCAAACCCGAGCAGAGATTTTGCAGTAAGCACTGCTAATACATTTTGTTGCGCTGCTCTTAGAAAGCTAAACCCTCAGTCACCTCTTCCAGGAGGGAAAACGGCTCATGCTTGTGGACCTGAGAGGTGCAGGAGTNTGCTAATACATTTTGTTGTGCTGCTCTTAGAAAGCTAAACCCTCAGTCACCTCTTCCAGGAGGGAAGGATGCAGGAGTTCAAAATATCATCACCTGAAGGAACCTGCTCCAGCCCCTCTGCTCAAGATTGCAGTCCCCCGTCGTTAATTCTCACTGCCCCATAGCTCCAATAGGCATCCACTAGTCCTAATCCAGGAACAGCCTCCCCCCAGTCCCCAAAGCCCTCTTTAACTGCGGGTGTCTCCCCACATCTCCCTTCTGCCATGCACACTTGACATATTCTGTCGAGGTCATTAAAATTGCTTCTGAATGTGACTTCCTCACAATCTGTTGCAAACACTTTAGATCCTGGATGAGAAGAACTGGAGATAGGGAAGCCCGGGCTCTGAGCACTCCCAGCGCTGCGAGAGGTGCTCTGCACCATGCAGGCCTTGAGAGAAGGTTTTAACATTTTCCAATCCCAACCTAGCAATCAATGCCATAACACTTAGCAGTAAAACTACCAACTAATTAATGCCTAGCTGAAGTTGGAAAACAACAGGGTGTTCTGCTGTTTCGAGCACACCAGCAAGCCTGTGTTCCAGCTGAAAAGGGATGCTTAGGGAATAATAATCACTTTTACCAAGTTAGCACAGTTTATTTATTTGGAGTACGAAGCACAGAAGGTAGTTCGAGCTCCTCCACTTTCAGATACTTCATTATTACACAATACACAGAATTCCCTGACTTCCCACCCAAACCATGCTAAGATTAGGAGACTCTTGGAGAAACAAAAATCTACTTTACAAAAACGCCCATAGTCTCATTGTATATTTTGTAACAAAAACGGTTCCCTGAGGTAGTTTTGCAATAGGTTGCATTCCAGTCTTTTGGTTCATCACTTACTGAAATTAAGGAAGATATTCTTAGGGCTTCCAATATCCACTGGGCAAGAACCCTGCTCTTGCCTTTCATTTCATAAGCCGTGCAGTTTCATTCAGTGCATCCACAGCACTTCTAAAGCAGTGTGCAACACATGTCCTATATGGAATGTAAATTTAAAATGGGAAGCCTGCCCTGTCTGAACATTTTTAGGGAACCAAATGAAGCCTGTTGAACTAAATGAACTGTTATTTAACCAGATAGTATGTGTACCACACCGGTAAACTGCTTTTTTGTTGTTCAGCAGCATGCCCATTGCATTTAGGAAAGGAAAAGTTTGTTTTTATTCTTAATTTAAGCCACTAAATCTGGCATGTTCAAATAAAGTTATTGAGTAATGGTAAAAAAAAAAAAAAAAGCAGAGTAAAGAGGAAACAGGCCTTATGTTCACCAAAACTTCTCCTGAGCTGAAGCCAAGGCGTACTCCAGGACTCCGAATAAAAGCTGCGCTAGGTGCAGCAGAACTGCTATTGATCAGTAAGGGAGAAGGACAACTCTTTCACTCAATCTACCTCTGATCTCTACCATCTGTCCAAGAAAGAGAATCCTGTTATATCCTCTGGCTTAGGCACTTCATTCTCTTGCTACACTACACATGCTTTAGAGAGAGATTTAGTCTTTCCTTAGCACGTCAGAGGATGCAGAGTGTTCCTGCCAGTGCCTTTGCCAGCAGGTTTGTTTACTCATCCTGTATTTGAAATTCCTAAGTTTAAATTACTTTGCTTGACCATATCTAATTTCATTAAATTTGCTCACAAATTGCTTACAAAGCTGAAGTAGGTAGTTTTTTTCTTGGTATATGGATAAATGCCTATGAATACAAATAAATAAATATACAAATAAATAAAATTGTATAAATAATATAAATAATATAAATTATATAATAATATATGTAATATATAGAGAGATAAATATACCACACACACATATATTCATATGCTCACACATCATAAATATATTCTTGATACATTCAGGCCCTGGCTGCTAAGACAATCAATTGACATAAAAATCCTGTCCTAATACAGCATGAAACTCTTAAGGTCAGATGTGCTGTCCTCAGGAATCACCCATACAGGCACACAGCCACTACTGTTGTTGTCCTAATGCAGAGGTCAACGCTTCTGATAAAAACACGAGAAGATCAAACAACATAAAAAATAGTATGCATGTAAATTCTTATATATACTGGTTTTACATTGCTAGAGATAATGCAATAATGTGAGGCATCTATGAAGAATGAAGAAAAATTCATAAATATATTAAGCATTAAAAAACACTCTTTCGACTAGCATCCCTGCCTCTGATATGTTTCTAAGATACAGAGCAAAGAAAAAAGGTCCTTCTCCATTCCTCAAAATCCCAGCTTTCTGAGATCACCAGAAATAAATTCCCAAATCTGCGATTGCAGCTGAACTGCAACTTGATGAAGCCTATAGCTAGGTTGTATTAGGCCACTCCCTGCCTATGAGGTCAACTAATGAAGAAACTTTTGAAGAGGTCTCTAAAACGGAGGACTTCAGCATAGGTGAGTGCAACATGTAAAGTCCTGCAGATAGAGGTTAAAGCAACTTGAAGACCCTGCCATGAACTGTGGCCCAGCAGCACATTAGATTTTTTTTTTCATTTTTGCCTGGATTTGAAAGGAAACATCTTTTAGAGTACTCACAGCAATACCTAATTTCATGTTTTCATTAATACTCTATGATACATAAAGAATTCTAGAATAATAGTTCAATTATGGAGCAGAAAGCAGTCAACAACGATGAAATCGAAGGATGGAGTAATTCTATAATAGATTGGTTGAAGAATTGAAAAGACACTTGTTAAAGTTTTAAAACTAGCATCTAAATTAATGGCACTGGCTTTTTAAAATGCACTTAAAGCCTAAATGATCACTGCCAAATACCTTCTCTAAGTAATGGAGAAATGCCTCCCATTTATGGGTAATCACTCATTCCCACCCATTTCTAAAGGTAGTGGCAGGAGGTGAGACATGAATTGTGCAGAGTTTCATTACATAAGGACACACTGAATCTTTTTTTGGAAAGTAACCTGCCAAAATTTAAAATAATATATCTTATTAATAAATGATGCTTTCTCAAAGGCACTTTGCGTTTCATATAGTAGAGGACAACAGCTAGAAAAGGCAAGATGACTTCTGAAGTTGGAGGGATGAATAAGATAGTTGCCTTCCCGACAAATCTGGATTATGCTGCAGCTCTATGGTTTGAAGACCTGAACTTTGTCCTGAGGCTTCCAAGGGATGGGGACTTCGCCAATGACACTTGCTGATGACCAGAGACAGGTTCCCAAGTCCAGGACTGTTGCAGAAACCTTGAGAGATGTCCCGCAGGACAGGAAGGGTTTCCACTACCACTTATTAGTGAGCGCTCATGGCCAGAGAGCAGAGATCTGACATCTGTATGGTCTGTGGGACAAGTGTTTTTATTAAGCTGCCTTCATGCTTGGAAGCCAGGGGTGAATAGAATATTATACTTCATGCTTCATCAGGAGTGAACAACTGTGGTCACTAGTAATAGCTTATTCTCATGCTAATTCATATGCAAAACTCTCTAGTTGGTATAAACATCAACTTCCAGAAGCAGAGCTTTGCCCCCCACTAGAACAGTCGCCCAAAGCTCCAGAAAAGGATCCTCCAAATTTCCTTTTTGGTCATAACAAATAGCCAGGATCGAGCAAATGTGCAGAGTGCTGCCTAATCTAACCACTGCAGCAGGGATGCAATGAAGCAGGACATTTATGATGGAATTATTGTGCAGCTGAAAGCACCAGGAATAAACAGAAACTCTAAGCAGTGTCACCAGAAGGTTAAAAAAGGAAATGTGATTTCGGTAGACCTAGGGATTCAAATACTACATCAGCATATCCAATACGAGAGTGATTTCACATATAAAATGAGAAAGGCTGCGTATTACAGAATGTTAGTCACAGTGTCTTTAGAAGTAATTGCATGGAGTAGCTAGGAAAGCCGAACGTAATAACTTGGTGGAGTTATTTCTCGCTTATAAACATTCAGCACAACACCCATCAGCTAATTATAAACTGAAACAAGTGCCAGGGGAAAAAAAAAGGAAAAAAAAAAGAAAATCACCCGTTAGTTGGACAGGTTAAATTTGCACTATTATACGGGGTGGACACAAATGTAGTATCCTTGAAAACAGAAAAGCCACTGCTTTAATGAAATGTCCACACATAAGCAATACCCAATATTTTCATTATTTTTATTATTTTTAACGTCCCCAGAGGTCTCATAATAGCCACCACGAATTATGGGGGACACAGATACGGCAGTAGAGACAGGCAGGGAGGGTTAGGAATAATGTCAGTGATATATTGTAGGGCCCTAGGAGAATATATGGCACAGAGCATGTCTCTATATTCACTTCCTGATCAACAAAATGGATGTGGTTATTTTAATTCAGAACTGCGACCTACAGCATGCCAGACTGCAGGGGTAACTGGCAATATGAAGCAAGGAATATTCATAATATAATTTGCCATTAGTTAACGTTTGTGTGTGTGCTTCAAAGTCTTGCTTTAGAAAAAAAAAACACAAATTCACCCTTGTTTTTAACCACATATTTAAATATTGAACTAATCTAGAGCATAGAAACTTGAAGATATTAACTAATGAGTGCAAAAACTATTTTTTCCTAAAAAAAAGGAATGTCTCAATTTTAAAAAGTAACAAAATAAGAATACTGTTACCTTGAACCTGTGAAAATTCTCACCTCCAGTTGTTCACCATTAATTGAAAATATGTATAGCAGTCTTCCGTTTTCATCATTTACTCCATTTCCCATTTTATATTGCTGAAAAGAGTATTTTATCACAAGAACAAACTAAAGCTGCTATATATTGTGGTTAATTAATACCTTCCTTATACTCTAGGTATTTTTATTTCCTTAGATCTTAAATGGTATTTTCAGTCCTTATCTTTGGGCTGACATTTCTGTCCCAGCGAAATCCCTCCATGAGGCCAGGGCACCAGCCATGACCAGTTCTCAGGATTCTCCGCACGATGCAGCTCATCATTCTGAAGCCTAGGTAAAAATTTTATTTTTCATTTTTATTTTTTTCCCCTCTCCTGTCCTGTGTTACTGGCAAGGAATATGAGCCTGCCTTCACTTGTGAATTTCTTGGAGAAAGTAAATATCATTCCCTATTAACTGCCTGAAAAATAATTTGATGTCAAGGGACTTTTTTATGTTTGCTTTTTCCTTTCTTATTACAAAAGTGCACAGTATCACCACTTCAGCGGAGGAGAAAAACAAACCAATCCCCCCAAACCCTGGAGTATTTTTAGGAGATCTAGAAAGCAATGTCACACATGAAAAAACAATCCTGCAATAATATTTAATTGCCTATATTCTGCTGTCACGTTGAGCTGCACCACTTTAATTCAGAGAAGAATTTGGTCCATTATATCTAACTTTCCTCAACATTTTCTTTTTTGCAAAAATCTCACACGTCCATGATAATTAATTCTCAGATCTAAAAATTGGATAACAACACATTTCAAAAATTAGGAGGAAAAAAAATAAAGCAGTTGTCAACATCATACTGAGTAATTCAATAGTACTGGAATATCCCTAGGGTGGATATGAATAAACAATTCATGAAAAGCTGGTAAATTACATTTCAGCTTCTGTTTATTGCAAAACTAGATACTAGTCAAATACTTAGCTCTATCAAATAAAGATAGCATATTGGGCTTAAAATAAAGAGCATTTCTTAAGAGTTTTTCTCCTGTATTTATTTTGTGCAGCACAGGTTTTGTTTTTTAAGCAGCCTTGAACACACACAAATGAGATTATAGCAGACAAGGTCAAAGAGGAAATCTGGTGGCCTGCAGCAAGTTGGGTTAGTCCTTAATTCTTTCATAGCGTAGGCAAAAAAGAGAATGAACTAAAGAGAATATCATTGGCAGTGTTTACCAAAGACCAGCTTTTAGATAATTCTAAATAAAAAACAACAAAAAAGGACCATTTAAAATACCTCCCTGGTACATTTAGAAGCATTCTCGATGTCAGATGGTTAGGGGATGAGTCGGTCATATGTGACGCTTCTGAGACCACAGTTCGTGCTCATTCTATAACTCTAAACAAAATTAGATTAACCCTTTGGACAGGGGTTCTACAGCAAGTCAGTTTGGATGAGAAGGTCACCAAACACTATTCAGTGTGAAATTGCTGGCAAAGAATTACAGAATAATTTAGGTTGGAAAAGACCTCTGTAGGCCATGTAGGAGAGAGGACTTTCAAAGCAGAAGCTGAATCCTGCTTTGAAGCTGGATCAGGTTGTCCAGGGCTTTATCTAGTCATGTGTTTTGCATCTCCAAGAACAGAGACTATGCAACATCGCTGGACAATTTGTCCCACTGTCTCACCATCCTCATTTTAGACACTCGGCCTCCTGCAGCTTCAGACTTGCTTCTTATGTTGTTCACTAACACACAAGCCTATATTGACCTGCCTTTGGAACCCCATTAAATGGGAAAAATACCAAACCTCCTGTTCCCAGGTCAGACTGCAAATTCACCTGCTTGTTCTCCAGTGAAATTACCTGCCTTTCACTGGGGAAGAGAAAGTGTTAAAAGAAAATAGAAGATACAGCAGAAAAGTGAGATGAAAGAGAAAGACCTAATATACTGCAGCTGTTACTGGCATGAACTGAAGGATCATTTTTATTATTTTAGTGCTCATTCATATATATTAAGAGTAGTGTCATCAAGACCAACTTTCTGCATAATGAATGCCCAAGAATCTCACTTTAAAACTGGGATTTTTATATGCACACACACATTTACATACACACACAGAAGGCAAAACAAGGGAAAGATAGGAAGATGGAAATGGGAATATATTTGCAAGCCTCAAAATTTGCTCAAGGATTTGCATTTAGTGGGATTCCTTTCTAGAAGGAAATCTCCCCTCTGCAAGAGCTGCAGGGTCTCATCTACAGCTCTGCTGAGTCTCAGCTTGATGAATCCATCAGAAGAAGCCTGAAAGATGCTGTTAACTGCCCAAAACACCACTTATTGCAACAAAGACCAGTTCTAATGAATCAACTGGTTTATTATCCAGCAGGACTGCTGGAGAACCAGTCTGCACACTCCTAAGGTTGTTACCCAGGTAATTGAACAGCGTCAGATAAAAATCCCTGGGCTCGCACTGCTCATGTGGGATAGCTTCACACAGACTGGCATCAAGCACAACATTCACCTGTGGAAGAGGCCCTAGGACTGTTGAAATATCACGGCCATAACAGCTAACTGGGGTTAATTTTTAGGGATTTGGAGAAATGTTATGAAGGAAAGCTGGCAGACACCTTCACTAGCCTTCAGCAGGAAGGTGCTTTAGTGTGCAGCGGTGAGCAAGCTTCTGGGATGCTAAATCAAATCACTGCAGTACCCAGATCTGCAGAGGAGAGGGGGGATACGGTGGGCCCATGGGATTAAGGGTCAAGAAAATGAACAACTCTGAATTTATATTGTAGCCTATAACACAACTCTATACTATGTAACAATAAATAATGCCAAAATAGCAATCTCTGCGATCACAATCACAACCACCCTCTTTGTAAGGAATCTGAATTCTTAGAGTTCAACTAGAGTTGTCCTGACAGCCAGGTATTAACCGAGAGCTGTAGGTAATTTTAACAATATTTCTCTGCTCAGATGCTATGTTTGATTTGTCTCTACCTGCTACCATAGTTTATACTGACAGCATTAAAAATGGGTTACTGCACTGTGGTATTTTACAAAGGTTCATGTCACTTCTTGTTACTTCATTTCATGTTGCAACATGACAGAGCACAGTCTGATATAATGTAGTGTGGCCTCTTATATTAGAAAGGGTCAACCATTTTCTAAACAGTAATATTTACATTGCAATGGATATTAACACAGCAATATTGAATGCTATATCAAACCATGGCAGCACATTATTTTCCGTTACCATTTCCATGGCTCATTCACACTAGGTTACATCAGTGAAATATGCGCTGCACCAGAACATTTATTTCTTGCGGAAAAAGAAAGAAACCAAGGAGAAAAATATGAAAATAAAAAGGAATAGTTTAATTACACAACTTTGTTTCCTTCCTGCAAATTCATACACACACAAAGTTATTTCACATCTGAAATTCCTAACCAACAGCTGCAGGCACGCTTGCATGCGCTTAAAGCGCTCGGGTGAAACCGCCTGGCATCGGCATGTTAAATACCTGTCTGCACGTATATAGGGTAGGAATGCAATTACCACTCTCCTGTGCAGCTCTTTGCACACCTCATTTTATCCGTACTCATCCCATTAGCTCACAAGCAGAAGGGCTGTCAGTTGTTTCTCTTACAGCAACAGACTCGTCGTGTGCAGAACCTGCCCTGTGCAGCGCCAGCCTGCACACATCCCAGCTCGTTCCTTCCCATCTCCTCTCATCCTCCTCTAGTTCACAGGGATGTGAGAACACAATTAGCTCTATTATTTAACTGAAGACTTTGTGAACTTAAGATCAAATTAGCAAAACACGCCAAGTCCCAAACAGAGTTTACTTGTTTTTGGCCTAAATTACATTTTGAAATGGTCACAGGGGAAAAGTCCAGATGAAATCTGAGAGCAGTGGCCTTTGTAGATAAGGAAAAAGTTTTAGAATGAGGGTCTAGCCTGAACACCTGCCTTTGTCCATCACAGAGAATAGGTCTATTATTCCTGCTTTGAGTTCTGCCTATTTATCAAGAAATTGATATTTCCCATTAAAAAGAAACTTGGGAAGAAAGCAAAGTCTGCAGAATACTAAAACAAAAAGGTGTGAATTCTAGTAAGAGCCACAGTAAAAATGATCTCTTAAAAACAGATTAACGTACAAAGGAACAATTTATTTGATTGTATGTGATGCTTGTATTGGGAAATGAGGATTCAGTGGAAGATCTGGAATTCTGTAATCCAAAAGCTTTCCTGGATTAAGTGGGACTGTCCCACACAAGTGCAGCTGTTGAGAGCTGAGAACACATAAGTTGTTGCTCAGATCATTTTCCTATTTGAGCCTGCTTAAGATCCTTAAATTATAAGTTGTCTGTGTGCTGACTACAACAGCCGGTTGGCAAAAGTATAACCGTTGGTATAAATTTAAACCAATTTAGCGTAAAACAGGTGCAAAAGACTGTGTTGTTTGGGCTTAAGCCAAACTCATTCCAGGTAATTTAAATCAATATGAATTGACTTACGTGAAATTTAATTAAACTAGGTCTAAACCAAAATTGAAAGCACCTCATTGAGAAGTTATACAGAATTAACTTAAATTAGGTTTAAAAATTATATATGGTAAGCTGTGCAACCATGTTTCACAGACAAGCGTCAGAAGTTAACCACCTAGGTCAGTATGTGAAAGCGCACGCGGTCCTAAATGTTACCTGAATCAGAAATACTGAGTCTGGCCTAAAGGTGTCTAACACAGGCCTAGACGCTGCCTGGAACAGCCTCTCTTTGCCCAAGTGGCTTTCTGGACAGCACCCTGTGCAGATCTTTTGGGAAATTATGAATTATTGCATTTTGAAAAATATATTTACAAATTTTTTCATGGGGAAACATATTCCAACATAATATTTTATCTTGAATGATGCTGCTTTTCTTTTGGAAAATTGCTGCTTTCAAATTCTTTTACTTCTTAAATACATTTTGACATTGTCTTTTTTTATTGTTGTCATTTATACTGTTGTACTCCATGTCAGTGGTAGCGCACTAAAATTATTGATACAGTCAGCTAACACATAAGATATTGAAATATTTCACTTCCAAATCATCAGAGACATCTGATACGATCTAACATTGACTAAAACATGTTATTTTTTCCTGGATTAAAATGCATCCAGTTTAGTTTACATTTTGACATTGACAAAAAAAATCCATAATAAATAACATATGCCCTTAAAATGACTTTAAAAGTAAAGGCAAGTATTTCAATTATGTTATTTGACATTACATCAAAACCAGAGTAGTGGTAAAAAGGCAGACTGACCCCTCTGACACCCCAGTCTGTGGTTTTGCACAATAAAAAACAAAAACAAGTCCAAATTTCCAAATTCAAGCTCCATTTGAGCTTCCTTGAATCATCATTTTCCAGGAAAAACATTTTGCTGGCAATTCCTGGCCTCTTTCAAGCCTCTCTGTTCTAAGTACTTGACAGCTCTCAGGATCCCACTCAGTCCCAAGTGCATCCCACCCCAGAAACTTGTCTCTAGGGCAAAAGCCACCGTGAACAGTGAACTTCTCTGCAATGCCAAGGAATTAAAATACACACAGAACTACAGAAAAAGAACTGAATTTTGTCCCCAGAAGATACATGTTCTTTTTATAATCTGCTACCTTGAACTTTGCCTCCTCGAAGAGTGGGTGCACCACAGTGTGTGATGAGCTGTTACGTAACGAGCTGTTCAGGGTGGCTGTTTTTCAGCCCTTTTATAATTTCGGATTGCAGAGCATCCAAATTTTGGATTCCATCCGCCCATGCCATACCCGCCGCGTTTAAACGTGCCCAGGTTCTGTCAGGGCAACGAGACGGAGCCCCTCACTGCTCGGCCAACCTTGGGGCCAGGAGGGTCAAAGCCAACGTAACACAATTAAGACTGTTCTATGGCACGAAGAAGGGAATTAGGGTTCAAGGCTGAAGGCCCAGCCTTGGAGGCAGCACACGCAGGGACGTCCCATGTCAGGCACCCGAGGGAAGCAGGCACAGAGTAAAGTGAGAGCTGGGCCCTCGGGCAGGACCAAATCCCCACCTTTCTGAGGAAAAGGCCACAGATGGCCACAGATGGGAGAGGAAGAGGAGTGGAAGAGCAGAAAGGCAATTAACACTTCTCCAAGCGGTTTAAACGCTTACAATTAAGTGTTTGTTAAGACTTCTATGCTAAGAACTCACAGATGCCCAGGAGGGAATGTTTCCCACCTGCAAGGTGCAGGGTGCCCGGAGAAGGCAACCAGCACTAACTCCATCCACGTGCAACCAAAGGGAGGTGGGCAGCAGGAAAATGCAAGGGCTCCTTTAGGTCTGTTGAAGGGAGAGTATCAACTGTTGTCCTGACCCGCAGCCAGCCTCATCCTAACCTAGTCATCACTCTCACCTGCTTTTCCTAAGCTGCTGCCAACACAGCAGAAATTTTACTGTAGATGAACATGCAGGCGCTGGGGAGAATCACCCTTGTATGAAGGAGGTGTGTGTAAAACAACGTGCACCAAGGGTGGGCAAAGTTTGAGAATGCCAGCTTAAGAAACTACATCTTCAAAAGCTACTATTTAAATGGTCTTTTGAACAAGCACCATGACCTTATCCATTTAACAGAATTAAAATTTACTAATACGAGAGGTGAGGAAAGTGATTTCTCAAAGATCCCAAATTCACATTTAGCATAATTTATCGGGAGCAGAAAGTTCTCAAAACTTGAAGACGGCCATTAGTGATTCACAGTATTTTAGCACCAAGAACACGTAGCCAGGTCATTTTTAAGCATCAGAAGAACTCTGGAGTCAGAATGTATTCTTGAGAGGAATATTAGGCACTCCACAAAATCTTGCCGTTACAGGTGATAAGAACGGTAGCTGATGTAATAACATTGTGGGGGGAAATGTGGACAACATTTAAATTTCAGCAGAACAGAAAATTGACCTTCCATAATGAAAATGACTAACCACCTATTTTAAAAAAAATAAATCAAACACATTACAGTGTGTAACGGTGATGAAAGAGGCATCGGCATGTCCAGCAATGATTCTCCTAACCCCAGCTATGAGTCAAAGGACTGTTGTGGATTGCAGCTCTCTCCCCTTTCCGCTTTCCTCAGTTACTTATTCCCTGTTCTATTAAAGAATCCTATCAGGAAACGCATTAAGGTCAGACCTTGATGTGCACTGGAGCCAGTATTCAACTCTGGGGTGAAGGGAAAAATCTTCCATTTTCAGCTTTTATTTCCAGTTCTAATTTGACTTGATAGCTCGGGCTTTCAGTGAGTGTTTCCTACGTGAAAAGACTCTCAGCATCGAAGTTTCGATACACTGAACTTTCCAGCCTTCCTTAGAGGCAGCACACACCTTCATACCGCATACATCCCTGCACCTAAAGAACAGAAGCTCACAGAAGAAAAACATTCTTTGGAAAATCTCTTCTAGAAATGCTTTACTCTAAAATTAATCCACCAGAAGCGCTAGCGAGTACAGAACTTACAAAGGAAAGAGAATACCTTGAACTACCAAGCCTGTTGCGTGGAAAGCCTAAATGAAAATTTCTATACACTCCATTAAAACTAGAATGCGGCAAAGGCAGGAAAAAAGGTATGAATGTTTCTCATACATACATGCCTGAAAACAACTAAAAAACCAGAAGATCTTCAGAAGATTTTCAAACCGCACAATGAAAATGTTCCCTTTCTCCTAGTATGACCTACTGTGAAACCTATTCTGCACAATCTAAATTCAACAAAAAAGCAAAAATATTATTACTCTAAAGTAATGGCATCTCAACAGTGGCATGCCGTAACTCAGTGCTTTACATAGTACAATGAAAGCCATATACTTTATAGATACACCGAATGCCTATAAATGTTATTAACTATAATAACTCTTTCTAAAGATTAATTCTCTCATCTCTTCACAGCTTGAAGGTAATACATAAACTATATAAACTCTATTTTAAAATCTAATGTCAGATACTAAATTGTACACAGGTGACATCTCTTACCTGCTGTGTATGTGCAGCGCTTTATTTATGAGATTTTTATATAGCATATGTACTGCTGGCACTTGCTTTCCTCAGAAAGTTTTTCAATCTTTTATTCTGTGCTGTGCCAGACACCCCTGCCTACATTTTTACTGAAAGCAAAGGTGTCGTAAATATAAAAGTTTTGAAAAATTACTGTAGAAAGGAATCAAAGACACTTTCAGGAGAAAATACTCCATTGTTCTTGTAACTAGATAAGTTTCCCAACACAAGCATTGTTGAAACTCATCTCACAGTGTCATGAAACAACAGTTATTACTGCATATGCCCCAGTGCATTTAGATTCCTTTCTATGCAAAATTCTGCAGGTCATTTCTGTTCGAATGGCCAGTCCTTCATGTGGAAAGGAAGCTCAGACATTGTCTTATTGAATAAAGCAGGCTTGTTTCATGTTTCATTACACCTCTTTTTGTCCTTACGTGTAAGCCAACTCCTCTCACTTCCACACCAAGGCCAAATGCACAATGGAGCTTGTGCAGAGCCGTAAAAAGGATGCCACAAATTCTCATGCATGTAGTAAAAGGCTCAATAAAAATAAGAACATTCTGCAAAAGGTACTAATAGTCTCCATTTTAGAACTGATTTTTCTTTCTGCATAATCTCATTTTTCTTTGTACTTAAACAAAATGACAGATGTTCATAAAAATGATATTAAGGATTCCTTTTGGCACTTCTGCTCAGCATTCTCATTTATTACTCTGCTGGTAATAGAGTATGCAATGTTATTCTTATGAAACCAGGATCCTCAAAATTGCCAGGTGTTTGATGTGTGATCATTCCCTCTATATGCAAAGCAAAGTGTTTCCGAATGCATTAGCCTAGTGAATTCTATGCTCACGGCTCAATTCTTCCGAGCGTTGTGTACTCTGATTATACACACCATAGCAATATGAGTTTAATGTCAATAATGCTCAGCCTCCTGTAAGACTGAGACCTTGAAGAGGAAAAAAGAATGCTAATTGGGATTCCTCTACTGAAGTTTGCATTCTTGAGCAAATCTATAAACTTGGACTCCAAACTATCAAATCCATTCTCATTTTAAGGCTCTAAGAAACAGTCTTTGTTTACAAAAGTGCTCAGCTACAAATAGGCTTCTAGTTTGCAGAAAAGTCAGTGTGAATAATAGCTGTCTAAATATAAAGTTAGGCACCTAAATAAAGATGTCTAATTCTGAAATTATTGGCACTAAAATCTCTGCGCTTTGTGGATAGATTACTCATGTGTAAAACACTATTATGATGTATACCACAAAGGGTTCTGCCAATATGCATATTTGTTTGTGTTATATATAATTAACACCCAGGAAAGTGACATAAAAACATTATTCAGTTTGCAGAGTCAATCATCCCAAAGTTTAAAAATGCCAGAATTGATGCTGCTTGTGCAAGCTTTTGCATATGCATGAATTCCACTCCCTCTCCGAAGGGAAGCTCTGATCCATGCATTTCACAAAGTGGACTTCTGTGTGAGTAGATACAGCTGATGCCACAAAAGATAACAAGTAGCATAGAAGAGTTGGGCAGCATGTAGGACAGGAGGCTGTCAACAGCTTAAAATACATACATACATATGCGCTCCACATACGCACTGTACCTATCCTTTCTGCAGCTTGCAAGTGAGTTTTCATGGTTGCTAGAAGAACAGGACAATCTGACAGCAGCTTTCCAGACATTCGGGGACTGTGAAAGAAAGGTGCCCCTTGGGGGACTCCATCCCAGGCTCTCAAGGACCATTCACTCTAAAGAAATACTTCCTGCTATCCCACATTTTCTGCCTTCTGCTGCATTCAGCTCAGCTAGTTCCTTTCCTGTCCTTCTCCCAGTCTGTTTTGACACCAAGACAGACTTCTTATTCACCTGCAGGTGCGTATTCTTTTTGATACACCCTAAGAGGTTTCTCTCTCCACTCATGATCCTCTCACCTTCATCTTATTCACCTTCAAGCTTCTTATTCGTCTTCCCCACATACCCCAAACTCTATCAGTCTCCTGCAACCAATGTCAAGACTCNGACCATTCACTCTAAAGAAATACTTCCTGCTATCCCACATTTTCTGCCTTCTGCTGCATTCAGCTCAGCTAGTTCCTTTCCTGTCCTTCTCCCAGTCTGTTTTGACACCAAGACAGACTTCTTATTCACCTGCAGGTGAGTATTCTTTTTGATACACCCTAAAAGGCTTCTCCCTCCACTCATGATCCTCTCACCTTCATCTTATTCACCTTCAAACTTCTTATTCACCTTCCCCACATACCCTAAACTCTTATCAATCTCTTGCAACCAGCATCAAGACTCCAACGTGCTCAGAACATTCCAGGACATCTCTTTTTTTCAGCTCTCTGTTCTCTGAATATCTCATAGTTCCCATTTCTCCTGGCTCCAACTCAAAGAAAACTACTAGCACTAAAACACTGCATAAGCTAATGTATCCTTCAGCTGTGTACAGTGCAAGAGAGGATACTGCTTTTAGCTGATCTGAATCCGTATCTTCCTAAATGTTTCAAGTGCTACCGTATAATTACAGTATTTTTAGCTCATCTACGTTCCCTTTCCTTAGCATGGAAGAAAAGTGTTACTAAGGACTGCAGTGTCTCTATGAAGATCACATTTATTGGTATATTCCTGGTTTTGGATAAACTGTAATTTTACTGTCTCAGTCATAGAGACATTTAAGTGGAAATGGATTTACTGGGCACTATTTTAAAAAGCAGTAAGTCACTTTACCTCATCAATTAATAGAGAGGTCCCACTTCCAGCTACTCATTTCTGCTTCCTATGTAAAAGTTCTTTTTAACAGTCACTATATTAAGAGTGAAAAAAAAATTGTTGAAACAAAGGATTTTTAAGTTGTGATACTGTAATGAGGAGAGGTGAGATCAGGGGTGGAGAAAGAAACTTCTTAGGGTATAACAAAAGGAACCTCCAGTGATGGCAAAACCACTTAGAAAATTCTGGCTGGCCTCCATTTGCTCCTGCCCTCTCCTCCAAAGTTTTCAGGCCTTCTATTGTGCCATATGAAGAATCATCTGTTCACGTGGCCACAGTTTGAGCAAGGAAAGCACACGAATGTTAGTATAAAATTTACACTCTATTTTTAGAAAGTAATTCCAAATTTAATTTAGAATTTTAATTTTAGAATCACAACTACTATTGTAATTTTGAGTCAAAAGTAACAAAATTTAGGAGGACTGCTCCTGGCCCTCTCCTTTCAGCGCAACATTATGGAAAAAAAAAAAACAAATCTAGATTTCTAGTAAGTCTGGCAAATATGCATGAAAGGCAAAATAAGTGGACTTGTACAAACATTATGAAAGAAATACCACTGAAAACAAGTTTCTTCTACGTATTGCAGTATATCAAGTCAATGCCCCAAAATACGTGGCTGAAATAGTTCTTCACAGTTTTCAGGATTTCAAGCAAATCTTAACTTTTCTCCTCTAGTTACATTTCTGAAACAACAACAAACACTCCAAATTTTTATTTAATTCAGCCTGACATAAGCACTTCCTTTGATTTCAGTACAAATAAAAGTCATAACAGCAAGCTAAGGGAAGGTCTTACACTTGGAAATATTATAATATTTCACTTCAGCAATACCTCAAATAATAGTAATACTGACAAATTCTAGATAACTGCTGCGAGTCTTCAGACTAGTTGCATAAAAATAGCAATTACAGGAATTACTCAAGGATTTTGGGAATCTCTGGTGAAAGACTGCAGAAGGAAAAAAAAAGTTATGTATCAGGATGCCCCATATTAATCCTAAAAGATTTTCAGGTGAATTATATGAACAAGATTCTGCGTTTATCCTCTAAAGCAGTCAAGGTTATGGTGGACTTGTTTTGTATTATTTTTTCAGTACGAGCCTTGCAAAGTCAGAGAGCAAGAGCAGAACATCTGAACGGCTGCAGATGACCTAGACCATACGCGCAGAGCAGAATCTGTCATCCAGGGGTGCCCAGCTCCTGTCTCAGCTGCAGCGTGAAGACTCGGATTTGCATACAGCTACGTAAAGGATTTATTCCCGGGTAAAAATCTCTGGTTTGTATATAATTCACCTTTTTCCACCATTGCAATCAGAGAAGATGCATCATTTTATTCAACATGGATAGAATGAGGCTATTAGAAGTGACACCAGTGTTTCTTGCACTTTAATCTCCACATCAGCCACCATCTGCCTTTTAATGACACAGGATGCTCCTCCTCCTTTGTTTATGTATTCATGTTGTTACTGCTTTTAAACTGACAAAGCAGTGCAGCTTTTATTTGCTCTATGTCAGAAAATACTGTGTGCTCGAACACTGCTTATTTGAAAGACAAGAAATGAGGGTTTTCTTTAAGGTTATAAGCTCATCAGTGTAGCTGTTGCAATACTGCCCTTGTCCTGGTTTTATGAGCATTAATTATCATTAGTAGGAGGAAAGAGAACTACAGTAGAGTTCCCTTGCTCTGGGAGGCCTGTCCCCTTATAATTACTTAAAAAACAAAGTCACTTCAAGCTTGAAGGGCAATTTTAGCACATACTGGTCATGAGGAAATACTACAAATTGTTCCCCACCCTTACATCCCATCTCCTTTATGAGGTTGTTACAGAGTAGAACTGGAAAAAAATAGGTTATAAAATCTTCCCCTTGGATTAAAAACAGTTTAAGAAAAAAAATAGCTTGTTAGTTTTTTGTTCAGTATTAAAGAGTTCTTCCCCACAATACTCTGCTCCTCTGGTTCTTTTAGTAGTCAAGAGGTGGATTCCAGCGTCAATCAACCAATTTTACAAGCAGACTGATGCCAGACTCTGCGCCAGCTGCTACCTGGGGAGTTACAGTTTATTTCTTCTGCATGATGAGTGACTTCAAGGTTGTGGTACGGTGTCAGCAGCACCGCCAATCTTCCAAGCTTGCCACAGCACACCCAATGCAAAGACTAGTGGTGGGCAAGCAGGGCTACCAGCAAGATGTGTGGAAACCTCTGGAATATCCTGGGTAGGATGGAGCACAGACTGGTGGCCTTTCACACTCTTTTGGGGTTGGGATAGGTGCTTTTCAATATCTAAATCAATTGCTTTTTGACTGCTAGAAGCAGTTCAGATACGGTCACCTTGCTGTGCTCTGTTGATTTCTTACGCTTAACTCCTAGTTTAATATTTTGCTGCAGCGCCTAAGCTTCACCTCCCAACCAGTATCAAACTGCTTTGGGGGGGAACGTGGTTCTTTCTCCCTGCTTGTGAGAAGGATGTAGCAATTAACAACTTTGCAAACACACAGTCATCTTGGATCATCTATCATCCTTGGTGCTAGTACTCTATTATGGCTACGATAAGCCAGCAGACACAAGGGTCTATCATCCATCTCTGTAACAAGACGCCTGTGGGAGAAGCATGTAAAGCAGGTACCCGAGTTCTCGCCCGGTGGCATTCAATTCAATCATACAGCGTAGGAAACGCTGTGACTCATGAGCTCAAACCTGCACATTATTGCCCTCACAGTGTACGAAACCGGGGAGTACAGCAGTGGATTACAGCCCACAGCAACTCTTTAAAAATAGCAGGCCACAGTGCTTGAAGACAAACACTGTTTGGGAATTTTGCATCCCGGGACAGGCTGCTGACAGCCACTCGCTGCACTCAGGACTTGAAGGCAAAGTCCCAAGACCTTGGGCGCAGGAGAGGGTCATCCAGACGCTGCCTGAACCTGGTGCCTTTTCATTTACGGAGCAAGACGGGCAGCCCTCGCCGCACCAGGCCGTGCGTGCCGGGGTGCTGACCTTCATTCTTTTATTTTCCAAGCTCTGCAGCACATTAGCGGAGAGAAGCTAATGCAATTGGCACAGGAACTCGCACGCGGCCTGATGGGCTGGCGGGCTGCCAGGCCTCTCATCGCCACGCGACCGACAGGACCCTCGTCCCCAGGAGAAAGCGGGTTTCAACAGCCTCCTCCTTCCCTGAAGTTATCAGCAGTTTCCTTCAGATCACACAGATCAAACGCCTTCAAGGCAAGTGATTATTTAAGGAATTATTTTCAATGAGAGCCTTGGGTCCAAGTGTTCGTCTTCCCTAGCTGGAAAGAAAAAAAATATACTTTGGTTCTCTTATGTCAAGCTTTTTTGTATCAACTGGAGATAGGTGAGACTTGTGTACAAAAAATAATAGTTCAGGCACTTTACATACTAAAAGAAAAAAGCAAAGTTCAGAGCTAAATGCAGTATTTTGTCCAGGGGTCACTTAAGTGGATGAAGCTAAACCAATATTAAAAAAAATCTTGTATGTTACAGTGTAGCTCAAAATATCATCACTGCTACAGCTGCGACCAAGGAGTTTGCCTATTAAGTGCTGAAATAGGAGTAGGAGAGAAGGACGCTCTGATTCATCAAAGCACAGTGTGATGTACCAACTTTTCTTATAAAAATAGGGTACTGAAGTAATAAAATTAAATCACTCAGTGGCAGGTAATGGGACTGTAGTTGGGCTAAAGCTTTGAGGTAAACCTGCCTAGACCTTTTCCTTGCAGTGAGTTCACCAAAAAGACAAGAAATAAAATCAAAAGGCCAAATATCTTTACCACTGAGCCAGGATAACTAACACTTTTGGATGGGGAATGCTGAAAGTGAATAGATGAGATAAAAAAGGAAGAGAAAAACAGAGTTGGGAAGAGTTTCCCCCTTCTTCCTCTGCCCCAGGCTAAGCCGCACTCGCTCCAAGGCCCAAACCCAACCACCTTTGGACACGTTTGTGGCAAGACAGCCAAAATTTCTTGCTGAAGCACAGACATAAATCGCAACTGAGGTCCGGTGAGGACTGATGCTCGTGTTTAAATCTATGCCCCTCTGAAGTGCCATTGATTTCAAGAGGATGACTTCGGCATGGGAAGTAAAGCACATATATTCTGCGGGGTGTAGGTTTAGCTTTCACACAAGGTGATAAAAGAGATTTATAGCATTGCCTTTTCATCTGGGTTTTTACCCCATTTATCCAGCTGTGTAGAAAAATGACCAAAGCCAGCGGATATCTGCGGTGAGCACATGAAGAGGCAGGAACATGAACTGTAGGCAAGGTAAAAACTACTCTAAGCTTTGCAGTCACAGAGAGTTTATGCTCCTTTCCTTTCTTTTTAATTCTTCATAGAAATATCTGGGATTCCAAACAGGTACATGATCCGATTAGAGTAAGGACTGCAGAAATGCCCAACCCTGCTGAAGCATCTAAAAACTAAAAGAGAAGAGAAGCAATAAGGGGGGCTGCACAGATGTGCATTGGTTTCCCTGGGCTCTATAGACAAGAATAGGGTGCAGATCTGTACATCATCAATCAGAGTCCATAACTGTGAGACCACCTCTCCTCCTCATCAAACAAAACCAACGCAGTCAGAATTCAGAATTTACAATACCACAGCGTTTGCTCATTTTTGTTGCATAGTGGAGAACAACATAAATAGACAGAAGTCAGGTAACAATTCTCTCAGCAATTTTCATTAAACTAACTTGTGTTTATCTTATCTTCTAATTTACAAGCTCTTTAATATACACATTAAAAATTTTGAAATCTATGCAAGAAATCAATTTTAGTATGAGAGATTCAGCAGGAGCATTAGGCCACCTTTCTTTAAATTTTTTGGGCATGTGATTAAATACTTAGCTTAACCTGCCATCTATTTATTTTTGGAAATTAAGACAAGCAGTTTGATGCTTACAAATTCTACTAGGCACTTCAAAGCTTACAAAAGGTGTAATACAAATCAATATACAATCATATATATTTTATTAATGATTTAAATATGATGCAGAAGAGAAGGCAAAAAAAAAGTGGCCTGATACCTAGCTTTTCATGCCAGAAAATAGCATGGCTTCAAAATTGATTGGAAATAAATAAAAGCTAGCCTCAGGTGCACATTTGATATTCCCAGAGACGGTTTTGAAACATAATAAATTATTGGAAATAGAGTCTTTGCATCCAGCAAATTAAGTCAAAAAGCCCTCCAAGGCCAATTCCACTTATGCTCTGCACATTACCGCCAAAGACAGAGCATTCATTAAGGCTTCATGGTAAAGAAAACACGAGCATGTGCAGTAACAAAAGAAGCTGGGGCTTTGAAACAGAAACGAAATGGTCTTTTTCTACTTTCCCTGTTTTTTTAGAACATGTGATAAACTGCTTTTAGATATGTTGTTTTCACAGCATAAAAAAAAAATCAATATTTTCTGTTCAAAATGTATAGACTGCATGAATATTCCAAAAAACTGTGGAGAATGTATTACCTGAACCCATATCCAAGGTCAGATAATCTCAACCTAATGCAGCTGGAAAAATTCCAGTACCTATAAACAAAATGCTAATAAATTGCATCGCAGAAAGCACTGCCTAAAGAGAACTTTTTTTTTCTTAAATACGAAATGGATCCATTTTATACAAAATATATTCATTGAAGATTTACCTCCATTATGTTCCGTCATGTCTAATATTCCTTAAAGTATATTCTGAAGGGAACGATCTGTATTCTAATATGCCTAATGGAATATAATTTATGATGCTAAATACAAATTGGTCAACATCCTTCAGATGCCTCTTTGTGAACACTGAGAACTTTTAAAAAAGATTTCTCTTGAACAGAAGCAAAATTTAGCTGAGTAAATCCTCCTTGAAAAGTACATAAAACTTTGTATCTAGAAGGCACTGAACTTGACATTAAATGAATTTAAAATTTAAGGAGAAAATAACACATTTTATAAGTCTAATAATTTATAAAGAAAAGGACAAGAGTTTAAATTTTCCTTTTTGTGACAAGCTGTAATTGTTTCTTTGACACAGTCTAGTTTAAATTTACAGTCGGAATGAACATAGCATCAGAAAAATTGGCTTGAAGAGCTGAATTAAGTATTTATAGAGCTACTAGAATTATCTACATGGTGCTTTAAAATTTTGGAGCACATACATATTAAACTATACTTTCATAATCTTTTGAGTCCAACAAGTAAGTCTCTAAATTATCATTCAGCCAGATATTCGCTCCATTCTTTCAAGTCAAGCCAGAAATGTCTGGCATTATTTATAAGCAAGTTTTGACATCTAAATCTAAATGCAGGACTTTTAAAAGAGAACTGAAGCATTTAGCCTGTCTGGTAAAATAATGCAAGAGGATGAAGAAACACATTCACAAGGATAAGAAAAGGAAACTAAAAATTATGGACTTTGCCTAAAATGCAGTAAAGCAAGAGGGAAGATGTTAGTCTACTTAGATGGCCTTTAGAATAGACTATATCACATCTTCACATGATGCTGGTTAGCTTGGTAATAACTTACCAAGGACTTACGAGACAGCCACCACAAAATCTAAATTAAAAAAAAACAATTCTAAAGGGACTAGCACTTGAAATAAAAAGCAGTTTACCTATTCTAACCTGTTAAACTACAGAATGATTATTTATAGCTACTTTGAAATTAAACAGAAATGCTGCAGATTTTATAAACAATGTGATTTTTTTATTCCAATTTCCTACATTTACCAGTTTGTTTGAATATTAGATTATAGAAGTTTCATTTTTTCACTTTAAGAGAAAAATCAAAAATATTTTATTGAAGGCTGTCAAAAATTCTCCTTGATATATTTGAAAACCATTTTAAAAGCACAAGTTAGAACTTGTGAAATATCCTAGCTTTTCTTATACATAAAGTGTAATCTAAATAAAGTTGAGTATTTGCTACTTTTAAGCACTTAATGCAATAAAACAAGTAGTCTTTCCTGCATTCATCTTAAACATTAATATGGTTACCCTGACAGAGCAGCACTGAATTCTCCTTAAAAGCATACATTGAAATGTAGAGCGTTAAGAAAAATCACTGAAACACCAGTATGTCAGAAGAATGATTTATAAAGCCATGTTTGCACCAGGCTACAATGATATATGTATTTTAATGGATCCACATTTCAGCCAGGCTGTCAAAAATCAGCATTCCCTTTGAAATGGATGTATTTTGCCAACATCAACACAAATGTATCAGGACCCACCGTCTTACTCTCTCTTTCCAGCCCTTAAGTGCCGAGCTGAGATAAGCAGGGAGACTGAAGCTGCGGCTCTCTTGGTAGAAATAGCAGGTAGCTGCTGCCACGGTATCAGTGCTGCTGTCAGGGAGGGTTGAAGATTTTTTATTAAGCCTATCTATTATTTTTAAAAATATCCCAAGCCTTGCCACCTCCAGGGAAAGCTAATCTGTTTATTTCTTAGAATGAGTGTTTTTATCTGCCACGTTGCTATATTAAAGTTATTAGAATATATTTATTTCAGCTGGCTATTGTATTTGAGTAAGGCCCTTAATTTATTTTGCACTTCAGTACGTTAAGACTGAATGTTGATCCTAGACTTTCTCCAGGGAGTCATGTTTGCTGTGGTACCATTCAATGTTCTGACTGAAAGACCTTAATTTTTTGCACATTTAGGGAGCACAGACTGACTTACTAAGCTAAGTCAGCTCAGTGTATGCCTGTGAGGCAAATAGTTATGACTAAACTGTGAGGACATAAATTGTGAGGACAAAATCTATTTCCTAAAAGAATGAATCAGACTGACAATGAACTTTTAACTTTGCAACACAAAATTTAAACCTTTCGGTATATAATCCTCTCATTTTGTTTTTCAAATAAAATAGCAATGTATTGCTAGTGTCAAGAGAGCACATGAGCACGAAGCAGGCCACAAACCTCGATCAAAGACCTGTAGACCTTAATTCCTTGCTGCTCCAAGACATGATGGACAGAGACAGTGACCACTGCTTGCAAGAGCGTCCACACATGCAGTTCCCAGTAAACCAGACCCTCAGCAAGACGTTCATTTCGCATCCGAACATGCTTACACTACCAGGCACTCGTTCCAGATCGTCCTCCAAGCTGCTCAGTTCATCATCATCACGACATCTTGTGAACTTTTAATGTTCTGCAAATTTTCTCCAAAGCCTCCGTCAAGGTCACACACCCACAGCCATTTGTACTCCGAGCTGCAGCAGGTGCGAGGGTGAGGCAGACGAGGGGCTCACCTTAAACCACTGTCACTTGTCACTCATTTGATCTATTAACCCAAATAAGCTAATAAGAGAATAGTGCCAGATGCCTGCTTAGCATATATGTGAGGCATCAGACATATGAGATACGCATCTATTTTACAAACACATAAATCACCATGGTATGTAATAAAATCCTTATAAAAAGATAGAAGAAAACTACTATTACTTATGTAGAAAATGTGAAGGTTACATTAGCTGAGAAAAGTCCAGACTACAGAGCTACAGTCTGAAACTTAATTTCTTTATATTAAGTCTAGTATAACCACAGCAGTAATGGAAATAAGTAAATGAAAAAAAAAAAATCAAAGTAGAAAAGATTTTGAGATGAAATGAAGCTCAACCAGTGGAAATTTAAATGGAGATAAAGTCAAATAAGATACAATAACCAGTAGAAATGAATTTCATAACTTCAAATCAATGTGAATCCTTAACAAAGGGAAGGCAACAAAATGAACGTGCAGCTCCAAAGGATACATGCAGATGCCAGAAGGGAACAGATTTATTCACAAAAATCTGCATCACTTACAAAATGCCTTCTATACTCCTCTAGATACATTGAATAATTTAAAGTGATATTCTAACATATATTAGATTAGAAACATACAAAGGAAACGGAGAGTAAGGGGGAACAGGCTTTCAATGCAACAGATAACAACTGCAGCGCTCGGAGCTAAAGCACGGGTGACCCTTACAGCAAGGTGCCCAGGCTCTGTGCATCCTCTGCTACCAGGAATCCACTCAGCACCATAAAACATGTGTTGTTACCTCAGAGTTTACTTAGAGATTTCACTCAAGTTGCCATTTAGAAGACAAACCGATCCCTGAAGACAAACCCACATTCCTTGATCAAAGAGGTTTTTTAAAGCAAATTCCCTCACAAATTACTGCAAAAAATAAAAAGTAAAGGCACAGTTGCTGCTAACAGTACATAGACCCTGTCTTAATTTTGCTATTTGGAGCTTTCAGCAACTAATATTTCAATTAACTTAGTTAATCCAAATGGCAGGTCATGAGTGTTAGGGAACCCAAATTACATATTTTTCAACTTCAAATTGTAATTACCTTTCTACAGTATCTACTGCCTTCCCCCTGCGGGAACAGAGCATGGACTGACCTCAATTTGCTGCAGCTAAAACCAGTCACTTCAGGTGTGGAGCTAAGCGGGACTGGAGGGTAAAGGGGTTTCTTTCTTCCTCCCGGATTTTGCCTCCTGAGCAATGCTGCAGGGCCATGAGCAGAGGCCTCTGCTCGACACGTGCAGGTGGAGAAGAGAGAGGCCCCGCTCTGCTGCCCTGCCCTCTGCAATAGCAGAAAGTTCTCCCACAACAGGAAACCTTCACCCCACAAACCCTTTAATGGCTCAGCCTCGCTAATTAGGAGGAGATCAGAAACAGGAACACTGTATGTTTGTGTGTGTCTGTACATACACACCTGAAACCCTTGAGAGTTTAAGGTTTAACCCAACTGTGCAATTCCATGCAGCAGTGAACTCAGGGAATGCAGCTTCACTTCTCTTCCTCGCAATGCCCAAAGCACTATGCTCACTCCCAGGGCTGCAGGCAATCCCCAAACGCTCATTAAATTAGGCAGATCAGTTACCCCCTGATGGCTAGACGGTAAAAGGAAAAAGAGTGAGAGCTACCCTGTGCCCCTGGCCCTGCCGGCAGGTACCTGACCTCGCCGTGCTGCCAGGTCTTTAGAGCAGTTAATAGGGAAGGAATCTAGGTGTGATGCAAGCAGCCCTAGGCAGGGCACACATTCATATGAGCAGAAACTTTGATTTTTGAAGTTCAGCATTAGCTCGTGCATCTACAATTCTGATGAAAACAACTTCAAAACAACTTGAGCAATAATAAGCGCAACCACAAGCTGCAGTCAGATTTACAGCCGTCCCAGGCTCAGCCTTGTTTTATAGCTGCCATATGAGATTTTATTTCTGGAAAGAGGCTGCATTGATAAAGAGGTTTAATTGTCTGTCAGCATGCCTTATGCTGCAGTTACTTCATTTACTTCAAGCCTGAATCTCATTACCTCTCCAATTCTGCAGGTCCCTCCATCTCGAGGTGGGTGCTTAATTAGAGCAGCCCTGGTAATGCAAGCAAATACAGCACACACTCGCTTTTTTCCTCCCCCTGTCATCCTGACAAATCTAATAGACTATTGATTTTCCATCCTCAAAGAGATCAGGCTCCACTTTTACCATTCAATCATGATATTAGGTGTCCATTAACTCCAATTCCCTGGCCTGACGGCTTGCGGACACCACCAAGGCTGTTCAATCAGCCAGTCAACGCCTGGACAACAAGGCAATTACAAACCTCGTCCAGACCCTCGCCAAGGACTTGGCCTTCTGCTTTGTCTCTCTTCCAGAGAAGTTTCTATTCCTGTGTGTTGTATTTTTAATTTAGCAACTGAGTAATACGGCTGTTTATTTAATTACTGCCCTTGAAAGAAAATATATTTGTGATTGGCAGGATAATTGCGTTATTCCTTTGCAAAATAGTCATTTCAAGAATCACAGTCAGAGATTAGTCCATTAAAGATCACTCAATAAGGAGTGAAAATAAGGAGTGATAGCTTTATAGCTGTCCTTGCTGTTAGTGTATTTCATGAAGCTACGAGGAATGGGCATGCATTCCCCAACAACTGCCTTTCTCTTCAAAATAAGACACTAATGCGCATTTAGCTAAAGAAAATACGTTACTGAATTACCCGCTTGTTACACACACTAAAACCCAAAGGATTTTTTTTTTCTTTTGGGGCTGATGACAATCACAGGGTCCAGTGCTTATCAGCTGACAGTGCTGCTGCCAACTGCAAGAGGAATGCTCTAAGTATTATTTTACTTCAGGTTTTAATAGTCTGTAACAACTATGGTATAAGTGACCTCAGTTTGTTAACCGCAGCCACTCAATTTGGCACAAACACAGAGAAAACACTTGTAGCTTTGAATATACAGAGTATACACAATGAGTATATGAAAGTGTCACTGCTTGTGACAATCTAGTCTATAGGAATGTGGGGTTTTTTTGGTCTGTTTTAGTCTGATAATATTGTAAATAAGAAGTCTGGAAAGTTTTTACAGTGCATGTTCAATTAATTAGTTCTGTAGATAACTTTCTGTTTTATCCAAGCTTGCCACATGATCAAAGATGTAACTAATGCCACCGATAAGGCAGCTTATGCTTCCTAAGACCAATTATTTATTACTTCTTGCAACCTGGCCAAATTCATCTTAGAGGATGGAGTTGAGATCCTCTGATAATTTCTCCCTAGACTTGTTCAACAAAGAGTTCTTAACCTAGGAAAGCATGTTGCTGTACCGTGATGGAGAGAAATATGAATGTGAAAGAATGATACTGTCACAACATGCTCCTTTGTGTAAGCTGATTCTTTCAAAATGCACAGTATTAATCCAATGCCTGGAACACTGTCTTAAATATTTGACCAACTGCAAAATTACTGTCACACCTAAATTGCACAGCAAGATCACTGGGATATTAGCAGTAGTTTGGCAGCTCCCTTAAACACTCCCCAGAGTAGACTGAATTTAAGATAATCATCTGGTGGCACTGCATGCAGGAGGCAACATTCAGAGACTCTATGCAAAATGATGGAAATTAAAATGAGTTATCCTCAGATTTTGACATAGCTTTCACATCTCACACAGCCCAGATGATGGCCGAGGCTATTTTAATTTATCTAACATCATCTTACATCCCATAGATTTCAAAAGATCAGTTATAAGTAGCTTTGCAGGAGACATCTATACTCTTAAATTAAAAGCCAATCTTGGCAGATATTACTTACTTTATGCCCTGGCTAGGACTCCATGCTCAATCAGAGGCTGGTAGAGAGGCAGAGTAAGTGTGAAATGGATTTGCCTCTCTAGAGTGCAGCCACAGAGGAAACGGGCATGACTCTTCATCACCCCAGTGAAGCTCTGCTGTTACTCCTGAGAAGAGCTCAGCCTCTAAAACACTGCCTTGCTGTCCTTGGTAAGCTGTACAAATTTGTGTAATCTACCAAAAATATATGAAATGCATGTAGTATAATATCCCTACCATATTGACAACACAAAGGACTTTTTTTTTTTTTCCCCTATACATATTCTTCTTAATTTAAGAGACAATTATAGCTTGACAAGGCTCTAGCTTCCCAGGGAGAATGTTAACAGCTGTTAAGCATTTTCTCCCGGAGCATCTCTAATGACTCCTTTCACAGCTGTAGGCTGAGCCTCTGTCCTAAATGTCTCAGTTTTTGGGGAGCTTCTCCACAAGTGTCTGAGTTTGGCCAATCCATCAGGCTCCACCGCAGCTGATTATCCTTTTTCGTGTACCAAACCTGCCCAAATCACCCATTTTGAGTCTTTGTTGCATAAAGAGGCTGGCCAGGAAGGACAGAGAGCCTCCAAGAAGCCACAACCCACTCCAGTAGAGGAGCACCAGAAGAACTGTAGACAAGTTAATGAAGTGGTGTCAGAGAGAAATTATATTAAAATATATTAGTGAGCATACATGAAAGTAGGACAGAAGAAATTTTGCACACAGACAACAGCACCTGCAAAGCAGTCTAAAGAAGCAGCTCTTTGGCCCGCTGTACCATCCCCAAAAGAGTATTTTATTTTAGCAACCCACAAGCTCTCTGGTAGCAGCAGACTGCGTCTCAAACCATTCCGCAATAACCTCCCGCTCTCTCCTGCCTTTGCCGGTTTCCTCCTCACCAATTTCCACTTTCGTCTCCAGACACCTCTTCTCCAGCATCATTTGAATCGTTCTCGCAGGGCTAGCCTGGGAAGCTAAAATGGTCAGTGCGATCTGGCACAATCCGTGTAATCACCGCTGTTTGTTAAACACGCTGGGGGCTGATTGCTGCCGAGGTGCTCCCGGCTGCATGTCTGAAATAGGAACTGATTTAGGATTTAAAATTCACCTTGTTTGCAGTGATGGATCAGTTCGAAGTTTCCAGCAATGGAAGAGGCAGGGGAGTTGGGTAGCTGCAAAGGGAGAAATGTGAAAGAGCCTTCGCTTGCTTTCTTACAAGGATCAAGACACTTAAATATAATAATAATAATAAAGGAATAATGGCATTAATTGGGCTGTAACTAATGACTTAAAAAAAAAAAATCTGTCTACCCAAAACCTTGAATATCTCGTGTCCAAAGACCTGCATCTTTTTCTAAGAGGATCTATCTCTGCACCACAAAACGGCTGCACTGGCCAAGCAAACATCTAATCCTTCTTTAATCCTCTGACCTTTAAACCCACGGACATCATATATTATGATATTGTTCTTTCATTTAGTTATTTCTTGAAGAGGGGTTAATGACTGACTCCATTAGTTTTTGTGATTTGTAACTGACAGTGTAAGAGAAAACCAGGATTGAGGCCTGCGACACCAATGAGTTGTTTTATCTGAGAAAAACTACACGCAATTTCATGTAAACCAGTATGCACTGCAGCAGACTCTGTAACGTAGCTATAGTTTCAAGAAGCAATGGTATGAGCTTGACAACAAATCTCCTCAATATGCAACTTATTCAAATAATTACAAACTCACAGTTCTAAGATTTATACAAATATATTTAAAAACTCTTTATGCCCATACATACAGATTTTAGCATACATTTACATTCTGCCTTCAGCCTGATTCAATAATCTTAATGCAGATTCAGTAGTGCTTACTGAAGTAGGCATAAAGTCAACAGGACTACATGAGTGCTCAGATACTTAATTAAGGTTAAAAAAAAGCGAGCCCAAATAGAAGTCTTCACTGAAGTAAGCAAATGTGTAATTAATGTTACACTCATCCAGACATCCAAAAATTAAAGGGAGGGACTGCTCTAAGAAACATTCCATTTCTAAAACCTTTGCGTGTGGTTATTTTTCAGATGCTGACCTTACCATAGGGAAAATTGCTGCATGCCTTTTAATAAAGATTACATATCCCATTTGCAGTATTTCAGCCTGTCTCAACTGGAGACTTTTTCCTCTGTTCTCTGTAGACAGAACTCCTTCTTTAAACCTCTAATTAGGTAGCATAGACTTGACCAGTTTCACCTAGTTTAATATTCTGAATTCTAAAATGACCATGTCTGTATTTGTAATCCATCTGCTTATGAAATATCCTCACAAATTTGTCTCAGAATTTTTGCCATTTTTTTTTAAGATTTTTTTTTTGCCTTGTTTCATGCCAGGTACTCTTTAAGCTCGCATCACTATGTGTTCTCTTAGAAGGCTAATATCATTCTTTGATGGAACTTGATTCTATTGCCTCATAACTCTCCCCTTCCTCTTTAAAGGCACTGATAAAATGGTTCTCAGAAAAGTAGACAGTTCACTTCTGTCTTCTGTAATGTGCTATTTCACACATCTCAGTTCGCTTTCAGAATTACCATTCCTACAGGTTACAATCAGGACCTGATGATGTGATTTATCTACTGAATATTTCATGTATTTTGATACTATTGATGATACTATTTTAATGAATTGCTTACAGAGCTACAGCACTGTTTCAAAGACCAGTGAATCGTTTTATCTTGATGGGAATCTGTTCAGAGTTGAAAAAACAGCAAATAATCCCAACAGAAGATATCTCCTGATTTCTGAATTATTCCAGGGCAGAAGCTTGGGGTCATGTTTTAATGTTGATCCACTAACTTAGGGCACTATTACTTTCTAGAACACTTTGGTATGAATTTTCATCTGTATGCAAATCAGTCTTGATTTATGGCACTGGCTAAGATATTACTCAATGATTCGTATTTCTCAAAATTGCTTTCAGGGTATGTAAAATTAGATAAGCAATAATTTTCTTTGAGCTTGCATGCTAGCAAAATCCAGTAGAGTACTGAAGCAGCATCCACCTTCTTGTTATATAAAAAAATCATATTTTCAAAGGAGCTCATCTCCTTCTTGACAAATAAGAAGAAATAGTCAGATTTATAGTTTTAAAAGCTTGATAGCTTGACTGTCTAGTTCTCTGCGGCATAATAGAAGCTGTGCAGGCTTCACATTCCGCTTCCAACAGACAACGGGATTTGTAGTTGTACTTGAAACTCACACCTGAATTCCACTGAAGTTGAGTTATTAACATCAAAGCTACCTAAACTATATATTAAATGAAAGCAATAAATAGAAATCATGGCATATCATGCTTCAAAAATAATCACATTTCAAAATTTTTTTTTTCAACAGAGTCAAACCAAGTTCATTTTTACACAATCTTCTTTATGTTAAACCAACCCAACACACAACACAAGGAAAATTCAAGGAAGCAGCTATTATATTTTTATTTTTGTAAATCTTCATTTTTTATAATACCTTTTGCAACTGTAAAAGTTACCGCCAGTCAGTGTCTTAATGTTATTTTCCAGTACTTAAGTCTGTACTCCAGCCATTACCTATCTCTGGCAATTAAAGTTCAGGCTGCTTAGTCATTAAAATCCAAGGAAGGGGAAGGGAGGGCAGAATAATAGGGACAATGCTACAAGGGCCCTTGCTAGGGAATTTTCCTCATATTGTCCTTCCACACTGGGGGAGCCAGGAGTCTCTCAGCTCTGCTGCTCTGATGTATTCACCAAATTAGAAATCAGAATAATCTTTTCCTGCACATACACAGTATGATTCACAGAACCCCACTCTATCTGTCACTTGAGCCGCAGCTGAAGAAACGCTGTCATTAGCTAGATGATTGCCCTTTAGATGAAATGAGTGGGCAATCATTAATTGCCGCTCAGAGCTGAATCCCTGAAAAGATGCAAATGACGCCACCATCAGAAGTGTCGCTGCTTCTCCACTCGTGATGCTTTCTGCCCCCATGCACAAGTCGCACAGAGGAGAGGGGGGAAAGATGGCCCTGGGGAAATGGCACTGGCTGTACTTTGTCAGGCAGAAAATGGGAAATGCCTCCATGCAACCACCACGCTGTAGGTGGGCATCACTTTCTTTACCTGGTTACTACTACCCAGAGCTTTTACCACCCCTCTTACAGGCTGATACTCAGTCCCTGTATGCTGAAATTGAAAGATCTAATTATGCAGAACACCATGTTTTGCAAGGCACAATTTATATCAGAAAGCATAGATTCTAAATACTTTCATTTCAACCCTCTTCTAAGCACAAGTCTGTCATTTATTGTGTATATGGTGGTTCTTCTTGTGAAAAAATGATTCTTGTGCGTAATCTTTTTTTGCTTAGATTTCCCCAGGGCAACAACCAAATTAATATATTTCTCATGGGAAAACACATGTTGCATTGTAGACAAATGAGGTAGATAACCTGGAATCACAGTCAAAATAATCAGATCAGTGCTGCGTTTTAAGACAGAAAATGGCAACAGTTTTTTTCTTTCACAAAAGATTTCAAAATTTCTAAATGAGCTCTCCCAAGTGACCTAGAGGAAGTACTCCAGGAGACTTTATACGGAGCATCCTTATTTGTGAAAAAGGATTTCCTTTGCTGAACAAAAGAAGAATCTTTTGGATTTAAATCAAAATCAGTTATTTGCAGCTGGGAGGAGGCATCAGAAACAGAAGATAGTTGTGAGTGAGAAACCAAAGCCTGTACCAGAACAGCACAGAATGAGAAATGAATAAAGGGCGCTATTATCTCTTCACCTCCCCCTGTTTCTTTATCCTGCAGAGATGTGTACACCTGTTAACCAGAGAAGTTTTACCCTGGGCCCCGGGTGCATAGGCCACGGAGCAGTAAACCTCGCTGTTTGCAGGCAGCCTGAATTTCCTGCGCTCGGTTATAGCCTATTATGCCAGCTGCAACCCCTGAGCCACACTGAATAAATCTCTGCTCTGCTTTCTGCTTAGAGTCTCTGGAAGTCCGAGGCAGTTATGTTTTCCTCCCTAACATATTTACAGCTTGGGTCTTCCTTCTTTACAGCAGCGTAAATTAGGGGTCACTTCAATGAAATCAGCACATTCCTGGTGATGTAAAAGAGGCCTAAGAGCTGTATCAGGCCCACTGTTCTGATTATGGTAAAAGAAAAAGCTCTTACGCTCAGAGTAAGTAAGTAATGAGTACAAAAAAACCCCTTTGATGTTAGATATTGTTACAAGTATTCCAGAATTTGTTATTTCTCATTTTTATGTTTCTATAGGCTGCATGTGCAATATACACTTTCCTTCTCTCTCCTTCTCATCAGATTGAGAATTTTGGTTCATACGAATCTACCTGCCAAGTTGGATACAAGGAGGAAGAAGATATGCACAAAGTATGAATTAGCTCTAAATTTTATTTAATAATTTACAGCCATCTGTCTTGACCCATTTACATAGAGAAAACCATTATTTAAATTGGTGTTACAGAGATTATGGAGATCTGATTACGTACATTTGAAGAGAGAAGATTATTTCTTCTATTCTTTCAAGTTGAAAAATCAGTGATTGGAGAAAGAGCTGAATCTCAAATCGAAAGAGACGTAGTTGCCAATGATCACGATAGATTTTTTGCCTGCACTGGCAAGTCTTCATAACCACAAAGAACCTCTGAGAAACACAGGTCCTCAAGCTGTATTTTACAATTTATCACGTTAAATCATTCCATCCCACCATTGTACAAGACTAGAATCAGCCGAACACCCCCCCTCAAAAACAAGTATGCATAAAATACAAAACTTGTATTTTATAAAATCTTTATAGTGTGGATGTTTTGGTATATGACACCTTACAGAGGACCTCTAAATAATCATCTGGGAAAAGCAATCTGAGTAAATGGTTTTAAAGACAGGTTATTTATTTATTGCACAAGACAACTTCTCACATTATTGCCGCAAGTAAAATGAATGCTGATAATGCTCTCGTCTCTGAAACTGAACACATTTATATTAAAAACGTAGAAAGTAGAGTATACACTAAGGTGCAATCTATTGACTATGTCAGTAATAGCAGCTTTTTCATTTTTCCCCTTGTAATAGAAGTCATTGCTTGCATTCAGAATGTATTGTCAAGCTTTATTAATCTCAGCACAGAGGCCATCCTGAGCCTTGAAAGCTATTGATTTTTTAAAGAGATGATATTCTTTTTCTATGGCCTCCTCAAGATCTATTTCTCATCTGTCATAAAAAGGAACCTCAAATTACAGGACAACTTAAACAACGCTTAGTGATCAGTGATGTGTTTAAAGTCTCTGCCTTGAAAAACAAATTATAATATTTTTCAGCTGAAAAAAGAGAGATTCTTTGCAGGTTGGCCATCACATTGTTACATGCTGCTTTGTCTCATTAATCTCAGATGAAAATTGATTATTAGACACTTAAGGTGATATCCTGAGTAAAGCAGGAGCTAGAGGAAGGATTTACATCTTGCTGATGACCAAGCTAGAATTCTGGCCCTGCTGAAGTCATGAGGAGTTTTGTCATTTCTGGGGCTCATTTTTTGCCTTCAGGTATGCACAGAAGCAGCACCAGGAATCTCAATATGAACTGCCCCATTCTGAAGCAGAAATGACAGAGAAGCTTATGTGTAAGGGGTTGCAGGTAAGCTGTTATATGTGTACAGCATTTGCATTTTTCCCCATGATTTCCATCCACACACTGCTTTCCTACAGTAATTTCTCAGCAGTCATCAGAAACACAAATACGAATCCTCTCCATATGTGCAGCATTAATGCAGTAAGTAATCTGACAGCAGTTATCTGCATTACTTGTCTGTGATCTGCTAAAGACCAGGAGACCCAAGATGAAGCCCTCACAACCACTGCAAACACTGCTGGCCTCTGACACGTCGCTGCCCAAGCTGCAGCTGCCTTCAGAAATTCCTTCTTTAAATGACTCACAGGAAAGTTCCTGTACAATTCTTACTGCCAGGATAAAATAATAGCATAGGTTATGAAAAGGCAGCCTTTTCACAGCATCTGAAGCTTGGATTCAAAACTATTAACAGTAATTTGTAGTACTAAAGACACCAAAATATGAAAGCATACATTTGGTATGCTTAATGGCGAATGCTGGTAGCTTGCATTACTTGTATTTGGCAGGACCATAGGCTTCCATTTCATGCTGTCTTTGGAGAAACGATATAGGCATTTTCTACCCTTTTTTAAGGCAGCAAAGATTTTATGGAAAGACCTTCCATTTTGCAGCTTCACATTATGGTAGCATAGTACTTGCTCCTGAAACTCAGTTCCTGTAAAAGCTTAATAGCTAAGTGTGCAGCAAGTTAATGCCAGGAGGGAACAAGATTGGCATCCTGCAGTGACTGAGTCATGCTGGGTAAAAAAAAAAAAAAAAAAGGAAAAAAAGAAAAACTTCTGGGTAAAAAAACTAAGATTGAAATCTTGCAAGTGATGTGCACAAAATGAAATATAAAACTGATAGGAGTGACAAAATGAAACTCATCTCAAGCTCTTTCTGATTTAAAATTAAGGCTTGATAAGCCAACAGGCATTTAAACAATGCCTTTCATAACTTTTTAGGCTTCATTTTAAAGTTTTTTGTTTCTTTTTTTTTTAGATGAAAGTGGTTTCAAAATGTAATTGCAAGAGCCTCATTTAAAACAGTATAATAGAAAACTGCTATTGTGTCTTATTGTAAAGCTGGTTAATTGAAAGAACTCTTTGTAGAACAAATTAATATTATGTCATTAAACTGGAAGACAATAACTTAATATTAAGCTGGCAGCTTCCCACTTAATGAATTTATTTGTGATTAATTTGGGAGTGAACTACTGACGGAACCAGTCCAATCAACAGCATTTTCTAGGAATGTGTTTTAACTTTCTTGCCCCATTCTTTGCATATAGGTGGCACTAAAGCTATGTTATAAATTATTATAATCAATACATTTAAGTTCTTAATATTTTTTGTTTATGGCATATCCTATATACAGGCACACACAAATATTGCTGAGGTTCACTATATTTGTTCATTTCTCAGATGCTGAAAACATGCAGGAATACCAAGCATGTTTCAAACTAGTGAAGAAATTCTTTAAACTGGAGTTCCCAAGCCCATAGGAGTTTGGTGTCCTGTTTTCTCATCTGCAAGAAATTGTATTATTTGCTAAACCTTTGGCAATTGCTTATCAACAAGTGTTGTTCTTGCATATGACTTGTAGGATCAGACCTTAAGCAAACGTGTGGAGTAGCCTTCAAGAATAATTTATGCTCTTTTCAGAACAAGTTTATATAAGAAAGAAGCCTTATTGAAGTTACAAAGCCTCCTTTGTTTGTTTAATACAGAGAATTGCTGTTGAAATCAGTGAGGACTTTTCATGCCAAAAAGCACAGTAAAACTGCATCCATGTTGGATAATATGACAATTCAAGTAATTAAGTTAAACTAGCATATATTCAGTATTCCACACTGAATTACACTTTCTACTGCATTATAAAATACTGACAAAAATAAGATTCTGAGAGGATCTTATTGTATGAACTGTCACCAACAGGATTGAGCAGTAGACAGGGACAGGGTGACACTCTGATATCTTAATTTTGGCCATGGTAATTCTTTTTCTATTTGTAATTTTTCTTAAAGTACTATTTTCTTCATTTTCAGTCTTAGTAGTAGTAAGTTTGGCACATATTTATTAAATTCCCTTTGAAAGTAACAAAAGATAGCTTTCACTGAAACAATATCTTAATTTGGAGAGAAAACATAGAAAATCAAGGAAAAACAATTGATTTTTGTAAATGGAAATCAGTCTAGTCAAGAAAGAAAGACAAGAAAATCAGATCCTGAAGCAAAATAGCCTGGTTGCTGAGTGCCTGTGGCTGACAGCCATGTTTCACACCAGGGAAAAGAAGCCCAGAAGCTCTGAAATGCTGCCTATATTGAATAACTAAGTTCATCATTTAATAAAGCCATCTCTTTTCTATGCCTACTCTGTTCTATTTAGTAGGGCAAATTTTACACTAGTAATTGCAACTTTAACTTAATGTTTTAGTATTTCCATTTCCTAGTATCCTACATGCTATTCTGAGATCTGTCCGTTATCACATGTTCTGCAATAGGATACACAGAGGTATACACACAGACACGTTCTGTATATACACATAAAACTACTAACATTTCAGTAACTGTGGTAGTTTCAATGGCAGCAAGAGATTATAATTCCTATATATTTTTATTTAAGGGAAACACTATAACACCGCTTCCATTAAGCAATTGTATATCATAGAGTGTACATTTGTGTATTGGAAGTTTATTGTCTAGAATTGGTTTAACTGCATAGACCTATCCAGGAATGTGAAGGAGGGGGCAAAGCTGATACTGCACTCATACATGAGCTGCAAGTTCATAAAGAAAAACATCTTGAGTTCTAGTAGTGTCCAAGTAGTGAGAAAAAAAAAAAAAACACATTTTACTGCTAAAGACGTAAGAAGTCTTAATTCTATCCATTACTTCTTCTCATGGAAACTCTACCAGTATTGTTTTGTTATTAAAGACAACCTGCAGACTTTCAATTTTTTTTTAAATTCCTTGTCTAAACCAAATATAATTGCATAGCCATTTTAATGGGCACACTGTAAAGTTCCTGGGTAGAAAAAAATAGCAAAAGATGATTTACACCAAGCTTCACATTGAGAAATTAACTTTATCTGGAAATAGGTAAGGTGAGTAGATAGACTTAATTTCCCACTTGAGCCTCATGGAAAAGAGTTGGTTCAAAAAGACCCCTTGGAGAACACTGATGCATGCAGGATTCCATGCAACCCTTGTACTAGGGATAAGGATAAAAGTGCCGTTCTCTATTGGATGCTGTGAACATGACATTGCGTCTGTCAGTTAAAGCAGCAAAACTCAGAACCTCTTTGGACATGAGAATAAGATTCATTTGCAAAGGAAACAGGGTAATAGCTCTCTGAAGGGAAAACACCAGTCGAAAGGGCTGCAGAGAGCAAGTGTGCTACCCAAAACATTGCTTCCTGTCCAGAAAACAGGAAAATCCTCTTCTAATTCTAGTTTGCTCTCCCAATTACTGTAAGAATTGCTGCAGAAAAGACAGGTTTACCTAATATGAGGTCATTTTAGGTCCAGAATAAGGACCACACCGTATTTTCTGGGGTGTAAACTGCCTGCAAAAATCTGAGAAACACCTTTTCAGACTGGGTCTTCTTCCCATACAGCTACAAGTTTTGATGAGAGCAATGGGTTTATTAGTGTTTTTTTTTTTATTAAAAGGAATTTGGGATTACCAGTAAGGAAATAAAGATGCTAATGTAAAAAAACAGAAGAAATGGACTCTATTTTTTTTCAGGACAAAGAGCATTTGAACTCTAATGGTGCCTCTTTGACTGCCTGCAAAGCTTGTCTCTAAGTAAATTTTATCAGCTTCTGATTTGCATTATTACACTGTGGTCTTTCCACTGCACTAACTCCTATACGCATGTCATGCATTAATTGTAAATTCCCATGCAAAAATCGGAATGAAGAATGACGAAGGACTACGTCCTCACTATGTCACCCACAAAATAACTCCTCTAAAATAATTTTTTATGTGATTTTTACAGTAGTTTAGAATCTGTCCCCTAACTGAACAAACTCGTTCTGAGAGCAAAGCCTTAACCTTGTTCTTTATAACCAGGGTAACATATTTTGAGGTCACTGGCAAAATGAAATAGTTTAACTGGAATTAAAGTGATTTTGTGAAGTCAGAAAAGCATAACCCAGCAGATGAACCAGCAAAATTGGCTCCAGTGTAGGAGACCACTGATCCTGATCTCACTTAAATCAGGAGGCACCCAAGTGGAGTCTGTGAGGTTGCCTTGCTACAAAACCCAGCCATAACAACAAACAGAACAGGAAAAAAAAAAAAAAAAACTGCATGGAATACATAGACGTATTCCCAAAGCACTGGAATTTCTTCATCAAAACTGGTTTAAAGGTTGGCATTTACACACTGGGGGCTGGAAGTTAAACACATGTTCAAAGGAAAAAAAAGACAAAAAAGTGTATTTCTGCTCTCCTTTGCTGCTGTCACTTGTCACTGCAAGGTTGTCTGTGCCCTTCTGTGCTAGCCTAGCCCTCATTCTTCCCGTCTAAGACTGTCAAGAGACATGTCTTAAATTGCTGGGGGAAAAAAAAAAGAAAGGAGGGATTTATATTTTGGTTTATACTTCATACCTCAACTACATTCACTGTACCCATATTGGTGCCACTCCAGTTTTTATGGAGGCTGCACTATAATTAATATAACTTGAAAAGGCTTTAAAAACCCTTACTGATTTTCATTAAAGAAAACCAAATGTTTACTCCTGAAGAGCTCCCACATAGTAACTCATATTCTTCTAGAACAATGAGCTTGAACTACGATAGGGTTTTTTTTTTCTTTCCCTTTTAAGGCAGGCTGCTTTACCTTGTCTTCAGCCTTTAGAAAATGAGAAGGTATTTCAAGGAGGTGAGTCGCAGTGGAGACAATATTTCTACAGCAAACCAAACATCCTTAGTGAGGAGAACATACATGAAAGAATTCACCCACGAATGCAAGGCAGCCCCTAACAATCTGAACTTTCAAGAGGGTGAAAGCAAAGCAGAGAGATGAACAATTTTTGCAAATAAAGCTAGACTGATATAATGGGAACAGTGAATAACATAAGCCCTAATACACATCGGAATCACGTGCAAGGTTATTTACCATAGGCAATTGTTAAAATCATAAACACAAAAGCCAAGTTGTTTGAACACACGAACAAAGATTCACTGGAGCCTGCAAATAAAGGAGGCAAAACCTCGGCATGGACTTCACAGAAAGAAAGCACATGAAGCAGACAGGCCCAATTTAAACTATTTTTCACTTTCTTTTCAAATAGTGAGATTTAAAGCAACTGATTTTTCCATTCCTGCCATTTAGGATTGCGCAGTTCAAATGCAACATTAGGGCAGCAGTGAGCTAGGAGGTTGAAAAATAAGTAGATTAATCATAGGTACAAGCAGAACACTCATGCTTAGCGTGTGTAAGAATTCTAAAATAAGTTTGCTTATGCATAGCCACGAGACAAATCAGTCCTGGAGGTGGCAGAAGGGATTAATTTAATATGCCAAAATACTAACTTCCCAGTTGACTTCCTCATCCACCAGCAGGCAGACCTGTTTTTTTTTTTTTTTCAAAACAGTGTTGAGAACTTGGAGAGTAGAGCATAAAATATTGGAATCAATCAATAAACATTAGGAGGATACAGGAGCAGTCAATCCTTCTCTCCTGTTCTTCTATCTTACATCCACTGTCTTATAGTGGATACAGTGCAAATCTGGAGTATCTGTATAGACCACACAGATCACAACCTTTAGAGCAGCAGGAAAACCTCCTGGGTAAGGTCCTCTTTTTAGCTTCACCAGAAACGTGGAAGCTGGGCCAGGCGTTTAATGAAATAGGGTAAATACCCTAAATCTAAATTCATCTAAATCAATGCTTTAGCAAGCAAGGCTCACTCTGCAGTTCTAGCACCTTCAAAAATTAGGATATTACTGTATTAAGGCATAAGTACTAACTTCCTAGGTAGAATTTCCACTAATCCAGTAGGATTGGGATTTCACCTGAAGGGTGAAGAGTTGTTTATTTGGTCTTACTTCAAGCTCTACAAATTTTCCTGCCCTCACTCCAGCTGCTGATTGAAAAGGCTGCAGGTTCTGTGTCGTATTCACCCTCTGGGTGTCACGGGTGCTGTCAGGTCTCCAACACCTCTGTGTCCAATGCTAGAAATGGGGGCATTTCCACAGAGAGCCCGACAACACAGATCTCTAACCATGGACAGGCCATTCCTTCTACCCGTGCTCCCCCCCTGCAGATCCCCAAACACGAACTCTCCAAAGCCCTCTGCCATCCTCCTCCATTTGCCTAATCCACTTAATGGCACTTTCAAGAACATTGCAAGTTTCATTTTTACTGTTCATAAAGCACAATAAAAGAGAGAAATAGCATCTATCTCCCGGCAACCACTGCTGAATCCTGTTTATCCCTGCTAAGTATGTTCCTTTCTGGTTTATTTTGAAGTGACGGCTTTGTTCCTAATGATGCCAAGCTAATAATCCTGAAGGCTTATTTTGCTATAAACAGGTAAAGCACTAGAAGTGTAACTGAAATTAAGGCCTTCATTTTGTGATCATAAAAAAGTGAGTATTTCTCTGTTAGGGTAAGACCAATACATCCACAGGCTTAAGCAGTTTGCAGTTTCTCTGAACTACCAATGCAGAAAACAAATAAATAGGAGGGCTTTTTCAGAGGCAGATAATTCTTCATAGATGGTCTCCTCTATATATAAAGTCCATAAAGTCCCATCAAATAGAAATTTCTTTGGCTTCTATAAACTGTATATTCTGAAGCATGGAAAATTAGCAGGCTCTCCCTCTCTGTTCAAACCAGCTCACAAGACGTACATGTGCAGATAAATAAAATGTGTTTTTGATCAAGGGATCAGTGCTCTGATCAGTCACATCTCCTGCTGTCTACATTGATTAATGGCCTATTTTCTGGAAAATCTGCTATTTAAAGTTGCAACTGACAGCGTAAGAGTTGTCTGAAGGCTGTTTGCTCGTTTTAGGACTTCTTACTATTAGAGGTCATTGTAGCCACAGGCTTATGCATTTTGGTAACATTTTATCATACAGTGCTGAATAATTGGTTGTATGTATGTGAACAGGTTGTATGTATGCAAAATAATCTCCTGTTTGTAAGATTTTGACAAAGTGTTGTCTTCCTGACCTGTCAGTAACAGTAGAAAGTACATCTCCTACCTGAGTGCTTCGAGCAGCGCCGCCCCTTCCCTCCTCCTCTTCCTCCTTTCTAAGCAGTGTGTGGGCTATCTCGAAGCTTGGCCATGAGTAGGACACCTCGTGTGACCTACGTAGGCTTTAGGGTGCTGTGCACGGAGATCACACCTGAGCAGCGCAAACCCATCTGACCAACCATCACCAGATGTGGTATAAACTTATTCTTCTAGACTGCCTGGCTGTTTCCCGTTGAACAAGCTACAGGTGACTGCAACAACTATTTCCTCTGAGGTCAGCGAGGGCACAGCCTGTAATTGCTAAGAAGCTTTTGGGAACACTAGAGAAGCATATACTAAATATGAAGCCTTCAAAGATACTGCTCCTTCAAACCTGAGTTCAGCCCATACTAAAGAGCTTTACCAGGATGGAAGCAGCCTGCAGAATCCAGCTGAAGGTTTCCCAGGCAATAAGGAGGAAAAGGCAACATGGGCAACACGTCTTTGTCTTAAGCTGCACGCAGTGACAAGGTGACTACTGAAAATTAATGGAAACCATTTCATCTGACTTTCCACTGCAGTTTTTCATTGAAATTCCATGAAAAATTCTCAATAATTCTCCAAAAAGTAATCATTTTCTAAAGCTCCATATAGACTGCTATAGCTGAATTATGATTTTTTTTTTTTAAATTTTCATTACAACCCCATTTAGAAGTCTCAGTCAGCTTAGCTGACTACTAGGTGCTATGAAGGCAGCTTCTCCCCTTAAGACCTTGAAATCTCAGTTATAATCAAGACAAGTGGATAAAATAAAAAGAAAAGCAGAGGAAGACAAAGAAAGAATAAATGCTAAAAGCCTTTTCATATGGTTGAAGTGAAGCTCTTACTTTTGTAAGTTTATTATTTACATGTCATGGAAATAAGCCATGCAAAGAAGCTTTCAGAGGCACAACACAGCTATCCAGTTTCATCAAGTGAAACGGCTGCAACTACAGAAAAAGAGAAAGAAATAGTGTATAGAAAAGGAATATTCTCTTTTAGTGATGATGAATTTAAGTTTATAACCTAACAGTTCCATGGCACTTCTGAAGTTGCTGGGGTGTTAGTTTGGATAGATGACAATAATACATAGGGCTTTGATTCACAATCACAGAAATAGTTATTGAAGGGAGCATTTGCACATGAAAACAGCTAAAGGTAAGATGCAGTGCTAAAAGAGAAAACACAAAAGGACACAGCTGTAGGGAGCCTCAAAGAAGAGGGCATCAGAGAATTTCCTGAAGGACAGGCTGAAAGAACTATTGGAGAAATAGGAGAAAGAAATAAAATGAACCACCGCCTTGATGGCTGTCAACATGTCTGGGGGGAAACCAAGGACTAATTTGGAGGTTTGACTAACAGCTCAAGTGCCCTCTGTAGCAAAAGGAAATATAGAACTGACACCCAGTGCAGAATGGCAAAAGAGAAGTCCCAGGTAGCTCTTGGGAAGACACGGTTCATGATGTCAGGATGAAAAGGTAAGAGGGAGATGGGCAGTTAAGAGAAGCAGTTCACTGCTACAGTCGTGTACCTGCTCCGTCTTCACTGGCCGCTCGCATGTCATCCTCTGTCACCAGCGACCAGCAGTGAGTCTGCTGCTCGGGGAGGATGCAACTTTTGCTGTAAATTCAGCAAAGAGGTAAATGCAAATGATTCCCCTACAAAAGCATCTGAAAAAATATAGAATTTCTCATAGATGTCAGAAGCATAAGGTTTGCAAATACTGATATTCACCACCTGGAATGCACATAAAGGAGGACAGGTCACAGTTTGGGCCTTAGATCCCTGGCATGATGTTTAAGAAAATGCCTCTTCCCCACTCTCAAAAGGCTATTTTCAGAGATAGCACTAGCTATGTGCAGGTAATGTACCATGTAGCTGCCCTGCCTGTTAGCAACAGAGCAAGCCGAATAAAATATTCTAACCTGATTTGATAAATTAAAAAAAAAGTAAACTGGACAGGTAATTAAAAGCTATAAACCAGTTTTAATTGGTTAAGTAATCATGTAGAAACTTGGTGGCAGCAAATTTATTAAATTCAGCAACTGGGTTTTTTGTGTCTTAAGTCTGTCTGATGCTGTTGAGCCACAGTGGATTTGGATATCATAGGGAAACTAGTGCTTCACTACTATGAATGCAGAAATCATTACCACACATGATCCTGTACACTTAAATAAGCTATAACACAGACAACCAGCATCTTGAACACAGCAGCCAGGCGATTAAATAACAGGTACTCAAAAAATATTGCAGTGGGGCCCAGAGGCACTTTTATTTCTCTTCTGACCAAGCTAGTAAATAGCCTGATGACCCCATCTCACAGCAAAACACCATTAGATTTCACTAGGAGTGATGACAAGCCCCCATAAACAAAAACATCCCTTCACAAGAGCTTCCTGCTAAACAAGGACGAGCTGATGCACTAGGCTCGCCTGGGCACTTGCTGCACATTAGCACCAGCTTGTGGAATTAGAGGCCCTGAAATCTCAGGAAGTCACAAAGGCCACAACAAGAGCTAGTAATGTTAAATAATGTTAAATGTGGCACCGTTCCCTTCAGACTCTCCTGGCAGATGTAGAGTGGGAGCAAGCGCGGCTGGGCTCGGTAGCAGAAGTCCTGCAGAGCTGGGATGGGGAATGTGATGAGTAACTCCAAAAGTTTAACAGTGCCCTGCAGGAAATAATTTTCGGTCTAATAATAGAAGTAGCACCAGCACAGATTCTAGATATGATCTGAAGCCTGTTTAATTCAATTGCTTTGGGAGTAGGGCCCTTGATTTCTCCCTTTCTCTGTCATTTACATAATTTGGGCACTGAAGTGCTAACTCTATTATATGGTTCAACATGAAAATGCAGGCTTTTTTTCAAGCTTCATTAACATACTGTTGCAAAAATTGGCTTCAACAGAAGCTCAGTCATTTTGCAAAACTCACATAATCTGCAGCACAATTTGTTGCCAAAAATAATATGATGTATTTTTAAAAAGCAAAAACTGGATTACAAAATATTGAGTATGCTACAAAATGGAGAACCTGGAATGCATCCAAACTCTCAAACACAACAATATGTCAGAACTACACTCCAATTAGTCCACTGTGCTATCTCCAACACTAGCCATAGGACGAGAAGTCCATTGTTTAGAGTACTTACAGAAGAAAGATCAAGTGGAGAAAGTCCCATACAATGTGGAGACTTTATTTTGTCATGAAGGGTAGAGGTTTGAGCACTACATGTACATCAGTAACGTAGCATTTTCCCCATTTTTTTTTCTTAAAATAACCAAACTATATCGGTTCTACAATAATAATAAAAAGCATTGGTACTAACGAATGGCCATTACATTAGTGTATCACATTTGATCGTGTGTTCTACTATACCTCCAGTTTGCCTATTCCTAACTATTGATCCAAATCCAACAACATATGGTTATTATGAGAACAACATTTCTGCATTCCACAAACTCATGAATGGTTTCACATGGCGCAAAAAGTGTGCACCAGTGAACTTCATCTGCTAAACCAAGACATATTGCGAATCCCACTCTAATACAGCAGGAAAACAGAATAAAGTACACGATTTCAGAACCAGCTCCTCCTGACTATTGAACTGAAGCAAAAGTTTGTTTCTCAAACAACTGTTTATGCTTCAGCTTTCCATATAGCCCCAAAATATCAGGTGTTTTTATTTGGGATAGGAATAAACTTTTTGACAGGATGAAAAAGGGAATCAAATGCAGGTTTTATTTTTCAGTGGCTGGGTGATCAGAAGAAACCAAATGAAAGCAGATTCTCTGTATCCTAAACAACTCAAGGTGCAGGTGTTTATCATTCAATTTTTAGTTCAAAAGTGATGTTTTGGCAACATACATTATTTTTTGTGTCTTGTTTTTTGTCTATGTACCCTCCAGCACTGGAACAATTACACTGTCAACAATGCAGACAGCTCACCCCAAAAAATGAGGCAGTAGTGGGAACCATGACAGAGTCTCATGTTCCTTAATTGATTGTAATTAGCTAACCATTTATAACATACTAGCAAAAAATACCGATAAACAGAAATGAAAGTCTTATTACCCAATGCAATGTACACCTTGAGAAGTGACTATTAGTAGCAAATACTACAATCGCTCTGTAATTCGTGTTCTGGAGTGCAAATAAACCATTCGGATACGTCAGGCCAAATACATCATGCCTCAACCAAGCACAAGTCTGATTTAGATATAATTAGGCAGGAAGGCCCTACTTAGTGTACAGAGCCTTACCCTATATGAATTCACAGAGCAACAGCTCATGACTTTAGTAACTCTTTTATTTCTGCTTTTCTACAGCCCGTTATGGTACATCCTTCTGAAGCCAAAACAGAGTGGAGCAGGCTGGGTGAAGATAAGGAAATGTGCATCTAAATGTGCTGGTTATATTGGTGTACACTGTACTTTTAACCCTTGAACGCTCAAGTAGGAGGTAAAATGCACTACTGGAAATGTCAATGAAAGCACCTGCAGCTAATTAAGATTTGTATACTCCTCTTGTGGAAGAAATACAAGGTGAAATCAATTACCTAGTTCAGCTGAGATACAGTAAGTTTGAGACTCCTCAGCTTTGCAAACAGAGTTCCTTTGCTGCGGAAGCGTGTGGGAAGCAGTGAGCATGTTATGCAATGGCATTTGTGCTCTTACTTCCCAGAAGGATCTGCATTTTGGTCTGCAGCCAGAACTCCCATGTTCAGGGCAAGCCTTTGCATAAAGCAAGATGTACAAACAGAAGTATCACCTTTAGAACAACAACAAAAAAGATTCCTTTTGCTCTCATAAGCACTGGGAAAGTTTCATCTAGATGTTGCACCTGGTCCTCTAAAGCAGAGAGAAAACTGTTCAGGAAATGTCAAAAAGATGACTAGAAATACAACACATGAAAGAAAATGCTTGAGGAAGAGACTATAAAAGGAAGACTTGATAGCAGTCTGCCAATGGATAAGCAACAGCCTGCCAATATACAAGAAACTCCTGCAATTAGTCCTCCCATCCTGGAAGGCAGTATTGGGAAGAAGACTGAAGCAAGGGACATTTTGGCTACCTATTAGAAAGGATAAGGATAAGGATAATGATAAGGATAGTTAAACACAGAATAGATTTTTTTTTTTTGAGTAGTTACATTTGTCTTCTTCCTGGAAGCTTACAAAAGCAGATGCTAACATGTCAGGAATGACAGAAGTATGGTGGATCCCTTGGGGCAGAGGAACAGATGTGATACCTCTGGGAGCCTCTCACAGACAACTGCACCTGAAATGCCATGGACCTGAGCCGGGGCATTAACATCCCAGAAGAACATACACCACAGCACCATGGCAGACTTGAGGTTCCTCAATAAGAGAAGCTGTACTGGGACATAAGCCCCTTCAGTTTTCAGAGGAGCACTTTAAAATACAACCCCTAGATTCCTAAAGTTTGAGAGGTGAATTAATAGCAGAGCTTGGGCCTCACTGAAAGTGCCGCCACTAACAGTTTGGGGTTAGCAGGGCTGTTGCATGTTCACAGAATTTTTAAGTGGGGGGGAATCTTTGTGCCAATGTTAAAAAGAACTTTCTGTAATTCTCCATTAAAATTTCTTCAGTAACATTTTTCTTCATTAAATACTGTCTGCTGATTAATTAAACACCTTAGCGTAATCAATGCACAAAAGAGTATGTCTCCAATATTTATTAAGGCTTTCTGTGAAAACCTCTGAGTTCTTTTATCACAGCCTGCTCTGAGATGGTATTTTCTAGAACAAAACAGCACTGCATATCAAGTGTGAAAATGTGACAGAAGAAAGGCACAAAATATGTAACTGCTTCACTGACGATGTTGAAACAAAGCGTATTCAGAAAGGGAATAATGTGACAGGTAATTTGCAGTGATCTGATGCTAGTTGACTGGATGCCAAATAACCCCTCCTAGTCACTGTATTTTCTTTCCTCCAGATACTTTGAGTTTCTTTTTTCAAAGCTGCCTGTAATTGACACATTAGATTAGTTACAAGATCACCTGCCGGGAATTAAAAGGGATGAACACTGACATTTACCATTTTAGTACCGTTTAGGAATTAGGCACTTGTTCCTTCCTACATTGCTCAAGCACACAAAATGTGCGGCCTCTATGAAGATAGCCATGATGTTGGTATCAGCTTTCAGTTGTTTCTCTCTTTTTGGATTTAACTCCTAAGTAATATAAATTAACCAAATAATGCAGGGATTAAACATGATGACTTTGGAGAATAACCTGGGAATATTGCAGACCCTTCCATAGACACTGGATGAAGAAGAGAGACAACTGGTTTCTTTATTTCCCACAACTGAGCATCTGAACATCTAAGTATTTAACTAAGAGCCTCAGAGTGGTAACTCCAGGTTTACCTGGTGAGTTCTTCTCCTGTGAGGCTTCTTCCACATGGTTGTTAATATGGAGAATTATTAAAACTGCCAAACTTTTCCGTATGTATCAAAAAGCTCTAATTTAATAAGAGTGCTTGAGGAAAATCTTGCATGCTAGAAGATAAAAACAAACCCACAACCTCTCATAGCATTGCTTCTCTATGTGCAGATGGTGAGAAATTACGCCAGAACATAGCTTAGCATATCCAGAGAACTGGAATGCAAAATTTTTCTAAGGGCACCGCAGCTGAATTTTAGATTTATTCTTCCACTTTATTTTGTAATGCACAATAGCTTAAATTAATATGAAGTAGATTATAACGGAATAATGTTACACGGTCTCTTAAATATTGCTGTATCTGGTGAACACTTAATACTTTTACAATTACAGGAGCTGGTTTCTTGAGAAATAGAGAGCAATGGTGAAGCCTTTGGGACGGAAGGATCCCTTCCCACATATATATGATTTTGGAAGGCAACTGCCTCTTTCCTTGCTGCGAACCACACAGCCAGCCTTTACGGTTATTATCCCGACATTCTGCATATAAACAACATAACTTGCCAAACAAATCCTACAAACCTACAATTACATGGTGTAGCAGCTCCAATTATTTACACACACACTTTTATTTGGTACAATTGTTTGCTTTCCGTCGCCGATGCTGTGTCTTTACAGATGAGCCACACACAGTTCTGTTTATCTTCACTCTTTCTACCTACAATGCATTAACTAGTTGCAGTGGCTTTCCTGAAAGCATAATGACTTTTGCTGTACTCTAGTAAAAATATATCCCCACAAATCAAGAGGAAGCAGGCTCAGACTAAGTGGCTGAGAAGATTTACATTCTATTGCTAACTCAGTTATTACTCTGCTGAAAACCCCATAGCATCAATATAATGAATCCCTCAACCTCTGCTGCTAGCACAATTTTTCTTCCCAACCTCATTGGCTCCCAACTTTCTGCTTGACCTTTTACAATCTGTGTGCGAGCAGAACTTCATTACAACCTTTTAATGATGCACAAATGGCACACAACACCAAGGTCACAGCACATCCCTGGTGAGAACTTCCTCTACACCTCCCAAACTGACAGGGAGATTTTACTTAAAGAGGCAAAGAACCCAGTGGGGAAATAAAAGCCTTAGCATTAACCAAGGCTCCCAAACGGCCACTAACACACAAAAAAGTGACCACATCATAAATTGCACATTTGCTGCTGAAAAATCCTTTTAAGACAAAAATTGATGTCTCTAGCTATCAGGAACCAAATGAATTAAATGGGTCATTTAGGGACCTATTTGAATCTCAGAAAAATAATAGTATTTTTCTGTGTAGAGAGAGTATTCAAAACTTTTTAAAAAACTAAGGTTGTCAACAACATTGTAATGCTCATCCATCTAGTACATGAATATCAGATGATGGGTTATAAATTATCACTATTTCCAAATTATCACTAATTTTTTATTAAATTAGCAAAGTAATAGTTCAATGTCTACTCTGTAATTTTACAGATGTAAAATTGGGATAACAATGCTTAGGCACTGCCAAAGCTTAAGCTCATTTTACAAGCATCTCAGTTTCTTATACAGAAAGTGCTATATAAATGCAAAACATCTCTGCCCTTAAGCATGTATGCTGTACAGCACATTATTCAGTTTTGGCTAATGTAAGTTGCTGGATATATTTCACTTTTGTTACTTCCGATACATAGCACAATGTTGCCAACAAATATTTTAAAAATACCTTACATGCTTTCTGCATGTGAACTAAATTAACGCTCAGCCCCTTACAGTCATGTCTAAAAAGCAGATTACAGAGCACATCACTGCCTAGCTCTCACGTGCTGGATCTTCTTTACGCTACCCAGACCATCTGTATGCATCGTGTGCAGGCATATGCATGCAAACATACACTACAAGTGCACTCTTCATGCTCATGTCCTTTCTTCCTTACCGTGGGAAAAGAGGAATAACACACTGAAGTCAGTGTAGTTACACGTACTCATAACTAATCTGAGAATTAAGGGCCAAACTCATACCTTATGATATGCCCCTCGAGCTGCAGTGATCAGCTGATTGGGCTGAACGCCTCACATTGCACTCGCAGAGCTGGTGCTTACGCATCACGCTAGAAGCTTGGCAAAACTATTTAATCTTATTTTACTTCCATATACCCACTTGTAAAAAAGGCGTAAGACTTACTTCCCTCCCGTGGGGAGCAGAAGGATTGCTGGCATTGTAATGATCTCTGAAATCCTCAGAGCATTCTACAAATGCAGGATCACAAACATGCAGCATTACTATGTTATTAAAAAAAGGAAGCATCAGGAGTCAGGCCAGGGACAAAAACCCAAGAAAAAGCGCTGGTCAGACCTCCCCAAAATACTCTCCCAACTGCCAGCAATTTGCAGCTCTTTTCTTGAGCTAGAATGCTGCTGCAGTCATTAATGAATTACTTTTCTAGGAATTGGTCTCCTCTACTTCTCTGTATTTTGCTCCAAAACACAGCAGATTTACTTCACTTCGTATTTAAATTAGCAAATTTCGCAGAAGTGTGAGGACTGGAATATGGAGGTGAGAAAAATTATTTTAAAAAGAGGCAAGCTCAATATAATACCTGGCATAACTTCCAATAAAAATTCAGGTCGAGGGCTTCATTTTGATGCTACAGTTCCACAGATTAGACATAAAAAGAGTTACACTATCACAAAACAGTGGTACATGATATGGATTAAGCAAGACACAACCATGACGGACATTATCCTCAATACCACCAGTGAATATCACACTGCAATAAAGTTGTCTGTGAATTACCACTCCTTTGCAAAGTGTCCTACACATTAAAGGTCTTCCTAGAATGACTACTAGAGCTAGAGCTACTAAGAGAGAACTCTAGGATTTCATTTTAGAGAGCAGAGCTAGACTTTCCATATGCCATTTAGTAGGAGGTTTACATACACTATATAAATTAGAGGCAGATGCCTCTGTTCCGTATTTAAAACTTTTGCATCTTCTTTCTCTTATTTAGAAAAGGGCATTTCTCTTTCCTTATATTTTAAATATATATTTAGCAGCCCCCAACTGTTTATCCCCATCCGACAAGCCAGCTGGCCATGCATTTTATAGAATGTTGCAAATGCAGAACCGTAAAACATCAAATGAGAACTAAATCGACCTAAGCTTCTAAATTTTGTTGTGATAAAAGTAGCAAAGCTAGGACTGGTTTCTAGCTAATTAGCTCTAAACTGGCCTTAAACAGTAAGTTCTAGGAGGATTTCTTTCACTTGTTAACAGACCCTAAATTACAAAAAGACTCTATGGAAATCAATCTATAGTCCCAATACTTTCATTAGTATTGTCATGAAATTACAGAAGGATAACAGAATAACTGTAATTAATAAGCAGGGGGAGAATAGGAGCAACTCACAGTGTCAATCAACAAATAATTAATGTATGAAAACAGAAAACAGTAAGTGCAGTTTTCATATAAAAAATACATTCCCTGAAGGAGCTGATACTTTCTGAAACACACTGGAAGTCTGTTTATTAGTAATTTGATCAAGTTCAGGTATAGCAGGATAAATAACAAGGTTTTTAGATGTACTGAGACAGAATGACTTTCCTATGTCTACAGCATACTAATGTTTGAAACGGTAAGAGTAGTTTACTGGGAAGGGTTTGATTGGGGAAATATTATGTATTTATGCACAGAGAACACCAGACTTCAGTTTGTGACTTGATTTCAATCTGAAAGAGCAAAAATATTCTTGAACTCATTGGGAATATAATAAAATAGTATATGTTTGGACAGTTTAATGCTTTATTACTGAAGTTTTACTTCATTTGGATTAATCAAAGTTAGCTTTGCAAAGCTAACTTCTCAGGGATTCTCTAATTTAATTGATAGAACTTGGGCTGATTAGAATAAGACTAAGATGTAAACATTTTTTATTTTATTTTAAGTAAAGGACAGGATGGGTGATGCTCTGGGAGAATGGGGAGGCAGGAAAAAAGGGTTCTGGCAGACCAGAGACTGGGAATTTGCATGTGGTTGTGTGGAACATGAGTAAGACCAAAGCCTTCAGAGAAGAAAAATGGAATACAGTTTTAAAAGTGAGAACCACACGATTACAGCAAAGTACAAACTGAAAACTTGCAAAACTGGCATTTGATACCAAATATCGAGAGAGAGATTATCTTCCTCTCTCTCTTTTTTTCTTTTTTTCTTCTTCCTACTAACCTAAATTGTTCTGTTTTTATGACTGGTGGCTTTTCCCCGATAGTTTCCAACAAATCTTCATTCATACCAAAGGAGTAAAAAAAAACAGTGTAAAGACTATTTTTTTTTACCAGCTTTATCCTAATTTATGTGAAGCAATAGGGTTTTTAAAACAAACAACAAAAGTCTGCTGTTAGGCTGGTGGCCATTTTTCTTAGAGGAATTACTTTAATGCCATCAATGTTATGTATGTATAAACACATGCATATATATAGAATTATTCTACTTTATATCTATACAACTATACCACATCCATACCACTTTAATACAGCAGAGATTTTAATAATTTAGTTTAGTAACTCCTTAATACAGATAACTTTCAGCTATATCTTGCAAAATGTATTTCAGCACTTGGAGTGTCACATGGCTCTGGAATTTGTTGTTATCCAAACTTTATGCAGATTTTTACATATTACAAACCCGTAACGAGGTTCCCTCCTTGCTTAAAAGCTTGCAGAAAGCATCCGGTTACTGCCCTAATGAAGTCCCTAGACAGAACCAACGATATTCTGCAACACAAGAAAAACGGTGCTCGAAGCTTCAGAACTGACCCTATAGACTGAGCCACGTGCCTCAACTTGTTACAAATTAATGTGCTGAGCAAATTAGCCCATGCCCAAAAGACAAAAGGCTTAAATGACATCCATACCCCACAGTTTAGCATTATCAGCAGTTGTTTTGTGTGAAGAACAGTGTTATTTTAATAAGAGTATGCAGCTGCAAATTAAAGAGGAAATTGCCATCTCATGGCAGATCTGCCCAGGATCCCTAAAAACAATATATTTTTTTAATTTTAAAAAATCAAGCAGAGGTGATACTCCCCAAAAAGGGAAAGAAACTGCTTTACAGAGGCATGGGAGAAGGAAAATTGTAAATCTGTCCCTCTACAGGACACATTCCTCTCATGCTGTCTCTCAGTTCCAGCCCCACATCAACAAGGTTAAATTCTCTTATTCATGAAACTCAGTGCTTTTCAAGAACAGGAACTTTCTTTTTGTCTGCTCTTGAGCTATATATACACCGTAAGTGATGAGCCCTTCTGTTTTCCTGTTTTATTGTTCCATTTCATATTACTTCAAAGACTATTACTTATTTTTATTATTCTTCCTCTCCCCAGCATGTGTAATACTATAGTGCAACCTCTGCCACTTTGCCCACCTAAAATATTGATATATTTTTTTTTTCCTCTGAGGCATGTAATATGATGTGGCCTCCTAGCTTTAAAAGCATATTTCCTAGCTCAATCCTCCTACTCCATTTAGGACCCTTATTTGCCATCAATTGTTGCTACTCCACCTCTTAAGCCTTGTCCTTTTTCCAACCCTCTTAGTGGATCAATCTACCAGTCTACTAGCCCTATCTTGTGCTTCTCTGTTTTTACACCATAACTGCTTTGAAGTTATGGAACACGAAATATGCTTTTACCAACAAAAGAACGGAAGAGGAATTGAGGGTTCTTTAAAAGCAACTGGTTGCCCTGAATTAAAGTCATCTTGAATAGAGAAGACAGTGAAAGGTAAAACTGGCCAGTAGCTTTCTTGCTCGAGTTTTGTTTATCAACGTGTAATTCTAGCAGTAAAGTAGGACAAACTAATTCTCAGGAGGACTGAGCATTCAGCCCCACTGTCAAAACACCCTCCTACTATGTCATAGTTAAGTGCCTTTTATCATGCACACCCAGCAAGCAGGATTATATAATTTTTAGGAGCCAACAATGGTTTTCTGTTGGTTAACGGACACCGAAGACAGTGTGGGTTAAGGTGCTGGGAGCTACACAGCAGCCCCGGGACCTGACTGGGCCAGGGCCGGTGAGTCCACCCGCTGGCACTGCTGGCAGGGTGGCAGCAGGGTGGCTCTGGCATGGGCTGATCCTCAGCTTTCCACAGCTGCTGCCTTCTTGTCATGCTCCTTCCCTGAGTTTTCCATCTTTTCATGCCAGCATTTTTCTCTCAAGTCCTAGATTTCCTATTATCATCTCCACAATTTCACTTCTTTGATGTTAATTTTCTTCTCTTCCGCAGCTTTTGCTTCCAGACTCCCACGCAGCTCAACACTGGTTACTTTTTCTCCCCCGTAAAACCAAGCCGGTCACGCAACTGTGCTCCGCAAACGGCTCTTCGAGACACACAGCTGAACTGCGGGGCTGCGGGTCACAGCCTGAGGTCAGCACCGCTTAGAATTACAGCCTGCTTGCATCATGAAAACCATTCAACGCATTCATCTTGTATTTATTATTAGATGGCTAGACAGTTTATATTTTCTCCAAGTATTGAATTCCTGTTTTCAAGTGTCCACTCCAAATAGGCTTTCTGCTCGCTTCATTTGTTTTGTTAAAATCAATTTGAAATCAGGATTTTATATTGCCAAACCAAGGCAATCTCATAATATTGCCACAGCATTATAACAAAGTGTTGGAAGTTTCTATTGCAATTCCCTTTCTTGTAGTAATTAGTAACTAGTGTTTTGCATTATAGCATTATTTAAATTCAATTGCTTGACAGACTTACTGCATTATTAAACCTTTTGCTCTTGGGGACTCTGCTTCAATTTCTCGTTCTGCTCGTAGAATCTGCACAATGCTTTCCAATGTCAAGTGGCAATTTTCTGAAGTTCATGCTTACTGGTAAGGACCAGTATCCTCACTGATAGTGAGTTCATTTGCTTCCAGGAAAGAAGAAAATGATTAGGGTTAAATTCCCTCTGGCCTTCATTACAGGAGCAGATAGTGGGTTTCGAGTTGCTAACTTTCACTCTTTAAACATATTTAACTTGAGCAATGGAAGGCAAACAACTTAAAAAGCATGATGATTATTTTGTCCCTATAGCATACAGGGTCTAGAATTGGGCTATCAAAGGGGAGTGGAGGAGTACTTTGGAGAGCTGCATTTATGCATCTCTGGTGAAGCAGATGAAAATAAAATATTGAGGCAATCAGTAGTGAGGTCCCCAAGGCAGTGTTAACAGAGGACTCACAGGCCTCCTGACAAGCAACAGGAGGCAGATGCTCCCTTCATGGAGAGCAAAGCCCAAGTCTATAGTGCGCTGCAAGACCAAGGAGGGTTGTGCTATAAAAAGAACATCTCATGCCCCTATACATTTATAGCATGTAATGCATTATATATATTTGCATGCGCATAACCTTATTTTTGTTCAAAGCATATATGCCTCCTCAACCAATACTCCTATGAAAAATAATTGTTCATCAGGTCTAGTAACCACAGTAACCATGTGGGCCAAGATGTGTCATTTTTCACAAGAAAAATGTATTTATTATGTAATGATACATTGTTCTCTATTCCTTCCAACAATAAAAAAAATGAACCCAAGTTCATTTAATCATCCTATATTTGTTGGGTATGAGTAGGCTAGGTACAAGAATGGTACTGGCTACACTACAAAGCTGAAGAAAAAACCCGAACAAATTGACTCACGAGCATCTCCCGTAAAGCTGCGAATGTCCATGGCTACCTACACGGAACAACAAAACCAGCAGACATTATGGGTTACAGAAAAGCCAAGAGATTGTTTTGATCCTTCAGTCACAAGTTCTTAAACTGCATTTTTTGTAAAAACAAGGAGATAATTTTTGGCTTCTATGGTAAACAGGGATGGTCACGCTTGCGGTCAACAGCCCTGGCTATCACTCACTACAGAGCATGGGATGGAGCACACACACCTTCCCCCACGCTCTGCTCTCACAGTTACTGTGTAAGGTCATTTCTATGCTCTGCAAAAACTTGGTATTTTCAAAATGTGGAATATGCTTTCGTTTTTTACAAGTGATGAATTAGAACATACTTTTGTAATTTTAGATATTCTTTGTGCTTGTTCCTATTACTTACTTGCCCTTCTTTCCCCCTCAATACCAAGATTTGACTATGTGAACGGACCGGCGATGAGAACTCAGTAAAACAGAAGAACCTACTGTAGTGATAATCCCCAACCCAGTCTCTTCAGAGGATCACTAGGAAACAAGGATCAGCTCCAACATGAAGAATTATAATATGGTATTATAGAGGAGGAAAAAAAAATAAAAGGAAATGCAGCATGAAATACTGCTCAATTTTACCTTCGTTTTCCATGAAGAACGAACAGAAGAAGGCAACTCCTGGTAACATAACAGATTTACCATTCATTCAGGTGACACTTCAGGAACTACATTACAAAATGTCTTTAACAGGCCAAAAAAAATGAAACCGAGGCCCATTTGCCCTCAGGGGACTGATGCCCCTTACTGTCCAAGTGGCTGTTCTCCAGTGAGAAAAGCACTGCTACCTGTATTGTCCTTCTTTTAGAGAAAGGGAAGGGATTTCAGTTCCCAGAGCTGTTACTTTAACGTTTTCCTAGGCACTAAATTAACTTTAAAAAGATGCAAATAAAATCACAATAAATGGAGAATCACCAACGAAAGGCATACCAAACATGAGCACAGCAGAGAAGTAGAACATGCTTGTTCAAATTCTGGTTTCAGGGAATATATTTTTCATTCTGGAATATGGGAGTGACTGGAACTGTACTGCTAGGCTTTCGCTCCTCGCCTGATCAGCCCCTGATTTGTACCTGTGTGTGCGTGTTACTTTGAAAGAAATCTATGACAATATTTCAAACCTCTCCCTCTCTCTAAAACTGATCACATCAACCTCTGCAGAATGCAATAGAGAAGTGGTTTGCTTGAACAAATAAAACAAACAAGCAGAAGAAGCATTTCTGCAAGAAAACAAATTGGGATAAGCTTCAGCATTGATGCTGCTCCGTGCCCAGCTACCGACCTGCGGCAGTGGGACACTCGCGGTGGGACGTGCCACAGAGGAACAGAGCATGTCTAGGCCTTCAGGGTGGTGCCATCACTCCTGCCTGCTAAACTTGGGAGAATTATATGCCACACTCAGATTTTCACTGATATTTTACAATACTAATGGTTTTCTTTGTTCTTTTTTTCTGGAAAGGAATAACCAGATTTCAAGTTATTGAAAATAAGTATCTTTGTCTGAAGGTCCTGTGCTGCTACTATAATTTGCAGTCTATTAAGCTGCTCCATCATCTGTATGGAACATTTTTTTAAAAATTGCCAGTGACCTATTTTATAAAGAAAACACACTGTGAGTGGAAAGAGAGGAAGAAAGGAATAAACACAAGCAGAAAGAGGTGAAAAGCTGAGCACAAGAACAAATAATCATTAATAAATACTAGCAATGAGAAGTAGGGGGCTGAATGAACTTCCAAGGCAGTTTTTCTCCAAGAGTGGTGGAGGTGAAAAGAAATAACTGCTTTTAAAACAGCTTGACACATACTAATGGTGTGGTGTGATTTGGCTGGCTGCACCACTGGAGACCATATGCTTCATGACTCAGGATGTCCCCTTCCTATCTAAGAAGTGGCATTTATCCTAAATCAAGCATTTCACTGGAAAAATAACCTGTCCATTTCATGCAATTTGTAGCACGTTTCCTATTGGTCTGAATGTTGCTGGAAATTTGTACACATGCTGTTCGTTGCTAAACAACAGAATAATTTGTTCTAGGATTCAGTTCTGGGAGGGAAAGGAAAGGAAAAAGCCTCCCTCTAGTCAACCCTCCAGTCCTGCAACGTTATCTTGCTCAAACCTTGCAGCAAAATTTAAAACACAGCAGCTGTCATTTACCAGATTCTCCAGCACTCTTCTAAAGCCAGATAAGATGAATACTGAAATCTCTAAGGACAGTATATAAACTGCAGTATAAATGGGAAAATGTGAAACAGAATTCATTAAAATACATCAGTAGCTCTACTACAGCTTAGACTGGATTGATTCGGGAGAAAATCCTGTGCAGAACTTACTGAACTGCTGCTGGCTGCCAGCACAGGCTCAACATGTGCAAAAGTGATAACTGGCGAGACTGCAGAAGGCCTCTTGGCGACTTAAATGCGTAAGCTGCAGACAACTCAGGCTGATTCTTTACAACTATTTTCGCTGTTACATTTCATTACTTTCTACAACAATTTGGGGGTAACAGAAGGGCAGTTACATCAAAAAATATAGTGCCCTAATCAGTATCGAGCCATAAGTACCAATGTGGACTATTTGGCATTAAGTCATGTCTTTGCAAGGATGAGAAATAAGGATGGATCGGGACGTGTTCCATGCGGGGTGCCGGCAGCTCAGGAGGCCTTCCCGTCTGCGGCGCAGGCGGGCAGGGAGGAGGAGGCATTGCCGCACATAACCCCTCCACTCTTCACCTTCTCAAGCGTTTTGAGGCAAAATGAAATGAGGAGTTATTCAACCAAAAACGCAAATGAACCAACGGCAAAATCAAATTTAACACCCTGAGATGCCGCATCACTCCGCACGCCAGCTCTTTGCCTGCACAGCAGTACTGGGGTCTGATATTTCTCCTTGACATATTAAGAACAACAAGAATTAAGATTTTTGTTTAGATACAGCCATACTAGGAAAACACACTTGGCACTCTATTTTATCTTAGTCATCTAGGCATATTAAGCTGTTTTTTTAATTTCTTTTTTTTTCTGCATAAATTGGATTCAATCTAACTGGATTTGCTGATTTTAAAATCTTGCCAATAAACAAACATATAAATAAATCATATCTGCAGCTGATCCAAGTTGCTACATCAGCAAAACTCCTTAGGGAAGAGCAAAAGAAGAACAGATGTTTTGCAAATGAAACAACACAACAGAACTTTTGAATGAAGACCGTGAACTCCAGTATCATCCAACCTCATCTGAAGCAGTTTACTGTAATCTCCACGTATCGAGGCCTTCCTGGTAAAGCCAGGGTGCAAGCTTTGACATCCTGCTGAAGGCAGCATGCAACAGTAAAACCTAAGTTACACCTAAAATATATTTTTCAGACCACTAAATGCAATAGACACTTTTACTGTTGATTTCTAGCCTCATGTCTTCCTTTGGCACTTGTAGCTCAACTCAGCAATCTCCAACATGGGTTTTTATTTAATAAATTGCATATTCAGTGTTTGTATGCTTCCTTATTCCTCCTCAGATACCAAAACCGCATTTCAATTGCCATGAGCAGCAGCATCCCTCTAACTTTGTACCTGAAGAATATTTAACCTCCTGGGGAAAAAAAAAAAATGCATTTCTGGATTCTCATTTCCAATCAAGTAAAATTAATCTAAACTTTGAATGATCAATTATTACTTTTACTTTCCCTAGTGGTTTATTTGCTTGCCTGATTTTGCTTGCTGATATTTTTATTCCTTGAGATTTTTTTCTACTAATTACCTTACGGTATCTTCAAACATCATAGGTTGATCCAGAGATGTGTTGGAGGACCAGTGAGATCAATTCTCATCTCTAATAGAAAATTTTGTTTTGTTGCTTTTAATTAGACCTCCATATGTACATGACCTTTTTAGTAACTTGGAGTTCTGTATGCACAGAAGTGATGCATGCAGGCAGCCAACTACAGTAATTTTCATTGTGTTCAGTTCTTGGTGTTTTTCCTACTGGAAAAAAAAAAAAAAAAAAAAACATAAAATATGATCCAGGGCTGAACTGAAAGAAGCAGAGTTCTCCTGCAGCTAATTATGGTTAGAACAAAATATAAATTCATAACTGCCATTTGTCACAGCCCTAACTTTGAGTTATGGGAGGGGGAGTGAAATGCCAGCGTGGCTTGGGCATACACCAACTCACCATGTTGTCAGCTCCTTCTCGGAAATTCTGCCGGAGACAGTGCTGCTGGGAATGACACTAATTAGTCAGCCAATCAACATTACCAGCTCTGTAACACTGTTCCCAGAAAAAGCATTTCTCTGTAGTTGTGTTTCCAGGAACAATACATTGTATATTTAGAGCCACAGTCAAAAAAAAAAGGTGCATTTTAAAAAATACACATTTAAATATACATGAGGTCACACAGCCCCAGCTCTTGAAAGGTACAGCCTTTCACAAGGCTCCTACCTTGCAATCAACAGTCATGAGTGTTTTAGACTAAACTTCACTATTGATTAGACTTATTTATGTATTTATTTGGAGAATGTCTCTTGAGCAGCATGAAGCGCCCATTATTTTGTGTTTTGTGTAGCATGCAAAAAATGGGTGAAGAGAACCAAATATCTTTTGCTTTGACATTATGGCATGATGCTACTTCCTTAGGATTTGCACCCAAGGAGCATAATTTGCAAAAGTAAATAGGAGTGTAGAGGGATATTTAAAAGGCAACTAAACAAGTTATAACCAGTGACCTTAAAGGAATTTGTTTCCTTGGATAGGTGGATTTCAGAAAACCAAATTGATGCACAAGTGATGCACTGATGCTAGATACTCGAGTGACAGCAAACCTGAGCTACACTTTTCAATAATTATTCAACAACTATTGCACAAATTCTCAATTATTTCATTACTTCAACAGAACTGCATCCCCCTGCACAGAGCTATGTGCTACTTCCAGACACCACACAGAAATGTATTTTCTTAACCAGAGTTATGTGATGCTTTTTTTTCTGCATTATGTACTCCAGGCTCAAAGAAGGATCTTCTGAAAGGCAGAGCGTGTTCAAACAGCAGCAAATTTGCTTTGACCACAAAGGCCTTGTGATTAAGGTAAAAGATGCTATTGTAGCACATTCCGAGTAACTCAAAATCAACTGAAGCATTCAAATTAGCCCTTGCATTAGAATAAGGCATGGATGCTAATGTAAAATGAGTCCATTACATATTTATGCAGACTTCCTCAAATAGATACTGTAATGGATTTCCTTGTTAAAGTTGATCTAATTGCAACTTTTGGAAGAATATTCCATGAAACAGACGTCTGTATCAATGTAATTAATCAGATTACAGTATTAACTACCACATCTGGAAATATCCAGTTCTAAAAACAATCTGTAAAAGTTAAAAGAAAACAAACAACAACAAAACAACAAAAGAAAAATAAAACAGTCTTTTACAATTCTCTTAAAATGAAACAATATGCTTGCTCTATCTACCAGAAGGCTTTCTGGCTGATGCTAGAAGCACTTTCTTCCAAGACAAATCATATTTTGTAGCGCTCACATGCCAAATACTTAGATTTTCACAGAAATACAAAATTATACAAATTTTGCTTTCTCCAACATTCCTCACACAGGAAAGCAACAAAGATAATTGCAAACTATAAAATTACTAATTGACACAAATTATGCACAGTGGCTTTGCAATTTGGATAACTGTTTAGTGAGGAAGGGTACCTTTAGTCTTAGGTTGTTTGCATCCAAGGATAGATTATGCCAGGGATAATTTCAGTAGCTCCTGCACCAGGGGAATGCTGCAGAAATCCCTTGGAAGGAAACTTGGAGAATGCACATGTTAATTTTCCCAAAGGGAAAGAGAAGTTACTCAGTTGAATCCTGGCTTTAATTTGATGCTTATTGGGAGATAAATATATTCTGGATTTTGTCCCATGCCAATGTTCACAGGTATCCAATCTACACAAGCACCTTTCCTGCCAAACACAGTCCAACAAAAACAATGACAGCAAAGGAAGCAGAAGAAGTAAACAAAACTATGAGGCTTTTATTTCTCAACCCAATAAAAGAATACGGAAAGCAACTGATTGAAGTGCTGTTGTGTTTATTAGTAGTGAGTAGGTAGAGGCTAATATGCTTGGCATCCATTAAGTAAACAGTGAAGCATTGCCAAAATATTTCATCCAGAAGACCTATCTAAAGATAGCGTTAATGGAATAGCTCCTTAATGCTTTTATTTGTTTCAAATTTCTTGCCATTTCATCCCTTTATACTTGGAGGGTGCAAGGGAGGACCAATATGGTTTAAAGATTGCTTTACAGGCGGTAAGAGACATATGACAGCTCACTTACCAAGGCATTACCTCACCGTGGAGGCCTTCAAAGAGGAACAGAGACCTGGGCAATCTCCCTTTCCCTACTTTCTGCCTGTTAACTTAGACAATATTTTGCCATAAAAAAATAAAATGAATCAGTAAATCTTTTGTTCAAAGACACGAACCTAATTCAGCAGAGAACCTCATAATAGTTTTACCTTCAAGACTGCTCTCACGTGCCCTCCTATCAATCCACCATGAACATTTTGCTGACTGAGGATGTGAAATATTGAAAAATCATAAACACACTGATGATGGTGAGTGCCTCTCCACTAGGAGTATTTTATTTGATTCTCCATAGTGATTTCTGGTATAGTGCCTATCCTCCCATGCTTTGTGAGGAAATACGTTATAATGAAAAACATGTATTTTTTTCTGATCATTTTTTAAGGGCTTATTTATTGAAATTATTTTTTAAAATATAGTGTTGTAGGTATTAGCCATTATTAGAATCTTCAAATGTATTAAAAAATCAATTTACGTCAAATTCTGTTATCTAGACGATTCAAGAACATGTATTCAGATATATATTGATACATACAGCAACAGAAAGAAACAAGACACCAAATAATTTTGAAGACACAGCCTGAATATCTGAAACTACAGACATTAATCCTCTCTCTCATTTTTAAATTCATCTTAAACCATGCTGGGTTATGTGTCTATTATCTTACTTCCAAAGCTGAAGAGGAAAGAACGCAGCAATTTCTGCAGCAATGCTCTGGGAAGGCTATTTCACATTTATGGCTTGAATTGCACTAAAATGCTAATGATGAATTGCTGTTCGATGTCAAGTAGGGCAATACATCTGTCAGGCAGAAGGATGGGAACAGCCTTCAGGACTGCTAGATCTGGGCCTGCCTCTGAGTCTGGGGTAAAGCTGGGAACAGCAAGGCAGCCAAGGCAAGGAGAGGTTTCTGCCCGGAGCTTTGCAGCAGGAGAGCAGCGAAATGAGGAGCAGAAGGACACCTGAGAACTGGATGGTGCCACCCGTGTGTGAAGGAAGCTGCCTGGTGTCGACCTGGCCCCTTTGCCCACACTCCATTTGACAGAAGAGCCTCATGCACAGTACGGTGTCCAGAAGAGCACTGCCTTCACAACTGCTTTTTAGATCTAAAATCGTGTTGATTAGGCTAAACTTTCACCAGCAATTTGAGCATATTTTTACATTAGGAGGATTATTTCAAAACTTGCATTCATTACAATATATTTGCATGTTTTTCTTCAAGGGACTTAAAATGCAGTATCTCATGTTAGGATTCTCAAATGACAAAGACAACAAAATAAAACCACAAATAATTCGCCAGAGAAAGTCATCTAGCTAATGCCAGAAAGAATGGTTCTGCCAACCCACTGAAAGAAAGCAGCACAATTCAGAATTTCATTTACTTGTATAAGGATGTTTAGCAAAGAACCTGGGCCAGAAACAGAGGTGAAAAATGCAGATTTAAATGCAAAAGACTAGCAAATGGAAGAGCAGAGTACATTGGCATAAACTGAAATAAAGGTACTTTATACCCTTGATTTCTGAAAATGGCTATGACATCGAATGTAAAACCAGTGATGACCTTCTGGCCTAGTGGTGAGACTATTTTAAACTGGTAGTGGAGTTCATATTTATGCATCTATTCAGCTGTAAAGTGATGCACATTTCCATAGTTTCTAAATGAACACATGAAGATTTATGGAAGTATTTACCAAAGATCTGTATGTCTCAACAGCCATACAATTTATAGGAGGATCAAAATTAGAAGTATATGAAATGGCAGCAGGCAGCAAATGAAAATCAAATATATAAAAGACAAAAAAAGTCAAAATTGAACTATTGGTATAATAAATTTTAGAGCACTTTTTTTTTTCAGAGTAACCTTAATTTTTAAGGAAATAGACATGTCACTTGGACAACATAACTATGCACTTTTTTTTTTTAACCAAAACTTCGTAAAGAATTCTATTCACTGAATAATAATGTGAAAGTATTACATTTATTTAATCCCTCACACAATGTAGCCAATGTGCCTACCAATTGGGCTACTCACACATCAATTGTATTTGGGAGTTTCCTGTTAATATGCTCTGGTTATATAATGAAAACCCAGCAATCTTAAAGCTCAAGCACCCTTGTTCTTCTACTGCCATCAAACTGAGCAGTAATTGAGTCACTCAGGAAAGTATATTTGACCTTGAAGCTTTAAATTTTGATTATCCCACCACGTCACAAAAATAGCTGTGAAGTCCCCTGTAATTTTCTTTTTCCTAAAAGGTGGGAGGCAGTAATAGATCTTGCATTTTAATAGTTTAGAACCAACACCATTTGCACTAGAAGCAAATAGAAAATTATGGTTCATTTCAATAAAAGCTGGATCTGCTGATATTTGTAATGGTCTATTGGCACAAAATGAATTTTATGAAGAGACAATAAATCATCAATAAATTCATAAATTTTCATTGAGAAAAGCAGAAAAATTGATGAAGCAAAACCTTAGCTCGCACAGATTCAATTTTTTAATTGTGTGTTTCACCAACCATAAACCATTTAACTAATAAGCAATTCGGAAGGTATTCAAAATCTGTCAGAGGAGAATTTGTAACTATATTGTATTACAGGAAGAATATCAGTTCAGAAGAACATGTGCTGCATACAATAGGCCGCTTTACTGATGTATGCCTATGTTTTTCAGCTGAATTTGAGAAGAAGCTAAGGCTGTCGGATTGAAAATGGTTTTGCATTATGCATTATTACGCTGTAAATACTAGAGGAAGAGCTATTTAAGGCTGTGTACAAGATACTTGCAAGTGATTTTCAAAGCTTTTGTGCTTTAAACAGAATATAGTGGAATATCTACTGCCTGAAGTCCAGTAAGTTACTGTTCCGAATACATACATGGTATTCTAAGGATTACACAGAAACAAAGCAGAAAGATTTGGTCAATATGACCAAGACGACTATTGTCCAAGTCTGCCTAGAAAACCCTTCCTCCGGGCCAAGACCGCTACAAAGAAAGCCCCCAGTCCTGTCATATAATTCATCTCTATCCCACCCAAGAGAAAAAAACAATGTTCCCATGTCTTCCAGTGGCCAAAATAGCCTCTACAGCCTAAAGCACTCCAGAAAACAGTGCTCGACCTGTAATAACTCAAAGAAGGTTTTAACTCCAGTGAATATATCACATGCCTTATACAGCAGTACTGAATGTACTCAGCTCAAAGAGGAAAAACATTTAAAAGGTGACTCACCATAGATATGGCTGGTGTTGGGCAAAACATTAATTATCCATGCAAAGACACTGAATTTTAGTAAATCCTAAATGATGTGTTTGATTCTTAATTACTAAACTGACTTACTAGTTCTTGAGTTCACGCTTGAGATTAGCATAAGGGCCTTTTCATGTAATTTAAGTCTCAATCAAGCAGCATGTATTGAAGGATCATCTTTGTACAGTGCTCTCAATATGTTAGCTAAGTTGCTTTCCTGCAGTTTTACTGATATACATGGCTCTACGCAAAAAGAAAAGAACCAGAAATTATTTTGGTATAACTACATGCAGAATTTGATACAATTTATTGAGTAACAAAGGTTTATGTTATTTTTAGAATGACTCTCTAAAATTAAACTGCATTCCAGTTAATAACTTAAAACTTAAAAACACTTGCAAACCTTTACTTTATGCAAGTTTGCTTACAGAACCAGGCATTTACTAACTGATGTCCAATTCCACTCGTATTATATATCAAGTTTAAAAATAACTAGTCACATACTTAAAACTTAGTAGATTTGATGTGAATTTATTAATGTAAGTAAGTTAAACACGTCTAAACTAAAATGTTACATTATTGACTCAAATAAAGGTCAAAGCTACGCCACCTGGGAAACCTAACAAACCTGGGAACCTGCTGCTCCATCTACTGTCCAAGAGATACAAATGACAGATCTCAGGAAAATACAACACAATTTCCAATTTCTAAGGAACAAACTTGAAAGTAAATAATAATAATAATAAATAAAAAGCAAGTATGCTAGACTGGTTTTTCTAGCTCACAGTGCTGATCAAGACCTACCCTAATTTGGATTTCATTCCAGTGATACTACAGACTGCACAACCAGGACCCTGATTTTGCCATCTGACTGCATTTCACAATGGTTACTGCCCATAAATCCTTTCATTTGTGATTATTAACAGGGTCTTTAAAATATAGCTGTCACACAACTCAAGCTTTCAAGCCATGACAATTGAAAAGCCACTGTATATAGGTCACACATTTTAACAATGTTCATATTTTGCTGCCAATGCCAAAAGCTAATGAAAGTGGCTGTAGGATGTCCTCTACTTATTTACATACTCCTGGGTGAGGGGAGAGAACAGGGGAGGAGGGGAAAATAGCATTCATCCATGGGGATTGAAGACCTTCTTGTTCTTTTAAACTTTATAATTATTCATTTTAATTGCCTCACTTTTTTTTAAACAAATGTGAGGAAAAAATATCAAAGCACTTTTCTCACTGGGAAGGAAGATAAATACTCTGAGCCCAAGCTGTCTACAACAATATGCTATAACTGCATATGAATATTTTTTCTTTGCAAATGATTGCTTGAAAAGATGCACCATCACATGATGAATTAAAAAGGTGCTATTCCCTATTTATAAAACACCAGCATAATTGCTTCATGAAGAATGCGTTCAGTTCCAGCTGCTTATGCACAAGGAAGAGACTAACAAATTGTACGGCAAAAGAGAACTGCAAAAGAAGTAATTATGAACATGGAGAAAATAACTTCTGAAGAAAGATTAGAGGAAATAATACGTATAGCTTGACTATATAAAGACTAAATGAAGGCACGATTACCATATATAAGTATTTCAAGGACATGAACATCAATGAATTGTAAGAGGACTTTGCTAGAGTTAATGGGTACAAGTTTTAAGAGCAGCACTTAATGTCTTTCACTGGTAAATAATCCTACAGCCTTTAAATTCTATATGCCTTGCCTCTGTGGCAGCTTTCCTTAAAGACTATCAAATAGCATAATTGGATGCATTTATTTCCCCTATTTAAAACATTCCCTTATATGCAGGTGTCATAATTTGAAAACTATATGCAGCATTTTTACTGAATATTGAATAAAGGAAAAAAAAAAAAAAGGGAAGAAAATGAATCACCGGAGAAGCAGCAGAATCAAGGATCTTGACTTCCAACCTGATCCAATCCCAAATTCATAATCCATCCCTGAATAGAATGCATAGAGAAAAGCCTCCTAAGCACATATCCTGTTTGGAGTTCCCCGCAAGCCTTGCGTATGGCTGCACACAACACTAAAGAAGTGGTTTCACCAGCTTAAGCAAAACAAACCACATGTTACCATCAGCTAACCCTTAAATACATTAGGTAACAGCTAAGTAAGAACAATTCAGAGATTTTGTTAGACCGTCACTACCAATAACGGGATGCATATCAAAGAATCAAAGGAAAACAAGTCATAAAACAAATTCATTAAAGCTCCATTGGACTGCTAAGCATAAAAACACAATTAAACTTCTGGTATTAATGTACACGACCCTAGAAAACCATGCATATAGAAGCAGGTGTATAAGAATACAGTATGTTGTTAAGATGTATAAAATACACAAACCAGGCCATGCCTTAGCTTGAGAAGTATTGTATTTTCCCAGCTCATGATGCTAGCAACTTCTTAAGACAAAAGCAATCAAAAAGCATAAAAAGAAAGAACCACACTACCTTTAAAGATACTCCAACTTGAGCACGTTATTCCTCTTTCATAGGGCTCCCCTCTTTTAGGGGCTTTCATGCATGACAGGACTAGCTAAATTCTCTCAGCTGCCCAAGTCTGTTGGAAAGACTGTAACAGGATCTTGTAAGTGGCAGTGAAGCCCAGCCTGTATTACCAGCATGAAAAGTGGAATTGTTCTATCAAATTATTGTGATGGGGAAAAAAAAGCAAATCTGATTTCTTACAAGAGAGGGTTTATAGTTCCGCTAGTTAAGTACACATTAAGTAGAAAAAGCTTAAGGAATAGCTTTCTTCCTTTGAAAAGTTCATTGAAGTTGCACTAAATGAAATTAGTATCAAAATTAAGACCAAAGCAGCCCTCGCTGCTCCGACTAACAGGTTCTGCTTATTGACCACCTCACAAAATCTAGTTATAGCTAAATTAAATTCACTTGTAAAATGTTCCTATTTCCCCTCGAGGCTGATACTGCACTGAGGAAGTTTTAAAGTGCCTGCGTGCACGTCCAGCTTGCTTGGAAAAAAACAAACTCCATTATGTCAGCTCTGTAACTTCATGCTAGATCAACAATTCATTTATGAACACGGTTTTAAACATTTTTAGCTGAACTTGCTTGAGAGCTATGACAATGTTTAGCACTTCATTGAATCGACGTCCTCTTAAAACTTGCAGGTGGTGGGTAAAGTTTCTGAACACTTCAGTGTTGAGTAATCCTAGTCATTTGGGTTTTTTAGAAAGGGTAAAAGAAGAAAATCAAGGAACCTTAGATCACTTGATTTTTTTTTCTAGAAATCAAAATTATCAAGTTATCTATAAGCACTTGCAAGATGACATGGATCAATATTATTGCACTTACAAAAAAAAAAAAAAAAGGCATCTGGTAGGTGCAAAAGGGAGGTAGTAGTTTGATATTTTGATTTCAGAAAGGCTGTTCAGCCATCATAGTTTACACTTTTTAATCAAGACAAGGAAATACAGTATAGAACTCAGGAATTGAAAGAGCATAATTCTAGGGTAAGTTTTTACACTTCCAGCAGGAATAACCAGCTGCACAAATGCAAGATGCAGAACAGCTGGTTATGTAGCTATTCTTCTCAGAGAAAAAAAGTCTTGGAATTGTAATTGATAAGTTGAACATCCCTCAGCTGGATCATATAATCCATTATAATATCTATATATTTTTTTAACTGTATACCTATTTTTTTTGTATATTACACAAACTAAGCTTTCTGGCCTATTAATTACCAGATATGGTTACAATAAAGCAGATCCAAACTTGGAGTGAATACGCCAAGAAAGGTGGACCACAAGTTTGAAAAATGCGATGTAAAATAGTACCAGGAATTTATGATGAAAATATTGTCAAGAGAATGTAGACATAAGGAGACTCATATACCACTGACACCAGCCATGAGAAACAACTTGCAATATTTGCCAAACATCATTTAGTATTTCTCTGCAAAAAAAAAACAAATTAATAAAAGCGCTACTGCATGAAATATTCATGAATATGCATTACTACATAACTGTTTTGTGCAACAGCTGAGAGTTGTTTACTAACTCCTTGCTTAAATCCTAATGACATTGTTTTGACGAAGTGAATTTTGCTGTAACTACCATTAAACATGAGGATTATTGCCAGTGATATCACAGGACCTTGAAAAATAGAAAAGCTCTCTTTAAAATGTAGAACTTAAATTTCTATGGAGTCAGAAATTTGTTATTTTGTAGAAAAATAAAACAGGTTGAAGCAAAATGTCTCATTTGTCAAATGTCTCTAGGATCACTTTTTCCAGGCACCTGGGAGAGAAAACCAACAAAGAAAAGGAAAAAATAAAAAACAAAAAATAAAAGGAAAAGAAAAAAAAGGAGAGAGTTGGAGTTTTCACCTTACTTGGACTATTCACTTAAAAGCAAAAGAAACTAAACATTTTGGCCAAGGCAATGTCTAACTTTACCTTGCAAGCTTATCAGGAAAAAAAAATGAATTTGATTGCTGTTGACCAGTGTAGTAAAAATCCAAGCGTCTCCTTGAAATGGGGGGATTTAATTCAAGCCTGTGCATATATTTATATGAAAAAATACTCTGATTGGCAGGTTAGTTTTGAGGGGGAGCATGAGAGTTTGAAAGGATTTTTAAACTCTCTAAACCTCCTCTTCTCTCCCCTGCTCTTCATCTCAACTGTTCACCTCCATTTATGTGTTCAATGAACTTCAAGAAAGCCCTGTTTTGGTTGTCCTATTTCAAAGTCTTCCCTCATAAAAACCCCATTCAACATCATTGCCAAAGGGCACCCAGAACCTGGGACAGGAAGGTTTGTGCTCCTAAGTGTGGCTTGGGGAAAGACTTCAGCACTCAGAGACGAAATTACAGCAGCAGCTACCGAGCAGTCTTGCTGAACTGAATGCTGGATTCTCATTTCACATCATTTTGCACATGTTCAAAGGACAGCTGAATTGCAGAAGCATCACCTGTAACCTTATGGACATGGTAAAGATGGTAAAGGCAAGGCAGGGAAAGTTTATTTCTTCTGAAGGCTTTGTACAAACACATAAAATACCACATTACTTGCATAAGAATATACATAACTTTAAATCTGGGTTTGCAGCTACAGAAACTTTAAGAGAGTAAATAAGCTACAGCTTTTCAAAATGAATTTGGAGAATAATTAACAGCAGAGTTTCTGTTATTAAAAAGGCAATCACATAGCCATCATTATTTCCTTCGGCCTCCTAAGATTTTCTTGCAGAACTTCTCTATGCCACAGCTTTCCGAGGCTCTCATTATTTTTCTGAGCAGGTCTTGGGCCTCTGCTGCTGTGCTGGAGGAAAGGGGATTTTAGAGAGATAAAGATATGCACTCCCCAAAACACTGGCTCTTCAGAACTACCTGCCCTCAGGAACTGATTTTTAAATTTTATGCAGTAGATATTTCCTACTTACACTTGGTCACACATGACTTTTTTATGCTGTTGCAATATGCAGAGGTTTTCATAGCCATAAAAGTTAATCTCTACTTCAATTATTAACAAACCAGTATTTTGACAGCCTTTATAAGAATACTCATTAATAACACACATACTGGGGAAAACGATTAATATAATGTAATGAAGGCCATGAAATTAATCTGTTTTAGAATGTAAATGAAAAGCGTACATAAACTTTGATCTTCTGCTAAGAAGTATTCTGCAGGAATTGCTTTGATTTTATTTATCACAAACAGGGTTCTTAACACGTTACACATTTTAGGCAGGAAATTTGCAATAAATCTTACATTTAAAACACATCTGTAACTATGCATGGTAATCCTATACATAGGAGGAGATTGTTAATAGAACTAATTGTTCATTGATAACACTTTTGATTATTTGCCCCAAGGCAACATTAGAAATTCAAAGTTGTTTTTTCACAGTTGTAATTACACCATGTTTTTTTATTAATCTGATTCTGTTAGCTCACTGTTTGCTTAGTGATCTTAGTGTCAATCAATTACTCTGCTAATCCAAGCATCAAGCCAATTAGAATGGATTTGGAAACTGGAAACAATTTTTGGTTGTGAGGAGTCAGAAGCTAAGGGAAGAGCTGCCTTTTAAACCTCCTGCTTCCGACAGGCTGCATTTCATTCGTCTCTATGACATTTGACATATCTCTGAATAGACTTCAAAAAACAGTAAGCACACAGATACCTGTTGAAAATATTGGTAAAAAATAGTGTTTTCTTTTCAGTTTTGAACTCGTCGCAAAGGGTAAAGGAGAAGCTGCTCTCCAGCAGCTTCACACTTGATGCTGTTTCTTAGCAACAACTTCTGGGGAGAACTTAGTGGATTCGGCCTCGGGGACTCCAGCAGGACTCTGTGGTCTGGTAATTCAGAGTAATTCAGTGCTTTGCCCCTAATTAAAAAAGCCTCAAATCTGTTTTTTGGTTGTAAGCATTGCATTTGCTCAAAAGGTTCCTAGCACCAAAGATAACTTTATAGTTAATAAAAATACACTAAATTACATTGTAATTTTTGTTATGTAAGGCAACACCTGCAAAAATATGATGCAGTTTTGTCCTTCTGTATTTCAAACAACTTTAATAGCTTCAGTTGTCATTAAAAAGGGGGATGCTATTTAACACCAGAATGGAAACTAAATGTACTTGTCACCTGATAGCAAATGGACCGTTCATTTTTAACTTACTTGAAAGTACGCCTATACTTCATTTCAGTTAAAATATATTTTAGCAGCAGTATAAAAACTGAAGGATATTAATCCCAAAGTTGGCAACAACCTGAAGCATAGAGAAACAAGCAATCTTTATGTGACCTTTGTTTACAGTATTTAGCTGAAAACCTAGTGAGTTAAAAAAAGAAGAAGAAAAAAAAAAGGCTTTTTTTAGTTATTGGCTGTAAAGAATGACTATGCATAATTCATGTCTTCTGCTGCAATAATTTACCCACAGTGCCAACTTCAGTACACTGAATACAAAGTACACCAGCTGGCTATAAAATAGATCCTCCGCGTTACTCCCTTAGCAAGTTTTGTAACAGATCATCTACAGCTTGTACATCACAGGAATCAAAGCAGCTACTAGTACATTTTTAAAGGAGACTGGAAATGGCATCTACTGTGACTGTACAGATGACAAACTCACACAGTACTTCCAAAATATGGTTTGGAGTTAATATTAAAAAAGTCAATACTAAAAATAAAAATGAAGATTCAAACAGGGACACTGCTTTGGTCATTTCAAACTTGAGAAATGTACTTTTCATTGGATGACTTCCCTATTTTGATAGCATCAATCAGCAATTTTATGCAATGTTTTCTGTTTTGTTCATTGGAATAACATTTATGAGGCAACTGAAAGGGAAGAAATAAGTTTAGATTGTAAAAACTTTGAGAAATATCTTAGTTCAGACTCTGCACAGTTTATAGTATTGAGACTTTGCTTTCAAGCACTTCTGCATCTATCTATAGGAAAGGAAAGGGATGCACATTGGTGAAATCCATAGAGCCTCAAAGTATTTCTGAAACCTCTGGGCTAATAATGGGCTGCTTCAGTCTAAGGCCCTCGACTAATGCCAGCGAAACAGGCAGCTATCACATCTCCTTTTGGGCAAGCACCACGGTCCCACTCTTCATTTGGACAGTAAATCTTCCATGATTAGGAACTGATCCAGCGGCCAAATTAAGCCATCACTAAGTATCTCACCATCTCCCAAATGTCTGTGTATTTTGGTGGCTGCAGTTAAGTATAAATATTTCCTACTGAGTGATTAAGGTTTGAAAGGAAATTGAGTATTCCCTGCCAATTTAAGATTCCATTTAGAGCATTTATCATTGTGTATTTATACATTTTTACACTCATATCAGCTATATTTGGAACATTTGCTTCCATTTCTAAAGGCGAAAACTTTACCAGATTGCAAATCTCAATCTATCAGAGATTTTCCATTGCTGGCCCTTTCTTCTGCCTGCTCATCCCTGAAGGATCACTACCCTGGCCTCTGATCCGTTCCATGTTTTCAAACTTTGGATCATCTCAAAAGTTACTCCCTGGTATTGAAGACAACAGTGTCTTTCTAGACTGCATGTATCCTCTCCTACTATACGGACCTTCTTACTGTATAAAACCTAATTTGGTTAAGCCTATTCTTGTACTTGTTTCTCATATTTAGTAAACGGATACACTACTCTTGCCAAACTTATATGATCAACAATTTAACTGCAACATAGTAAACACTAAATTCAGAATCTACTTATTATTTAAAAAACAAAATGCACTTCAAATGGACTGGAATATAATTTCCATGTTGAAGAGTGAACACTTGTAACCGTTATTTGTATTTCTGCATTAGCAAACATCCCTTTTTACATTCTGACTTCAGCACAGGCCATAAGTACACTTATAATTACAGCTTCCATTCATGCAAATGACAGTTATGCCTCAGTATTTATCAATGGAAACGCTGAAGAATTCTAAGTGGAGCACAACATTCCCTAAATCATTTAAAAAACCCTCTATCAACAGTTGAATACAGTAACACACTGAACAGAGTTAAATGTTTGTCTTTAGAGATTTTGTGCATTAGCTTGAAAATGATTGATAATGCCAGAATTAGTGACAGATTCATTTGTGGTTTGCTGTTGCCAGTTTATTCATGATATATTACTGGAAATAATCTCCCTGTGAAACAAACATCCCAATTTAAAAGAAGCTTAATTAGAAACCGCATCCAAGCAAGCTCTTTACCAAGTCAAAGAGAAAAACAGACCTACCTTTTAGTCTTCAATAAATAAAAAAATCCTACTGGGTTGCCTTTTGTAAATGTTTATATGTCAGGTGAGCAGACATAACCTGTGCAGTCTAACAGACATTCATCCTCACAAACACTAGCACAGAGAAGACATATCCACTGACAGCCTCTGCCCTTAAAACAGCAGTTTAAGCCATGGTGGTACATGTGTCAAAAACCCAAGACAGAAATCAAAGTTCACCAGGGCTATCATATTGTTTTAGACAGCTAAAGCCTTCCTGCATTAGGCTGCTCAATCCAATAAATTTCTTAAGAATGCCTATAGGAAAATCCTACCAAGAGAAGAAGGGCTTGCTGAAGGTTGAAATTCTCTTTAAAAGACCATGTTTGAACTCACCAGATCTTACGCATCTTATCTACAAAACATGCATGAGAGTAAGTGGTTCAGCAAGAGGCTACACAGCGCACAATCCTCTGAGGATTACACCCATTTCCTTAGCCAGCCCCAGCAGTGCTAGGGCCTACGTGTAGGTTTTTACATTCACATGACTATCAATAGGACACTTAGAGTAAGGACTGAAAATCCTTTCCTGCCTTTATTCTGCTCTGCCATAGCTCTCCTCCTGTCAGTCCAAACCCTCTTTCTGTGGCGCTCTGGATAATCCCCTTCCCAAACACACCACACACAAACTGTCCATTTAAGTGCATTTGTTCCTCTCCTACATTTAAATTATTTTCAGGGTAAAACGTCCTTACTGCAATTTGTCATCTATAGATATTGAACATGATCAGTGTGATTCAACTATTTTAAAAAGATAAACTTTTTCCTTGAAAAAATATCTTGCAATTTCCGTGATTAATGGGTTTCCTAGAGAGAAAAGAAAAAGAAAGAGAGCAAGAGAGTGTAAGAGAAAGGAGGAAAAGGGCTGCTGCTGATTTTTTCCTGATAACTGCGCAAGAGATGCCTGGGAAGTTCAAAATACCTCTAAGGAAAATATACATGAATGCAGCATTAAATGAAAGGAAGAATAGCTTCTCTGTGGAGCAAAGTTAACCTGGGGCTTCCACATGTCACTGTGAAGAAGAAAGAAAAAAAAAAAAGTATATAAATATCTCAGAGGCAAAGATATGCATGGTACTTTTAACTGCACAGACAGAATGACTTGTTCCACTTGTTCCTGAGCAGAGCACCTATAGAGAAATAAAAAGGGGAAAAAAAAGAAAAAAAAAAAATCAAAGAATTGGTTCTGCATCTATCTTTCTACAAGTTCTAATTCCAGACCTAAAATGCCAAAATCAAAATTTAATTTCTAAAAACTTAAAATATATCACCCAAGCTTTTGTACTAAATGCATCAACAGCTACATTTTACTTCTACAGTAGCACAGCAAATACATATACCTAAATATATGTGAAACTAAAACTTGAAATATATATTAGCCTTACCCTGTATATCTCCATACAAGGTGATATGCTAAATATTTTCTACACTGTTTATTACTGTTATCATATAGAACCACATTTCAAGGCAAGCAATATCTTTTTACGATGCCATGAGTTTTAGAGTTACATGCAATCGTTCCTCCCATTAAAATTAGAATTAAAAATACTAATTTACGCAATCCGATCCATGGAATGACTTCAGCTAAGCTAATCAGCATAACCTGCTCCAGTGCCATCCACACTCAGCCTGCAGACTGCAGCAATGCTTAATGGCAGAACTGGAACTGATGAAGCCTTAAGCTCTTTTAGTGCTACACTTCATAAACCTGTGAATTCAGCAAATCTTACCATTGCCACCTACAGCAAACACTGCGGATAATGGTAAGTAACTGCTATAAACCTCATTAAAGCCATCAAGGGAATTGCGCATTTAGTCACAGTCCGGATGGGAAGCGGCACCCACGCTGTCCATGCGGGCTCCTTCCTCAGCCGCGGGCTCTGCTCGACTGGCAGGAGTGGATCCGATCTGCCCGCGAGGACAGAGCTCGTCCCAAGAGCCAATATCCAGGCCCTGCTGCTGTCCTTTGGAGGAAAGGAGGAAGAGGCCAAAGCATTGAAGATCGTTTTTACAGGCTGGCTGTACTGGGAGCTGCTGCCGCTAAGCTCTCCGAGGCCGCGACTCGTGAGCTCAGGACTGCAGTGGGCAACTAGGTTCATGCCAGAACACACAGTGCAGGAAGCAATTAAACATATCCGATCGCAGAGCAGATGCATCTTCCTAAGCTATGATAGAAAATTATTCAAGTTCCCATATGAAACGTTGGATACTCGCTAAATAAAACCAAAGAGATGCAAGTTTAACATTGTATGAATATTCTAATGAGCAAATTCTAACAGGCTATAATTATTCTCGTAATCCCTTTGGCTTCATAGAAGCAAGATTAGAAACACATCTGATCGCCCTTCTTAGGATCACAGCTTTCCTTCTGACCGGTCTCTCAAACGCTTCATCTCCAGCCAGCCATGGACGCGCATTTGTTAACTGTATCCACTGGCTGCAAACCTTATGCAATATTTACACCTTCTCAAATTTATAGTCACAATGCTCCTCCATTACAATACTTCACACACAACTTGGTCAAATATTAATTTTGTAAGAATCTCAGGAAAATACAGTCTGACTTCATTAATGTTTATAGCAACAGAATATCAGAATATCCTTTGCAAACAACTCAAACACATTTAGGGGGCTACTGAGATGGAGTTTATTGCTATTTTAATCCTTTAATATGAGAGGACACGAATTCCTGTTAGATCATAATAACCCCAATGTGTGTAGACACACACGCAAAAACCTATGCCCAAATACTGTTATAACAACAAACACAGAATTTATCCAGGAGCCCCTTGGCCCTAATCCTGTTTGTATACCTTTCTGGCCTTAGTGCTACGAGGTTTACTATACAGTAATACTCAAATATAATTAACAAGCAAAAACTTTCCACTGGCCATGGATGCCTGCAGCTTGCAGGACAAGTAGTGCAAACAGCAGCCTTGCTCTTGGTGATTTTTAATTGGAATTTTAATAAAGGCTCGACCAAAATGGAGCAAACCGCCGTTAGCACCGCTCTGACTCTTTTAATCAAATTGCTTGATGATAATTCTTGGGACTGATTGGAATATAGAAAGCTATTTTAGGAATATGTATATTTTCCAGTGGGGAAAAAAATGTTACTCTGATTTATAATTAAAGCTTTAACTAAAATGAAAAGACCAAAAATTGTAAAATAATTGCATTTATTACGTAGTATGGATCAGGCTATGGCATCATACCTGCTTTTAAGATTTGCATTCCTGTAGCACCCAGAACTAAGCAAGACTGAACTTCCTAGATAAATGCCAAACAGACATACTGAAAATGGGCACCATTCTTCAACACACTTTCCTCTTACCAAAAACCTACAAACACTCACAGTTTAATGCATTAATATATTTAGACAAAAAATTTATCCCTTATCTCATAAATTATAACAATAACAAGCTAATAGGTTACAATCAATTCAAATGACTAAACTTCAATCTTCTTTGAGAGCCTCCCTATCTGGTCACCAGTTTCATTGCTACATTTATAAAAAGAAATGTAGCAATTGCAGCATTAATATTTTAAAGAGTAAACTTTCTATTTCCTGTCTCAACATGAATCTAAGAAGCATAGAAAATCATAAATCCTATTTGCTTTGCTTAACTTTTAAATTATGTATTTCTTATATCACAAAATATAGATTTTTTCAACATAATGAAATAACATCTAGAGACACCAAATGATTTAATTTTTGTTTTCTTAAAAGGCTCTCAAATTATCACAGATAGATACATTTTTTTTTTCCCCACTGGTTCATATTAAACAAGCACTTGGGTCAAACATTTATTTCATCTCTCTCTCTTCAAATTAAGGTCTCCTATAAACATATAGCTAATATCTTTCAACAGCAAGAGACAATGTATTATAGATCCCTTTCTTTAACTGTACTGTGAACCAGGCGATTGATGCAGGAACACAACATATTGTTAATGCTCTTGTCTCTGCTAATTTTAGATCTACAATACAAGCTTGAATCTACAGGGGTGAAGTCTGTTACCTACCCTCTTCTTGTTGCTGTGCTTCATATTTCTGCAGCAGAAACTACCTTTAAACTTTCCAGGTAGAGTTACTTTAGTGAAAACATGTAAATTCCAAAATGTATCAGTAAGAGATTTTTAAAATCAAGAAGAAAGCTAGGAATTTAACTCCAGATAACTAATCTATCCATAATACATTGCTTACTTAAGAGTATATTTTTTTCTATTTAACTTTTTTTTAACCAAATTAAGATACACACTCAGCACATCTCCTAACAAAAAAAAAGCTCCTCAAAGTTTCCACTCTTCAAAAAAATATACAGTTGAGTCATTTAAGAGTTCAAATCAAAGTAAATTTTGATTAGCAGTGTCACTTTACTAACAATTATTTCACCCAGTTTTTATTATTGTTACTATTATGGAAAATAAACAAACCAAATGGTTTAACTATCATTTCTAATTCATTATCTATTTACAATTATCTTTTTCAGAAATGCCATTAAATCTTTGTGCCTGCAAATGAGCACTGGCCAGGGCTCCACAGATACCAACTGCAATGGTACAGAGCTCCAGGAGGAGCCTGGAAGTAAAGTTATCTATGGGAGTGGGCAACTGACAAACCTGTAGATTGGCCTGCATGCACCACTAAATGTCACTATATCTCTACATTTCTCTTGTATCACTATATGAAGAGCAGCATGGGGAAAGTTTTTTGTTGCTTTGATCTGGTGGGGTGTTCACAAGAGCAGGGTAAGCAGCACCTCTTCTGCATTGTTAGCCAGCTCTTCGTTTGGGCTATTATTGATTCTGCAGTAACTTCCCTCTCCTCTTCTGTAATAAGAGCCAAATCAGGAGACACGATATGCAGCTTAAATGAGATTTTAAACAGCCAGCAGGAAGGACACTAATGTGAGGGAGTGTTGCTTATTTAGTGTTCACGATGGTGTTTGAAACAAGGTGACAGCTGTAGCAAAGCGAGAAGGTGCTCACGACTTGCATCGAACTGTGCCCAAACCCGTCTCCATTTCATGGCTCGCACAGCACTGCAGCAAGAAGGGTTAAGAAAGGCCAAACCACAATGACATGTGCAGGCAGACTTGATTTATAAGAATTACATTTAGAACTAATGAGAGGGAACTTCAGGACGTGGCAACTTGGATACTTATCTGAACCATCTCAAATGACAGAATAATCAGTTAAGCCAAATGGCCTTCAGTTCTCCCTCTGTTCCTCTTTGTGCAAGACTAATTGCCACCTAACCAACAACATCCCTGTCAGATTGTGCTGACTTTGGGATTTTGGTATTAGACGTCAAGATTCAGCCACTCTAGGCTTGGCAAATTGAGCATCTATTGATCTTACTCTTTTATCTGATCTGTAGTCACTCTCAAAAGTATCCCAACCATCCTCCTTATTAGATGGGAATGCTACAAATAAGAAGATACAAAGATAAGTTACTTGCCCATTTCTTAGACAGCCCAAACAGAAATTAATCAGCTCTTCACTACTCCAGTGAAATAAATAATTTTCCCTATGGACCTACTGGCACGTTACCGAAAATTCAGCTCAAAATACACATGGGGAAGTTTAGAACTCAAAATTCCCAAAATCAACCTTGGATAAAAGTTTTAAGCAATACTTTACTACAGTTTGGATCTTTGATTATTTCTTGCTCTCAAAAATTCACAGCTGTCCTTCTGTTTTTGAAATCCATTATTTATGGATTAGAGGACAAGCTGGAATCAGATTTCTTCAATCAAGCTTAGCTTTAGGCTAAATATATTTTTTCTTCCAAAAAGGACAAACTTTGAAATATTAATACTTTACCACAATTTTGTGTACCTGAACAGCTGTTGATTAACACCTACTTATTATATACAACAACTCAGTAAGTAAGAATTGTTCAAGACAAAGAACAAGCAAAGGAAGAAGATTTTATCATCATTAAATACGCATGCATAATTATTATGGGGGATTTTTTAAATAAATGTCATTATGTCACTTAAAAATGCTTGCTACGTTGTGATTAGCAGGCAGGTTTGCTCCTGAGGAAGTTACTGTAGTATTAACACCAACATCACCATTCACAACATCATTCCCACAAACTTTCACCCTCTCTACCTTATCCCTTCCATTCCAGTCAACCTGGGCAGCAGATGATATTGTCATGACCATCCACTCCAGAATGAAGCCAAGGCCAAACCATGAACAAGGATAGGGATCCTCGATGGCCTTTCCTGATTTCCCATCATGTTCATAGGATTGGAGTCCTTGGAATCACATTATGCCATCTGTAGATCATGGGCTGCTGCATCCTGCAACTCTGCACCTGCATCACAGCAAACCTTGGGACATGCATTCAAACATCCTTGTAACAACACTTGGGTGACTACTGTTAGGAAACAATAATAAGAATCTGCCAATATAAATAAAGTGCCTTAAAATTGGAAAAAAGCAAAGTTTTATGAATATATATAAAAATATTGTATCCACTGGCAAAGGGCCAGAAGATACAATCTTAAAGTTGTCTTCATGTTTGCAATACTTCATCAATCCATAAAATCTGTAAAACAATCACCGTCAGAACTTTACCCATATTAAAAAAAAAAAAAAAAAAGAACAATATGATAGGCCAAAATGAAGTCTCTCAACTAATGCTACAGGACATTAATGCTTCAGGAAACTCTAATCAGTTCTTATCAGTTCTTTAACTAAGAACTGAGAAATTGAGAGGTTTCTGATTGTTGGCAGCATCAGATCTCCAGCCTTAAAGACCCACTGATAAAGACACAAAATCAGCACAGTTCTAACATCTTTGACACACTAGGCTTCAAGAATGACATTAACTAGCAAGGGCATGGTGTTCAAATCAGGATTTCATTGTGAGCGATGATAGTTAAACATGCATATGCCACCATACTGTGTTTCAGCTGTCCACATGGAATTCCACCAAATCATTTGGAAACGTATTTCAAATATGATTTGGAGTAACAAACGCTTCACCTCAAAGCCAAGATCAAATATTATTTTCCATAGGTCTGTGCATGGCATGTTTCAAAGCAGAAAGAAACATGATTGTTTCCATGTTTTCTAAACAAAAATGAGGAAAATCCACGCCGCAATACCTCCACCTTCATTTACTTCCTCAAATGGGATTCTGGATTAGCCTTTAAAGTGATAAAGAAAGAAAATGCTCTTTGTGGAGAAAGAAGACAGGGAAAAAAAAAGGCAGAAGGAAGACAGGATGGGGACCCCAGAGCAAGATCCTCTTCTGGCAAAAACACCTTGCCTTCCAGATGGTGAGAGAAAGGAACCGATTACATTCCTGTGGGAAGAATTGCAGAGCCAAATATTTGCCAGGTGCTTCAAAGTGTTTTGCTCTGTGCAATTGTCCTGCCCTTTTCTACTCCCTGTTGTTTAGTACAGAAGCTCCATTTTTAGGACAAATTGCCCATTTAGGGAATGGAAGAAAATGTTCCCACTGAGACCAAGACTGGCAGATATTTATAGGACTGTAAGTTAAGCACACTTAGCTTAATAGGCATAGGACACAGAAATCAAAGTCAGTAATGTGAGGGAGAGTTTAGCTTATTGTACTTTCAGGCCAATGTCCAGTAACGATAAAAGGCATAAAAGAAGGAAACACTGCAGACCCTAAGGAGGGAATGCTGCAGACCCTATTTTTCTTAGCTAGACATAAAGCCTGTGCCAAATTCCCTGTATTTCCTTAAAAGATGGAACCACATGTAGATGATTGAGAAGGTCTCCCCATTAGGGCCTTACAGCATTAGAGGTACACAGCCACTCCACCACTCTGACACTCAAACCACTTGAAAATAGCCAAGTGCCTTAACAAAGCTGCAGTGAGACACTTCAGACTTCCCTTTAATCACACGCCACTCAAGATCATACAAAATCACAGTAAATATCAGCCTGACCACTTTGGAGTGCTAAATGCTACTCCGAAGCATGTCATTTGCTAAAGAGAAGCAGGAAAAAACTCTTAGCAGAAAGTTTCTAAAGAACCAAGGCAGTCTTTTCAATCAAATCCAATCCTTGCTTGCTCTCTCCATCCAGTTCAGATGGAGAGCTCTTGGATGACAGACTTCCAGGGTGCAGAGGGCATGATGCTGATGGCAGCTCTCACTGCTTGGCTGATGCTCCACTGGAAGCCTGTCCTTCAAAAGAGAATTTACATGATGTCAGACATTAAAGACATCCTCTTCAGAAGCAAAATCATCAAGTCTCAGACCTTTGCCATGCAAGCATTCAGGTACGCTTAAGCCCAGGCACAGTTTCACTGAAACGAGCTACTGGGAGTAAGCATAAGATTTCCATGGTAAAATGATGTTGGGAATCTAAGTATTTGTCTCAGACACACAGCAAACAGAAGTTGGAGTTTTCACATATATTGTTATGAAACAAAGCAGTCATGCTACCGTAAGGGCTTTCTTCTTTTTACTGTATGAAGGTTATCAAAANAAAAAAAAAAAAAAAAAAAAAAAAGTAGCAAGTTTTCAAAGAGAGTAAAGACACCTGCAAGATCCGTCCCTACAGTGGCCTAGGAAACCCAAACCCTGATGTTAAACTTTCTGAGATGATGTACGAGTGCCTCTCAGTTTGTAATACTGAGCACACGGAGTGAAGAACTCGGGGCTTTCCAGTGATTTGCCAAGCTGTGCCTCATTAGCTGCATTTCTTGTCATTTCATTTAAAAAATAAGCGGTATGCTCATTACCAATGATACATATTTGATAGGCTTTTTATGCTTGTAGCTACATAATGAGTAAATACTTTTAGTAGCTATTAAATTCAAAATGTAAGGTAAGTGAAAACATTTTTTCCCCTGACACTAACGTGTTTCTTAGACATACCAAAGCACTCTCAGCTATATAATAGAAAAAGAAAAAGCTCTGTCTTAATCTGTAATGATATTTCAGAAATGCCTTTTACAGTACAGTAATTCTAGAAATGATGAGAAATGAGGACTAGCAGTGACAACTGAGTTTAGAGTTAAGCCAAGTGTTCTCAAGGGAGAATACAGCTACCAACATAAAAACATTCGTCTGCTGAAAGAATTTAGCTCTCTTGGAACAGATTATGCTCCAGTATACAGCAGTTTCACCTCACAGAGCAAGAAAAAGACTAAATGCACCCCAGCACGGACAAAATATATGAAGTGCTTCCAGGGAGGATGAAAGAGCAACCTGCAATGCAGGGAAGTTTAACTGCAGTACAACGTTCCCTCGTCAGGGATCTTAAGATCACAGTAAGTGTGACTGCAATATCCAAAGTGTGTTTCAAATGGGATGTCCATGAAAATGGTTCATGAGAAGCTCAGTTGCAAAGAACAATTTGAGATGTTAATATCTTCTCAGCATAATCCTCAGCATAATTATAACTATTATACTGTCAGCTCAAAGGCCTGACTCTCAGTGCAGATGTATAAAGTATGACCAAAATAAGCATAAAAATAAATCTACATGAACCATGAAGCACATCTACAGTTTTCCTCCCTACCTCCTTCCTACAATTATCCCAGTAAACTAATGAAAAACTTGCCAATAGGAAGAGAAAAATAAGGCAGTTAAATCTTCACTGAACAATGCAGAAAATATATTAAAGAATTGACTGAGTTTGAAAGATTCATAACATAACAGACCAGAACTTCAATACCATTGCTATTCCCAGAGCAATACCACATAAGAGTCTCCTCCTCATTCAAGTATCTTTCTCCCTGGACATTGCTAAAATCCACAGAAATCGGACACTAGAAATTCTCTTTCATATTCTTAAGCATTATTGTTTTGCTTCCCCCCACTCCAGCCCCTCTATTTGGAAATGCCCATTGGGACACTGTAATCAAAGCTTGAGACTTAGTCTAAATTTTTATTTGTGCATTAGTGTTATCAATTACACTTCTAGGAAGAATAATTTGGAAATTAACTGTATGAGATGCCTACTGCTTTACGATCCTACTGATTCTAGGCCCATTCACATCCAGGAAGAAGACTTGGATAAAAGATTTTTTAACCTGTATGTTAACCAAGGTGCCTATGGGATACATCTAGTACCCAGTTTGAAGCTCTTGATTGCATGTATTGAATAAGTTAATTTTTCTAAGTGCTAAATTACAGAATATTATGTTCATATCCAAAATAGGGACATTCCCAGAGTACTGTAATCTCAATTTTAGAGACTGAACAGCAGCACAGGCAATTTTATTTATCTTTGATTTCATGGGTTTTGCCAGTCTTTGCTTCAATCTGCAATAGCAATTCCATTTTTGCATGTTTAATTTGATGCGAAGGTGTGAAAGTTATATTAGGCAGGTTCCCTGCTAAGCAGTTACACTCCAAACTGCAATTCACAGGGAGATTGGGGGAGGACACCCAATGATCTAACCTGTCAGTCACAGACATTTTGAGATGCTTGATACTAATTAAGCATATCAGCTCTGACGCCAGACTTCTGTAAAACAAAGGGTTCCATCAAACTGATAAGACTCTGCTAAGCAGGGTTTAAAATTAATTCATAATTTCTTTTATGTTTGTCATGTTTTGTGAAAATGAACTGCCATTCAATTTTTCATAAGCTCTGCACAAGCAGAAGCAGCTTAATTTCAGGCAGTGTGCTGACAGGCCTGGGTAGTTTTATGAACAAATTATGATTACACACAGTGATCAAGCTCCAGATAATTGGAGCAGCACACCAAACCATCCAGCATGCAAATATTAATGGATGTCCCCTAAGTCTTTTTGAATCTGCATAATCTAAGAAGTTCTAACTTTCTTTTCTGTTCAGAATGTTTTTAGAATAATAATAAAAAATTACCTAGAGGATCTAGCAACGAAGACCCTTCATTTTGTTTTTTTAAATAAACTTATGGGCATGTATCTGCAAAGCACTGTTTTTGTACCCCATTTCTGATGGTGAACTGAACATATTCCAAAAACTAAATTCTCCAGACTTTATTCATCTATTTTACAGGAGTGCTGAACATTCACTTGCCGCGTTGCCTTTATCCCTTCCGTGGCGTGCGGCTACAGCGTGCACGTATCCTTCCGTGTCACGCGTGCGAGACACTGAGGCTCAGGACTACTAATTGCACTACGCTCGGAGTTTACTCACTCGCTCACGGCAGCGGTGAATCTGCCAGCTGCTGTTCTCCCTCAATCTCAAGGTTGCTGGCTGGTGTTCTTCTCCAAGTTGTCCGAATCTGGAAACCTGCCGCGCTGCTCCGCTCCTGAGCCGTGCCGTTATCTTGGGTCTCAGGGTCAGCCCGTCGGCCAAGTGGGAGGGTGCGGGGAAGAATTGCAGCTGACTCAATGTGAGTAATACGGCAAGACTCCATTTATTTTACTGCGCATAGGCATTATATACTTTTACAATTGCTCGCAAAGCCACACGTTCTTACACTATTGGTTAACTATTTGTAAACTACTTATACCCTACTATACCATTGGTTAACTATTTATATTCCCCTACTTATACTCTGTAGCGCACCTGGTGTTTGCACAGTCTCAGCATTGTTTTCCCACCTAATCTGGGACTGTGCCGCAGTTTCTCATGAGACTGCTTCCCCACCTAATTTTGGATCATGCTGCAGTTTCTCATGAGACTGCTTCTCTCCCTAATCTAGGAATGTGCTACAGCTTCTCACGGGACAGAAGCCCCGCAGGCCTAACTTGAGCACTGTGCCTACGTCACTTATGCGACAGTGAACTGAACATAGGCCTTGGTTGTTCACACAGCATCCATGTCCCTGATCCTTGCATGATTCTGCAACATTCACTTTAATAACAGTAACAGTAATAATCTTTAAAAATACACACCAGAAGCAAACATATACCCTTTGGGAACATAACACCTCCAAAAATATCTGTGTCTAGATGCCTGAAGCTTTCACACCAAAAACAAGTCACAATAAACCAAATAAAATGCAAGCCAATAGCATCAATTCTATCTACTTAAATAATATCTCCCATGTGTTTAGTTTAAGGTATCTTGAAGTTCTAGGGTTAATAACTATGTCACAGGGCAAAATATTTCTATTTTCAGGAATATCTCAAAGACTATTGTGAAGATTTACTTAACTTATATGACTATTATATTGGTAAATATCATATCTGTGAATCAACTAATCTCAGTGAAAACCAGCAAAAAACCCTGTCTTTAATATTAAAATTTAAAATCACAATTTGTTTCAAGCTGGCAAGGAAAGTGGCAAGGCTTCTTGCTTCAGGCATTGAAAAAAAATAGCATTAATATTGTCAAGGCAACAATGGATATATTTTACTATTATTAGGTGGAAAATTGAAGGTGCAGAAATCCTTCACTTGCTTTGTAATAGCTTGCTTAATAAAGGGGGACCGGAATAATCATTTTTCAACTTTAATATTATTATAGAGAAAGAGAAAAATGGTGTCTGGGATCTAATGCTGAAAACCATTTTCCTGCTGGCTGCGAACAGTTACGTCTGTTTTGACAAATCTATTGCTGCAGTAAACAAAAGAAAAGCTTTTCTCTGTCACATCATTAAAAGCGTCATGAGCAGCTTTCATTGATTAGTTCCTATTGTAGCGATAATCCTCAATATGCTGCACGCAACATGTGAACACTGTTGTGTGCAAACAATTACTGGTGATTAGTGATCAATGAATGATTTTAGCCAGAAAGATAAACGGACAGGAACATACCAGGAGCTACTTAGTTTCATTCTTTAGATAGTCAAAGGAAGAAAAGAGAGATGCCAGGAGTTAGTACATCTTGCGAATTACTATTCACTTACAAACATAAAACATTCATATTAGATTCATGTTAGGTATTACATCTGAAATTTATTCCCTGACTAAAATTTTGGTATGATCAAAACAAAGTCCTGCTTTGCTGTTCTCTACCTAGACTTAAAACAAACAAAAAAATCAAACCTCTAGTTATTATTAGTGTTGGGTCTTTTTGTTTGTTTTACAGATGTACCAAACCATTTCATAGAGAATGGTTTGAGATTCACTCTTAATAGCAGTAACAGCTACAGCTTTTAACACTGATGAACTGTAATACTAGAAATGAAAGGGAGCTGCTAAAGTAGCATATTCTGGCCAAATTCCTTTTTCAGAACTTTTAGAGCTCTTCCATATGGCAATATCAAGCGGATAAGAGAGAAAAAAAAAAAAAAAAACGGACTGGACAAAACACAAGGAGAATGAATTAAGTGGAAGTTGCTCATCCTCCAATTCAGGATATTGATGGCTTTAAGAAGCCATTTTCTTTCTGGAAGATTGACGTAAAATACCATTTCTAGAATCGGAGGGAGACGATTTTGCATTTTTTTTCCAAAATCCATTTTCTCAATGAAACAGTAGTTGGGCAGTATTAAGCTCAAAAAATCTCAGAATGTATTGTTTCGAAATCCCAGTATACTTCTTCTCTAGCCAAGTGAGTGTCCCATACTCACTAGATAATACTAGGAATGATTTGGGGATACAGCAGGCAACAAGAAGGAAGTTTTCATTCTTACCAGCACTGTCTTGTATTTCTTATGATCAATTCTCCAAGACCCATTAAAAACTTTTCTCTGGAAAGAACAAGTAGTTAGAACTATAGTCTTACTCTTTTAGGCAAATGGAAGCATAATACTAATGACGATGGAATAGCTGCCCTCTGACTTCTGCACATTGTTATATTTATCTGTGTTTCTCCATTGTCGTTCTCCCCCAGTTTGAGAGCAACTGGCTCTTTCTTGGTTCAAAATGCTATCGATATCCACACACACAGACCGAGCGTGTTCTCAAACTAGAATTTCTGATTCATTTAAAAATACTTATACAATATTATGGACATTCTAACACCATTTTGAAATGAACTGTAGCTGAGAGTAAGAACTTCATCATCTGAAGTTTCTGACTGTTCTGCACAATGGATCCATACATGTATTTTATTGTGTTTCTTCGTTTTTCTCTTCTTTCAACTCAAAGATTAAATAACTTACTGAAACAAAGTGCCACTTGAAGTGAAAGAGCGGGCTAATATCTCCTTTTTAAAAAAGGATATCCCAAATTGAATATACAACTCCTAGACTATGATATCTTATGTAAGAATCACTGAAGCATTTCACAAGTTTCGATTTATATTCAGACTTTAGCAGTTAGCTGTGGAGATGGTACTGGAGGTGACGAATACAACAGGGATCTCCCTGTTGTAAGGGGTAGTAAGTGAGCTTTAAAATCCTACTTAGCTAGAAATACTACTTGCTACAACACACGCCAGAGTACAGAAGCAGGGAGCTGCAAAACTCTTAGAAGACAACAATACGATATTTCAAAATTCTTATAAATAAGTCTGTATAAATGATTTGGGAAAATAACAAGTGGATAAGGGCACAGCCAGTCTATCTCCATGTGGATAACACCCTGAAGACTACGCAAGTGGCATGTTACAAGTACAGGGAGTACAAGTCTTCTTTCTAGTGTAGGACAGACATTTTTCCCATACATTTTCAGAAAGCCCTGCAACAGTCAGATTCTTGGGATGTGTTACCTCATCCTTTTGTACTGGCATTAGCCCACAGAGTATGTGCTGTTAAGAACTGAACTGATATGCTAGAATGGCCTAGGAAAATACATCCAAACTTGTTCCAGCTAGTCATTCATGGCAAACATTGATATGTATTTTCCAGTTTCTCTTCCAATTACAGTCAGAATTTTGGCATTCTGTCACTTCATTCCCCATAAATTCAGTCCTGATTTTATCAGTGCTTTCACAGGTGAGACAGTAGTAATGACCACTGGGAACATACATTTCATTATTCCTTGCCAACATGTCACCTCTATCAAGGAGCAAGTAATAATCACAGGGCCATCAAGATCATCTTTGTGCACATTAATGAACTTAAAAGATCATCTACACAAACATATCCACTTGTGAATGCTAAATCCTCTTTACTGGAAACTCATAAGCCTAACTGAAACACTTTAAAGCTTGCATTATGAATCATTTTTTCTATTACTATATACATTTTAAAACAGTGTAGATAAATAAAAAAGCCTCATCATTTACAACTGCTTAGAAAAGTAAATTTCTTTTTGTTTGCTGTGGCATGAAGCTTTCTACATGAATTATTATAAGCAACCAACTGTTCTTTGAGCCAGGAAATACATATTTTTCTTTTCAACTGACACTTAAGTTTCTTACCTAACAAGATATCCTGTGTATAGGAAGGCTATAGCATGTTCTAATTATCTGTGCAAAACCTAAGTTCTTGCTTAATCTTTACTTAATCTAAACAAAATAGTCTAATTTAGAGTTACCAAATATCACATGGAAACAATCACGCTAAAGCAAGAACTCTGGTGAACCGACCTGATAAAGCCAAGTCACTAAAACTAAATAGCTAGTTCAAAAATCCACTTTATTATTCTACTGTCTGCATAACACACAATCGTAATAACATCATGCTGGAACAAAAGCAACAATTTCAGCGATAACTGCACTGAGGAGGGAGAATCATCTCTCTCAAGGCTGTAACATTATTACAGGAATGGCACAACAGCACTAGGCATATACCTTAAGGCCTGCAAGAATGATAGATGCAATACGCTAATTCCTGACGGCTAAAGGATGTTATTACACTGTAAAGGTCATTTCCTCAATCTTGTGGTACCTTTTCAGCTGAGAATGACAATTTAGAAACTCTAGCTACAATGAACTACAAGTGAGCTACAATGGCAGCTCTACAGATAAATCAATAACCACAAGAAAATCTTAAAAATCCTTTTTTTTTTTTTTTTTTTTTTTTAGGAAACTGTTTGAGAGTAGGGAAGACCATGGAACATGGACTGGCACCTGAATTAATTTATTCTAATAATTTCAGCATCTGTAGCACTTCATCGTGAAGTCATAGGGTCAGAATTCCAGGGGACAGTCAGAAGTGATTGATACAGTAATTCTGAGCTCAGACAACAACTAAACACTCATGTTCAGGTCTATGTATTTTCATAGGATCTCCTGTTTTTTTTTCATTTGTTTGTTTTTTGGTTTGTTTGTTTGTTTGTTTTTAAAGATTTTGGCATGAAATACGTTATTTTAAAGCTGTAGATGTTTGTTTTTGCAAAGGTCTGAAGTAACACTAAGGAAGGGTGCATATTTAATCGTGTTCACAGTTTTCACAGAACACTAGGATGAACACAGAAGACTGTTAGATGGCTTAGAAAAATCAAAACTTTGTTTTAATATCTAAATAGAGTTCTGGCATATGAAGCTTAACACATCAGTGCACAAAGCTGCTATATGACACCTCAGAGGTGACTGCCGTCAGATCTCAAAAATGATATTTTGGGTATTTTGATACTCCCTACCAGAAGCTGCTGTTCCACTCCCTCAGGACTTCCTCCTGCTCCCTCTTCGTGCTCCTTCCTCCAGCTGCCCTGGACACAAAGCCACTTTGCCTGAGAAACAGCAGCACCAGCAGTAATGGCAAAAATAGCAAGAGCTGCCATCAGGGCTTTGTCATTTTTGCCCCCAGTTTGCAGACCTCATGCCCTCCCCCTGCTGCAGCTCAGGAGCAAAACAGTAAATGAAGTTTTAAATAGCAACTGAATGTGGTTCTCCTGTATGATGTTCCCATAAGCCTGTTGAGTTTAGAGATTCTTACACAATGTTTGAAAGGAATTGAGGCCAGGCCCCAGGAGGGAATCCTTGTGACTGCACTTTTGACGAGATACACCGAGTAAATATAAAGTACTATTTTTTTAATTATTATTTTTAAACAATAATATCCTATCTCTCCTCCTCTGGCAATTTAACCAGGGAGATACCACATTTCTCCTAAGTATTTTCTTCTAAGAGAAAGTTCAGCAGGAATCCCTCACGCAGAAACAGGACAAGAATGTCCACAAGGCAGATTCAGCTGATGAAAGACTCGGCCTAAACTAATCCTGCCTGTCCCTAGTGTCCATGCCTCAATTTAACTAACGAGCTGCTTGGACACCTATCCTCTCAGCTCCTCAAGGGGAACTTGCTATAATTTATGAAAAATGCAGCTGTATATGGCACTGTGTTAAACTTCTCCTGGTCATGGCTCTCTTGCTAGAGGAGATTTCCTGGCTAGGAGATCTTCTGGAGTGCAAAACAGAGGAGGAAGAGCAAGTGAGGTGCCAAGGTAAGTAGGGAGCAAAGCAATATTGATCTCTAGGGGGACATAAACACATGCATGTACCTGGGAACTTAAGTGTTGAAGAGGTTCAGCAGTCCATGGAGCCACTGAAAACTGCTGGATTTGAAAAAGCAGAAGTGGAAAGAAAGATCTCCTCATTCAAGGAGACAGTGGCCAGGAAAGAAGTTTTCTTTTCTAACCTTTTATTTGAGTCTGTCTCATCCTGCAGATCAGAGTCCCCCAATTTCAAAAGCTACTCAGTTCCAATAAAACAAAGCTCTAGAGATTAGAGACCTAGTAGTATCTGTCAGCACACTTACTTGAAGGAAATGGGGCTGACAGTTACATTTCAAAGTGATGCCTAACTCAGAATCCTGTCAAAACTTTCAGAAATGCCATCAGGCTACATGTGGAGCATTCCCCCAGACACAATATATGTGCTACACCTACAGGAACCAGCAGCCACTTTCAACACATTGAGGCATTTAGTGAGTAAATTCAGTGAGCCACAAAACTATCACCTGACACATGAGCAGGTCAGCTCCTAGAAGCTGAACTTTCATATTGGCCAGTCACAGAATAACTGAGTAGGTAGCACCTGTTTTGAACTGGGAAGCAATGGTTTGAAGAGGCACAATTACTGTTGTGTGGGGAAAGGGAAGACCATTTCCAATTGCAATAGCACCTATCTTATTCACCCTGTACTTTTGCCATTTTTCTTGTGAGTCTTATTTAAGTAAAAAAGTAAAAGAAATGTTCCTTTATTTGTGTGGCAGAAAAATATAAAGAAAACTTTCAGTATCTGCGTGAGAGAGAAAATGTTCTTCATATTGCTCTCAATGTAGAGAAGCAAAAACGAGGCAGCACAATGAAATGTAAAGATATAACTGAATATAAAGCTCAAGCAGACCAAAATTCTACATTTTTTTTAATCAGAAAAATAGTTTGCCTTCCCTAGCTGTGGGACAAGGCATTTCAGTGGCTACAGTGCTTTTCTTTTTTTCCCCCATCTTTAAAAGTTAGAAAAAAAAGTCAAACTTTATCCTACTTATTTCATATCTTTTCTATCCTATTTCAGAACATGTCTGAAATAGCTTTTCAACCATTTTTATTCCATTACCTTAAGTACTTAAATTTCATTTTCAGTAAGGCACTGTTTAATGAATATTTATGAGTAGTATATCCTGCAGTGTTCACTGAAACTGTAGACTTCCCTTCACAGCAGGCTAGAGATTTACATTTTGCTTTTTATTACTAAAATGTTAGCCACACAAATTGATGCCACTTAGAAAATACACTGACAGTTCCTATTGCAATTCCTGTATCTTTATATGAGTAACTTCATGTGTTGAGTATCTTCATGTATTGTATTTTTCTTTCATTCTGGAGAAATATACAGTATATATTTGTGAGCTGCAATATTTAATTTAAAAGATGATAATTATAAAACTTCCAGCAGCCAAACTTTGCAAATGGCAGCCTCCAGCCTGCAAGCCACTGTGAGCAGTCTCCCTGAAGTCACTGTCAGCCTGAACAACTCACTGCAACTCTAAACAATCGGTTACACATTAATTATGAGGTTTTCTTCTACAAGCAGTGACTACAGCCGTTGATCCTAATGCTGGTGACACCCACAAGTAGCAATGTAAGGCCAGCTTGTCATTGTCTGGCAGGTCCAGAAACTCTCTACCTTTCTCCCACGCAACAATAATCTCTTAAAGAAGTTACTCTACTGCAATCAGGGAAAACAAAGAGCGTCTATATCCATTTTTACATTCTTTTGACCTTTTCACTCGTAAAAGTAGAGGTAAGCTTACCTTACTTTTATTTAATTGCAAACTTACAGCTACCAATATTCAGAGAATATAGAATTCATTTATTCTAAAATAGATGAATGAGCTACCAAACACTTGGCACACTGCTGTATAACGAACCAGTGAATAAAGAACAGGCTCCTCTGTAGCCAGCTACAAGGAAAGATGAATTCAAGCAGAGCAGCCAAACAAACTGGGGGGTAGCAAAGAGGAAGGAAAAGAGCAGCAGAGTTCTAGGTTGCATCCTCATCTCCACAATTTTGATACTGGTTTTAAGAAGAGTGTTCTGACATGCTGTCTTTGCACTTGGAGCTTTTTAACAGCTACAGAATTGGACTAGGAATCTATACCCATATCTCATTTTCTTTAGGTTTTATTCAACTAAATAAGTTTTATTCAACTAAAGATGGTATACCTGTAATCCTAGAACACACCCCTCTCCTTTAGCATCTTCAAACTGTTTGAAAAAGACAATGGAAACTTTATCCTCTGCTGCTAGCAAGTCTGGGAAACTGTCAAGGGACTGAAGACCCTTGTGTGGCAGGGAAACACTTCTCACTCAAAGACATTTTTAAACCTAGTCTTCCTGGTTTTTCTAGCAATTTTACAATAATAATTGCTATGAAAAACGCAAGAGTAATCTACCTTTGCCAGTACATGTGACTCTCCGGTTTTCTGATTGTTTTCCTAGTGTAGCAAAAGATGTGGAACAGGTATCAAACTACAATGGTATCAAACAGAACTTCATCCTCATACATTTTCTAGTCTTGCTTAGATACATTTATTTCCTCCAGGGAGAATTATCCCTATCAACAGGTCGAAGCTGCCTGTAATATATGAATGCTACAGAAAATGATGTATCTATTTTTTTTTAATTACAAGCAGATCTGTGTCAAGCCAGATATATAAGCCTTTTCAGAAGGGCAAGATATATATCAATACTTGGAGTTGCACTAAAGGAGAGCCAACATTTAGCATAACCTGCGAGACAGAAAGTTCACAGAGCAGATGCAAGAAATTCTCGCTGAGAATCAAGAACAACGGGACATTATCATTTGTCAGTTCTAGAAACACTTCTGATGCAAATGATACAATATAATCTGACTTTCAAATTGTAATCAAGGTTTAATGTGGAAGCTCACAGTTAGGAAGAGCATTAACTCTTGCTGCTTCAGAATTTTCTACTATAAGGGAAAGACAAAATTTACTCTCAGAGGGATGGAGAGAGGGAGATCTATTTGCTAAGTGCTACAGCTGTTTCTTGAAGACCACATCATTTCTTTGACTCTATCAGTATGAGACTTCAGAACACTCATAATAATCATTCATAGAAGAACTGTAAATTTTAATGTTCATACAAACTTCCTCCAGTTATTTCAGTAGAATTTCTTCAAAAGTTTAGGAAGGGCAAGTAATGTAAGACACATGCTTGTGTACAATAAGGTTGCTTTGTCCTGTAGGTGATGACTTCAACACTGCAAACTCAGACACAAGCAGGGCACCGTATGTCACTTGAGTCACAGAGTAACTGACTACATGTCCATTTATAGCCTGTGGCTAACACAAAGGAAAATGATAAGTTTAAATATACATGATTCATTTTACATTCAAAATAGTGCACGTCTGCGTGCTCTAAATATTTGGCCATATATAAACCCATGGTGATTCACATTTAGGCACCCAAGCCCTTACACGCAGTGCAGATCTGTCCTTGATGTCCGAATCACAGTTAAAACATGCAGGAGAAGCAGGGGCTGACAATGGCAAAGCTATCAAAACATTTACCAACACGTGATCTCAGACCAGCTCAATCCTTGTATCATGAATGGTTAAACTGCAAGTTATTAACAGGTTATTGAAACTGGAACTATGCTTCAAAGTTAAGTACTATATTTAAAAAAAAAAGTTTTTGAACTAGATCATCTTTAGTGCTCCATACTCAATAAATTGCCTGTTACTGGATTACTTCTCAAAATGAGGTCTTGATATTGTGAAAAATGTACTTAAATACAATCTAGTTACCAAGTCAACCAGCTGTATTTTCTTCAGAAAAAAAATAAAAAGAAAAACACACTTTCTGTAAATGAAGAGCTAAGAAATGCTGGCAAAGTGCATTCCTCGCATATGTCCTAGAATATTAAAGAGTTTTAAGACATTTAATTCCCAAGCTTAGTGGTATTAATACTCAAAGTATGTACAGATGTACTATCCTACTGAATGCTGGAGATACAACCAAAAAGAAGGAGACACAGTCAGATATACCTGGATCCTATGGCAGACCACTTCTATACAACCAGAAAAAACAGAGGTCTGAGTGAATGCACAGTTTTAGTGTTGATCTTCTGGTATCATCAGATAGAGAGATTAAAAGAGTATTGTTACACCTCAGGTGTGAAACAGGCACAGCATGAGATACCAAAGCAAGTTCCAGGAAAGAGAGTAGCCAAAAAAAAAAAAAATGTCTCAAAGCTCGAAGGGAATTCTGTAGATAAATACAAAGGGAGAAACTGAACATAAACTATCACTCCGGTTCTGTTTCTTCTTATTGGAATTCAAACAGCAGAACCACCTACGTAGAACAAAAACAGATTTTCAAATGAAAAATCAACCTCACCTGGAGATATACAGCTGTCACCTATACTTGCATTTTAACAGCTTGCCTGGGAGAGCCTGGCAAAATGTTTCAACAAATATTGCATCCACATTTCACTTTGTCCTTCTGCCAAATTTTCACTTTTTTTCCTCATTTATGAGCATTCTGCATGAATAAGTAACTCTTTGCCAAATTGCTTACTTCCATAAGTCCATTAAAATCAGGCACCCTAACAGATCAAACCCCCCAAATCTATGGCATTTATGTGCTTCAGATCATATAAAATAGCATATTTTGAAGATTCTTTCTTCTTTTTTGGCCAATAAGACTTCAGTGATTAGGCAGAAAACTCAGTTTTCTGCCTAATATTGGAGATAGAAAAGGATAGAGATTCAATCAAAAATACATACTCCCACGGTTATGTACCAAGGGCATAGAAACAATATCTTGTCTTTCATGAAATTTCCCTTAGCAAATGTTACTCTTCTTTCCTCTTTACAAATATCTGTTTTTCAGGTAACAACTGAAATCTGAATCAGAATCACGTACAGAATACAGCAGTTTAGGAATGACTGTCCTGTTGCTCTTGCTAACAGACGGAAAGTATTAGGTAAATTCTTCCAAATGTTCCAGACTAACTTTCTAACAAAGACGCATAAAAACCAGTCTCATCTTTATGGTTTTACTTATATTCCATATAGAGAAGTACATACAGCATTAATGAAAGAGCATCTTCATCTTAAACACTCCTACAACTCAAATCAAACAGAATTCAGGTGCTACAATTGGAGAACTAACAGGATCTTGCTCTAAATCCAAACAAGCAGTTGTTCATTAGCAGTAATACAAGGTTTGCGTATGGCGCTGGAGATATGGATATCAAAAACCTTTGTAGAGCGGGAAGAAATGTTTTTTTTTTTTTAAACTGTGGCAATAACCCTTAGGTTGCCAGGAATTACAATTACTCCAATTCCTTCCAAATCAAGGATAAAACCATCAGATTCAACCTTCTTACTCATATTTAGCAATGTATCAACTCAGAAAAAAACAAACTACAGTAAATGGATGCAAGTAGTAACATTATCCAAAACCATCTGACAACAAATGTAATAGCTCAAATTTGTCTTCAAGAGAATTGTTTGGGTCCCATAAATAAATAATTTCCCATTAATATCAAGCATGAAGTAAAAAGTTTGTGCTTGTAAAAGTAAGCAATTGTCATTGCTTAATCAGGAACTTTTTAACATGATAGCAATAACCAGAGAGGGGGAAAGGGAAGCTAATTTGAAGCACATACTGTCAGTAGAATCATGTTAAGCATCTTATGATAAGTTAAAAAAAAAAAAAAGCCATATCTTTTTTTGGAGATACTACTCTCTAGATTTTCTATGATTTAATGAATTACAGTATTAATTACTTTTACTAAAGAGCTGTCTTCTAGCCTCCTAGTTACTTCTCATGCTATAAACATACAGTATTTGCATTGCACAGAGGTACATTTCCTCTTGTGACAACTCTCCCTGAAATATCTTCAAATCCTCCTGTGCATTTCACTGTACCTTTTAGACTAAAACATGTCCGAAGAGCTTGAATACAGCTCTAACAACTCTGCTGGGGTTCCTGGTTCCTTGTTAAAACTGGAACAGAATCGTGTTTCTCCCTCAGGCACTGCCTTTAAAAAAAAAAATCTTTAGGCCATACGTTCCTGAATTATTTATCAGAAGTTACTATGCAAACAAGGATTAAATAATTCTCTTTGAGCTGCCTGTGGTAAACACGGCAGCTAGAGGCATACTGCCTGTGTGATATCTACATTTTATCCATCCTTCCTGGCAAACAAATTGCATTTTGCTAGAGATGCAAGACCTGAATTTTCTCTTTACTCACACTGGTGTAAGTGAGAAGAAACTCCTCAAAATTTCATGGAATTACCTCAGTATAAAGAGGGTAAGTGAATCAAGTCTACCATTTGTATTCCAAATACATTTGATTAATGAGTATTAGGCAAAAATAGGACAGGCTTTGACTTTATTCTGCCCTCTTGCTCCGTTCTTCTGTCATTACCTTAAAATAGCTAATCTGTTAATCAATAAAGGAAATAATAAAAGCAGAATTATATTGATTTTAATAAACCTATTCCATCAACCATATGCAGTATGCAAAGTCATAGTATTTTCCAAAATAGTTATCACATAAGTATACTTCAAAAAAATTTATATATGTATTTTTAATCCATGTAGTTATGGTGGTATTGCTTATGCAACAGTCCAAGAAAACTGACAAACTGAAGCATGGATTTGCACCGTAATGGAAAAAAGAATGTGCCCATGTGCGTTATGCAACACAAAACAGTAACTTGGCAATCAGTATGAAAAAATTATTGTTGCTGCCTAGGCTCACTATTTATGTTATTTTATCATATATGTAAACTTAAGAGTACAACTGGCATCCCAGTTTCCTTTAGCAAACGCACCCTGAGGACAAACTGCTTTGTTCTTTTCTCAAAAATAGATTTATTTACACATGTATACACAAACATACACATGTATACACAAACATACACATAAGAGCTTTGTAGTTTCTTAGCATGGTGAGGCAAAATTCCCCTCTACTGCTGTGGTAGAAAAGGATAATAAAAAAGTCATAGAATCACAGAATGCCTAAGGTTAGAAGGGACCTCTCGAGGTCATCTAGTCCAACCCCCCTGCACATGCAGGGCCACCTAGAGCACGTGGCACAGGACTGCATCCAAGCGGGTCTTGAAGATCTCCAGAGAAAGTGGCCACACTTTTTGATGTACGCAAAGCAGCATACCTTACCTATGCTATTAACCTTCCAAGGCTGCATCTTTCCAAGTATTTAGACAGGATATATGATTCAAGATGCAAGATGCTTTGATTTGTAGACATAGCCATTGAAAAAAAAAAAGATCTATTTGAACTTCACACCAACTCTGTTTTAAAATATCTACATCTCTTCTACTCTTTGGGTAGAGGTAAGACATGAAAACATACTGTACCACCCTCCTATCCACATGACTCTGGAGGCAGCAACTGGATGTTCCCCTGTGCAAAACTAGTCCCATCTCAACAAGCAAGCTACAGCCTCTGCTTCTTGTGGCCAGGATTATTTTTGGATTTTGTCCAGTGACTTTCTAATCCAAAATACACAACCATAAACCACGTTTGAAACACAGAACTGACCATTCCGAGCTGAACGCCACAGCAATTAAGCCAGCCTCCTCTTCCTTACTTCCTTCTTGTCACCCAAAAGACTTCCCCCACCTGTGCCTGGCCCCACAGGGCCCCCCAGTCCATGGAAAACCTCTTGGCAGCCCCTGCCGACCACTATAATGGTAGGCAGCAGCATAGGGAGAGCCTAACGAGGCCACTAAACCGCAACCTTGAGCTTCCCAAGAAACAGCCCAGGCCCCTGCACTGGTAGGGCCACCAGCCCCTCAAGCGAGACTCTTCTACCGACCTGACCCCACGTTCCACATAGGTAGAGGGCTCCTTGGTGTCCCCCTCGAGCATCCCTCCTGTCGAGGAAGGTAGATGATATTTTAACGTCCAGCTCTGCAGCTCTCCCCTTGGTGAATCTAGCCCCGAGCAAACGCAGTGCCTAATAATTAAAGCCAGTGCAACTTCTTAATTAATGTCAGTGGGCACAGAATGAAGTCCTTCCTTAACGAAGTTAATTAAAAATCGAGCGTTTCAGTGCAATACGATGATTAATAAGGTGCTTCATGTATTAATAATAATAATAAAAAAGGGCAAAAAACAGTAGTTCCAACATTTTGCAGGAGTATTACGGAATTCCAGAGGGAAAGAATGAAAAACTGGAACAATCCTTATGACACGTTAAAAACACAAGTGCCCTTGGTAGAAATACTTTCTTTCCTTCAAAAATTTCAGATGGGCATACAGAATTTTGCCTTTTGGATAGAAACAGAAGGAATAAATCAAAGACTTCTCAAAACGCAGATCCTAAATCTGTGTTTTTGAGGGATCTGAAATCTACCGCTGGTGCCGAACCAAATGTGGCTGCAGAGTAGGCAATTTCCGTTGTCATGCAACATTTGTACAGTAAGTGCTCATATTTCAGACTGAACCTCTTTACCCAGGCCTGCTTTGCTAACTTCATTTTCTTCTCCAAATAAATAACTTTAAAAAAAAAAAGAAAGAAAAAAAGAAAAAGCAGTAGCTATATTTCGTTCTGATTTTTGCCCTTGGAAACTAGTAACATTTGAAGGATTGTGACACATGGGCTGGACTTGCCAGATATTAAGTGCCCTCTTTTTTTTTTTCAGTGCACTAAATGCCTCTCAAAGCGGAGATATGAATCAAAATGAAACACGCAATCAAACAACAGGCAAGTAAATTATTTTCCTTTCCCATATTTAAGCTGTTGACAGACAGATGCTACAGCTTGCATCCCCTTACAGTTCACACCTCATTAATTTTTATGTTTGTCAATTTAGGGGAAAAAAAAAAGTCTTTGGAAGATTAATACTGTTTTTACACATTTTTCTCCTAGGAAGAAGTGCGATTGTATGTTTTCATTTTCTCCCCCTGCAATAGTCCTCGATTAATAATAATTTTAAAAAATACGGTTTGCAAGTAAATATTTACCCTTGTGCATTTATCAGTGCAGCTGACGTACGCAGTTAGTAAACAGAGGAATATATTTTGGAAGTGAGGATAAATACTAGCGTTTTGTGGAAAAAAAATGTACCGGGGGGAGCCAACGTCACCTGTAACGGCCACTAACGGCCGTTACCATAGCGACCGCGCCGCGGCCGGCGCGGCCTCCCCTCAGCGCCGGGGCCTCTCCCGCCCTCGGAGAGCGGCACGGCAAACCCCCTATTCCTATTTATTTACTTATTTACCCCTATTTAAGGGGATATCTGCCGGAGAGTTGCCATCCCGACCCTCAAAAACAGGACAAAACGCCACAAAGAAGAAAACAGCGGCATTCCCAAGCACTCGGGGAAGATAAATGCTTCCTGCCGCTGAGATTAGGGATTGCCAGAGTATCCGGAGGGCTGTTTCATTTTTAAACAGATTTTTTCCTGTGCTGTCTGATGAGGCATAGGTCCTTGCTTGAGACTGCAGCAGTTAACACGGGTTTATTTTAGCTCTAGTTATTCTATCAGTTCATATCTGATGTAAGCTGCTAAATTTAAAGCTTTGAGGGGAAGCGGCAGTGGTTGTAGAGGCCTAAACAGCTATTTATTGTAGACTAATTTCTACTGTGTTCTTTTTTAAAAGATATTCCACACAATTTGCCCTAATTTGTCGTCCTCTCCTCCTTCCCCTAACCAAATCATAGCCCTTGCCTTTCTGAAAATCTTTCTAGATTAAAATCCTACAGATTAATTCATTTGTAATATAAGATATCCTTGCTCTTTCTTTTGCAAGCTTCCTGAGACTAGTATGCAGTATAAAAGAAAGCAATTGAGCTGTTTGACTTACTGTTCCTCGTGTCTTAATCAGTTCTCATTTAATCCTGTAGAACATTAAGAAATAAATAGGACTGGGAAGCACCAACTTCCACACATTCAGTATCTTCCAACCTCCATGGATGCCCATGATGAGATGCCAAAGCTAAAACACTATAAATTAGCTTTTAAACAGTAAAACAGCTTCTAGGAGTCACATTCCAACTCTGTGCTGGACTTGCCACAAGTCAAGAAGTACAGATATTTTAAAATAGTTTTTAAATATAAATGAATATTATTTATTATTTCATTCCATGCCAGTATATGTTAACCAAAAATAATTTGCTAGCTTCTGTGATTTTATAGAGTCTTATGAATTCTGTAATCGGTTCATACTGAGTATGAAAGTGGTAGGTCAAATATTGCGGAGTATTAAGATCTGGATGGTGTTTGATGTTGTAGAATAATTCTAGTTTTACTCAGTCCATGTCTTCATTAAAATTACATTTACGTAAAGGCAGTGTTCGCTCTTAAAACAAAGCGGCTGTGGTTTCACTGTCCCCTCAAAGACCGTTTTGAGAACAATCGTGTTCACATTCTTTAGAAAAATTTTTTTTTGACACTAAAGAAGGCAAAGAACCAGTTATTTTACTGCTGGTTCTATTGACTAAGACTTAGGATCCTACGATGCGCATTCCTAAATCACTATGGTCTCCGAGCCACCCTTCTGGTAGCCTTTTCATCTTAGCTTTCCCCCCTGCAATGAACGCTGTTCTCTCTCTCCCCTAACTCCCATCATATAGTCTGTCTTTGAAGTCCCTCTCCTGCCCTGATCATTATTCTCCATATATCTTCTGTTTTTAAACAAAGATTTTGGAAATATCACAAACTATCAGCTTGACTAGAATGAACACAATATTTAATCCACTTCCCCCATCATGTTTTGCATTTTAAAAAGTCATAGCCTTTCTGAGAAACAATTCTTAATGTTGTGTCTATACAACAAAAGCCCCATAATCAATGTAATTAATAAGCCTATGATTTTTTTTTAATAATGCCTTAAAGAGGGTGATGGTGTCATCTATAACTGAATGGTGTCATTCTATAACTGAATACTGAAACCCAACTGAAGCACAGCAAGTTCCACCAGAACATAGGGGAGAACTATTTTCTTGTGTGGGTAGCTGAGACCTGGAACAGATTGTCCAGAGCAGCTGTGGAATCTCTATCCTTGGAGATAATCCAGAAGCCACCTGGACAGGGTCCCACCTATGCACTAGGTGACCCTGTCCGAGCAGGTGGGTTGAACNATTAATAAGCCTATGATTTTTTTTTTAATAATGCCTTAAAGAGGATGATGGTGTCACCTATAACTGAATGGTGTCGTTCTGTAACTGAATACTGAAACCCAACTGAAGCACAGCAAGTTCCATCAGAACATAGGGGAAAACTATTTTCCTGCGTGGGTAGCTGAGACCTGGAACAGATTGTACAGAGCGGCTGTGGAATCTCTATCCTTGGAGATATCCAGAAGCCACGTGGACAGGGTCCCACCTATGAACTAGGTGACCCTGTCCGAGCAGGCGGGTTGAACTATAAGAGCTCCAGAGGACCCTTCCAACCTCAGCCGTTTTGTGGGGGCGTATATTATGACCCTTGTTGTATATCGACTGTGCGTTCACTTTAAAAGCATGATGGTGACATTCCCAAATCAAATTGATTGGATAAAAGTTATTTCTTTCAGATGAGGTATCCAAGTAGTCTTTCAACTAATGAGTAAAACAACTCTTCACATGCTAGTCAGAGGGGAAAAAAAAAGAAAACTTGCACAGAAAAAGCTCTAGAGTCTTTGAAGCCTGGACAGTGCTGACTGTTCATTGTTGTTTGTTTGCTCTTGGGACAACAGACATGCATCCTACTCAGCTGTCCAAGAAATTCCCTGAATTCCCTGGGGCAGAAATATAGCAGCAAGCTCCACCGAAGGTGAAATCCAGTATTCTGTCTGGCCTGCATTTGTCAAAGCAGACTTAGGGTTAATGTTTTCAAATGGATCTAGCCTCTCAGAACAGATGCAGAGCAGCCTACTTGGCTGTGAAGGCCAGTGATCCTTTTGGGATCTCCGCAAACAGCAGATGTAAAGACTGCTTTGGATCCTCAGAGAGCAAGGCACAAGATGAAGTTTTTCACATTTCCTTTTTGTGCCAGAAGTTGTGTTGCTTTCAAACAGCATCACTTAGTGAGCGGTGGGAACTTCATATAACTGATGAACTGGCCTATAAAAATTCTAGTCAACAACTGAATGCTTCATCTCACCCCACGCAGATGTGCTCATTGCACAAACGCAGTGCAGAACCAGTGGGGTGAGGGACCCCGTCCAAGCTGTGCCAGGACTGGGAGCCGCAGGAGGTAGCTGCTCTCCCACCCCAAGCCCAATATGGTATGGGCTATAACCTGCTGCAGGTGCAGCAACTTTTGAAGCCTCTGCCAGACATCAAGACCAGCTTGAAGCAAATTTCTAACCTTGTTACCCCTAGTTGATACTTTTTTTTTTGATTCTGGGAGACCAGCTGTGGTTGTGGATTCCTGTGAATGTTTAATAGTGGAATTATGCTACCAGTTCGGAAAGATTACTTGCTCTGAGTAATCTCTTTAGAGGGACTGTGACTCGACCTCCTTTCATGTAACAGATCCTGGCCCTTGGCTGCATGCTAATGGGTGAATATGCAAACCCGCTCGTGGCTCTGGCACTGCTCTGTGCCTGGAGGCTCTCAGGCTGCCAGCATATTCTTACTGTATTCTTATTCATACTTGGACTAAGAGCTCTGGCTGAAAATATCATGTGTAGCTAGCTGAACAAGGTGAGGGGTCACTTGATCTCTGAACACCGTATAGTCCTTTGCGTTTTAGATTAGCCTTAGAAGAGCACGGAACAAGAGACTACTACAAATGTAAATCTGATTGCCTGGAATGGCTTAATCTAATAGATGCAAGAAGTCCATACCACTCTGTTAATATCGATGACAAACTTGAGTACCATGAGCACCAAGGATCTATTGCCACTCTTGGAGAATGAAGTCCCTGAAGCTTATACAGGTCTGGTAACAACTTCCCTGCTGTAAAACACTTACTATATATCTTGCCTTCTCCATCTATACCAGTGCTAATGTATACCTTTGACATTCATACATGGATATTACAACTCGATAACACATGTACTCTATTAAGCAATGTTGTTCCATTCCTTTCCTGAGCAAAGAGAACATAAATCATGCACATTTTAATAACAGCAAGAGAGATAAATGAAGTAAAAATCTCACACAGCACAGGAAAAGGCTTTTGTCAGCCAAAAGGCATGCAATTAGAAAATAGATAAATTGTTTTTACAACAACAGCAAACCACTAATATTACGAGGGTCCTGGCAGAAGTGAAGGAAGTAGAAGACCAGCTGTGACTTTCATCGCCCATCAAATAAATTCTGAACCTTGAATTTCATGGCTCAACCTTGACTAAGTACATTCCTTCCCAGCTCACAACCTCACACCAGAGCACCCTTGCTGCAGCACGTGAGGTGTGGAGTGGATGAGGAAATCCCCACTCGCTGACAGCAGCTGTCTAAGGCCGAGCTTGCTTGAGCATCAACACATCAGCATTTCGCGCTGGCAGACTCTGCTGCCTGTATTTAGGTCAAACTAAGCCACCTGTCCCAGTGCTTACTGGTTATTCTGCTATCTTTACAAGAGAGAATTGCAAAGCAAATAGTTTTCAACACTGCTGCAAACAGAACCTACATGTTATCCATCTCACTACCACCTTAACACTGTTTCCCACCCTTTTATACACTCCTCACCATCATCTCAGTTTTCTGTCATCCCATTTTGTGAGGCCTTCCTAAATTCATCCACCACTTAAACCCTGTAAGGCAGCTTATTGCAAACTAAAAATAAAACAAAACTAAAAAAACTAACAAATAAACTAAAAAGAAAAGTTTATATTATACAGCTATTGCAGTTTTTGTAAGTTGTTCCTTATCAATGATGCTTTTAGGGACCTATTATAAAGGTCCCTTCCTAGTATTACCTTTGTTCATTTATCAAATTTACCAGTACCTACAATAGCAGACCCAAATTTTCAAACTCTGTAGGACCATTATAAAATGGCTTAAAGTTGAAAGCAAAATGCCAATGGAAAATTTGACAGCACTTTTATTTCTTGGCAGGCAAACAACAAAAAAATCTCTTGAGAAATTGAGGCTACTTGAAATGTCTCATTTAGAACTTGGTATTCACACCATTAGATTTTATGATATATAGCAGAAAAGGCTTGGACACACATCCTGACCTCCAAAATGTGCTTTTTACTTTTTTCTTGGTCAACATTTCTATAAAAGGAGCCACTTATGCCTCAGTTTATACTGCAGTTCCACAGAGAGTGAGGTCAGAAAGGAGAGATGCCTGCTAAGATAGCCTGACACATCCTGTCATACTGCACTCGGGCAAAGATCTGTCTGATTTACTGCACTGTAAATTATGCACTCTTCTTACTGGCATGGTCCCTAATTTCTCCAATGCCACCCATTAGAAAGTCACTATCTTATAGAGAAGATTTTTAATGCTTTCTCTTGCTCCCATGTTGTTACACATCTGTTAGTCAGCTCTATGAGGTAATTAAGGAAAATTAGCATGGAAAGAAGAGCAGAGCTCTCTCTTAGGAACATGTGTGTCAATATGAAACAATCACTACTGAAAAGTAGTTAACAAAAAAAATATATTCTTGCTACCACATTGTCAATTCTTCCGTTAATTGCAAATACATCTTGTAAGAGAGGTACTGCACACAGGTGCACAGCAGACCTATCTACACAGTAGAACTACTAGGCCCTAGTTGTGAGAAGGTACTGGGAGTTTTAATTTTACAATAAATTTTTTCTTGTCTTTCAAAGTTGTTGCTTTCATAATTTTCCACCCTACCCAGCCATGGAATAAAAGCCCACTTCATCTGAAGGGTTTTGTGATGCAGTCCAGGGCAGACTTTCAGCGACTAATTATAAGTAAACACAAATTGTTGTGTCAAGTATTTTTTTAAACCAGGCACACCTATCAGATAACTGTGCACACAAACATCACTGGTATGTGAGTGTGCATGACTCACTCTCAGAGACTCTCCTCAAGCACTAAATTCTTCATTTTTAAGCTAACCATGCTCCCATTTGATCACCTGCAGAAGGGCAACTCTTCTGTTTAGCCTTTTCTTCTCTCATGTTTCCCTTCTATTAAAAGCCCCTTTGAAGCAAGGACTTGCTTCCCGGATGCCTGTTACTCTTACACAAGCTAAACTTGCTGCTTTCTTTGTGCCACTAGGTTGGGATGTTGCAAGTTGGGACCAATTAGAGCTGTGCCGCTGGCTCGGCTGTCAAGGCCACGTTCTGCCATAGGGAAGGTGCAACCTTGCAGGCCGTGCTGGGTGAGTTCTGTGCACACCAAGACTGAAAAAGAAATAGCGAGGGAGGTAAATCCCAGCCCTAGGGGCTGGAAAGCACAGGTTGAATCTTCGATGTCCCCTAGTGGCTGATAACATGCATGGGATTATAAAAAAAAATAATAAAAAAGTGCTACTCCTTTTAGTCACAAGAGTCACAGATTTAATTACATAATGAGGAGATACCTCCTATTAATTAATATCACCTTTTCCTAGACTAGCTTAGATGATTACTGTATGAGGCCCAGGAACTTTTCAGTATCAGCAAGAGATAAGTAAACTAGAAGAGGCTTGGAAAAGTGAATGAAATAGTGTCATGCAAGGGAAGATCTAAATAAAACAGTCATAACTGCATAATGCAGTTATAAGAAGAATGCATATCTCTTATGTATGTTTGTGTGATTACTGCTATTAAAAAAAAAAAAATTGGTATCATACCGGTATAGTTCTCAAAACAAATGTTAGAATCCTTGTTTTGTGAAGATGGTCCTAAGCAGGCTTTGCTTTGACACAGGAAAATTTATGTACTGTTTACCAGTAATTAAAATATGTTTCCAAACAACATACTAAAGTATAAAGATCAGGTATATAGAACCTCATCCTATCTTTCAAGTTAAATATGATCATATTACTGTAATTACCAGAGCATTGTCTGTCATTAATTGGAAATAAATAGAATATTCCTAACTTGCTTATGTTGCTACTTTAATTTCCTGTGGAGTGTCATCAATTTTCTCCCCAAAGTTACTTCCAATTTCATTAATCAGCTCTTTCAGAAAGAAACAGCTTTTTCAACACTGCAACAGTCTGAACATGGGGGGTTATGTCTCTCTCTTTCAGAATAACAGTAATAGGTAGGATTACATTTTTAGTTATCTCTCTACAATGTTTAGTTTATGTCTGTAGAATGAGTTCCTCCAACTGTCTATGATTCCAACAACAGATTTTTTTAAATTGAAACTAAATTATATTCGTAGCATATTATTGTGGCCTCATAGTTGATAGATTTTAGGAAAGAGTTTACTAGAGCTCTTAGCAGAATATCTAGTAATAATTCGACCTTAATACTGTAACATTGCTACATTATGCATATTCCCCTCCTGCAATAAGAAACAACCTCTACAGAAAAGTTGTCTATTTTATCTAATTTTCCTTCTTTCTGCATGAAGATTTCCCAATCTAAAAAAGCAGGCTAATAAAATTCATCTAAAATATCAAGCGGAAAGTCTTTTTTTTTTTTTGGATTCAGCTAGATATGAGGTGCAAAACATCGTTGTAAAACACCCGTCCAATCTCACTAAGGAGGATCATGAAATATTCAGGCTGGGGCTGTGGATAAGTGCTCTGCTCTGCTGAAATCTATATAGCAAGATGTTTTCTAAATGAAAAACTACTTTAGTTTCTGCAATGTATTCATACTGTGGTAGAATGGCTGGATTGCTACCAAATACTGGCAAATAGTAGCCCAGCTCAAGAGACTTTTGGAGCTCTCTGCTTTGATAAGCTACAGTTCTTGGCATATTCACAGTACTGTAGATCTGTAGACAAATAGTAAGCAAATCTGGCCGAACAGCTGTATAATGAACAAAAATGCTTTGTCTCTTCAAAAGCCTTGCAAAACATAGAGCTATACGTGTTATAAGGTCATACACTGCAATGCAGAAAGCGCCTTTATACAATATATACATATTTTTTTGAACCAGCTTTATAATTTTTTTTAATCTAAACTCTGAAATGGAACAGTTTTGATTGAGTTTTTTTTTAATTGGCAATTTTGTAAAAACCCCATGTAGTAAAAAACAGATATCATTTTTCAGTCTCTGAAGCTTTTCAGCCTCAATTTTGATGTACAAGTCATCAAAGGCCCAACAGGAAAAAAGCAGATGAAGTTGAGAGAGACATTCAGAGAGTCAAAACCCAAAAGAACTGCCTAAGGCTTTAGCCACGAGCACGAGTAAATACAGGGAAAACACAACAAAAGAGCAGCATTATTTCTGCAAAGGAGGTACCGTCCTACATGGAGCAGCTTTGCTAGGGGCATCTTGGAAAAACTCAAGTCAAAGCTTTCCTCTGCTGGGTTTAGAAAGAAAGCATTTACTGCAGGCTCATTTTGACTACATGAAACCAAAATACAGGGAGGGCAAGCAGAAAAGACGGTATTAATCAAGGGATTTTTTTTTATTTAATTTTTTACTTACTGGATAATCTTTTGCAGGAATTAGAGTTTCTTTCGTTCTTGAGTGGGATATGCCCTAGAAGCTCCCTGATACCATTAGCTCCTCCAAAGAGGGGAAGCAATAAGTGTATTTGTGCAGGTGAACTGCCAGCCTCCCAGGTGACACAAGGACTGGGAGGCGGGAACCAACTCTTTATTCTTTCCTTGAGAAGCCATAAAGCTCCTGCCATTTCTTTTAATTGATTTGCCCTTTCAATCTTGTACTTGTAGCCAGCAGCTGAAAAAGCAAAGCATGAAAGGAGAGACAAGAAAGAAGAGCTGATTAAGTAACAGAGAAAGAATGGAAGAATAAAAGCAAAAGTAAGAAAGATGAAAAGCTGGGAGACTAGACTGCTAGTAATAAAAGCAGTGCCAGGCATATAGGAAATAAAAATGTCACAAGAGACTTTAAATAAGCTTATGGATAAAACAGAAGTAAAAAGGCACGTAAAAGAAGTGGGATGCTTTACTTCTTTCACCATAATACATTGCTCGCTTTTATATATATATTTATCTTTTGTGTGTGTATGTGTGTGTGCATACAGTGAAGAACGGTGGCTTTAGTCATTTGCAATTCAAACTCCGGCAACTTCCTAGGAGAAGCGCATCCCGGCTCTCCAGGAAACCTGCACCATCCCCACGGAATGCACCACTGATCTCGGTTCACAAGGCAATCATTCAGCACTCTGCTCTTCAACACTCCCTGAGCATTATCATGTCCGTTCAGTATTAGATCTCAGTCCCTTCACATCCAGAGGATCATTTTAGTATTATTTTTTAATCTGATCTTCCAGATGTATCTTCAAGAATCAATTCTGCAGAAATTCTGCTTACCTATAACAACCGAGTCCTGACCAAACCATCCCAGAATCATATCCAAAGTTATATCTATGCTGCGTAGGGAGTTAGAAGCAAAGGTAGACAAGGTTTGCATAGTCTATGCAAACTCAGTAGCAGCATGGTGTAAAATAAAGTGGCATCGAAGGGTTTGGAAGATTCATTTTCCTCAAATTAAATCTATTTTAGAAAAGAAAAAAAAAAAAAGCTCTTGCTTTACAAGAATAAGAGTGGCAGAAGGGCAACACTCACAACTGCTATGTTCATCTGCTCCAGTGACCCCAACATCAATTCATTTAGTTAATTAGTTTTTAAAGACCATCCAAGCCGCATTTTGTTAAAGAAACAAAGTTTCCTCTCCATTTGACTCTATTCACATCAACTCCAGGGTTTTCTAAGAACTTGCTGAGCTACTAAAACTCTTTGGAACATTCAGCTCTCCATAGTGAACATCCTATTTAATTACACAATTAAGAAAAATATATCCCTTTGCCTCTGTGGGCTTCAGAAAGTGAAAACTGGCAGTATCTGATTTTCTTTTGCTCTAATGTTAAACACATGCAGAGAACAAACACAAATACTTTCAACTAGGGATTTGAGGAGAAGCTATAACAAGAACCATTTTGGCCTCTAAATGTTCATTGAAAGGTTAAACCAGGGGCTTCAGCACTTTCTCAAGTATACAAAAATGAATTGTCTAGGAGGTAATATAGGAATAACAAAATACAAGAAGCTCAACAGCTGGATTAGCTGTCTTAACCACAAAACACAAAGATCTGTGTAGATTTCTGTTCCCTCCTTTTTCATGCTTGCATGGATAGGTGTTTGGAATACAGAAGTGAAAACATTCCAGATAAAAACAGACAGCAACATTTTGCCCTGTTCAATTCCGTAAAAACTGAACAAACTGCAACGCAGCAAAAATACAAGAATCCCCAAAAGCAGAGGATAAATGTGGATATTTTGTGGTTTCAGAAACTGAAGTCAGACTCTGCATATATTTCTGGGGCTAGAAAAATGTAAAGCTCAGAAATCTCAGGAAAAAAAATGTATTAATATTTCCCTTTACATATATATAGGTATGCAAGTCATGGGCTAAAGGTAGCGATAGTGGCTCTGGCTTCCTCAGTGTATATTATTCTGTACAAGGCTCTCTGGATGGTTTGGAGGAGAGGGGAAACGTGATTTCACCGATGAACAGGTCACAGAGCTTAGAGCTGAAAGCCTTCCCAGCGTATGTTTGCACGACAAGCACCGCGCAGAAATACAGTAGCTCTAAATGTGACATTTGCAAAACAGAAAGGGATTTAACTAAATTAGCACAGTCCTCTGATCAGCCTCCTACGCCCTGCTGTTTGGCAAAGCTACTTAACCCAGACAGAGAGTTGTACTAACGCAGTGGTGCCCATCGTGGTTTCTGTGCTAACCCAGCGTGACTCTCCACTGAACTGAACTGCAAAGAGATTTACAGGAGACTTTCAAGAAAGCAAAAGCCTAAACCTCCCAACACTGCCTAATTTCAACTTAGATAAGACCTTTACCAACAAAACTGCAAAATACAAACACCCTACAAGGGGCACTGAGAAAGAGCTGGATCCGCTAAACCTTTCACATCCTCAGAAGGGGCAAAATACAAAACACAGGCGCAGTAATAGCACACGCTAAAAATGCCAGGGCTCCCAGGTACCACAGACACACCAGATAGTGGGACCTATGAAAATGGGTGCTCAACAGAGAGCCCATGGGCTGGCTGGAATTAGAAAATTCTCTAACAAATAACAAATGCGAATGAAAAGCAAAAGTAAAAAGGAGCATTCATTTTGGACTAAGTACAATCTTGAGAACAGACTATATTAAAAATTTTGCAGGGTATGGGAAGAAGATATTTCTTACTCATTTCATACTTCTGCATGGAGAGGGAGAATAATATTATATGTCAACAATAATTTTCTAAGTATAACAACTAATGAAGCCTGGTCTCGTACAGACCTGTCTAATACAGTGTTGTACAAGCCCTCTGTCATGAGAAGGTTTTGTCATCTAGTAAGCCTTTCCTGTAGGTTGGGCACTTGTAGGCTGCCTCCTATCTGGAAAACTATTTCCCTAGCTTACAGGAGCTCAACTTGCAGGAAGGCCATTGCCCAAGGGGGCCATTTATATGCCAAATTTGGCTGAAATTAGGCAACGGGTCTTAGAAGGTATCTGGAGGGTATCCAGAAAGGAGGGAGACAGTCAGAAACACACACCACACTGTGATCACTTATGTATTTTACCGTGGAGGAGATGATTAAAAACAAGATTTCTTTGATTAATGGACACTACGTAATGGAAACAAAGGATCCGGGATGCTTATGGATCCACACTACCGTGGAACCGAAGATGCGATTCGCAGCTGGTATCTGCTGCACAGCATCAAACACCCTCGGGACACGATGAAGGGATGTGTTAACACCTAACTGTGCTGCGTACAGGAACACTGCTATAATCCAGGGAGAGCTAAATCTAAGGTCAAATCCTGAAACCTTCCTTCTTCAGGGAATAAAACAGAAGCTTGGAAACTATAGGAGAAAATCTTCCTCAAAAATACGTATCGAACATGAGGGAATTCTATATTAGGCACTGGATGCATGTTACTATTCTGAGGAAAGTATATCTGATATAAAAGGTTACCACCTCCGTCCTGCATGTGCTTTCTCCTTCTCAGCCTGAGCTGCACTGACATCTTTTTGAAGAAAATTTACTGCTTCTGAACTAGGGCAATTCATCTGTTTCTGTAGCTAGATATCTGAACTGCATATGTGAAACGACCCAGCTTGCAAAAAGAGAAAGAAATTCTTTTAAAGAAAGAATTTTTAGGTCAGGTCCTTTTTTACAGATGCATATAAGCATGGTCTCAAATGGTCTCATGGTCTTCACAAATAAAGAGAACAAAAAATTCATGGTGACTTAATTTCCAGTGACTATGACCTAATGCATTTTGTTAAAAGCAAACAGAATAAAGTTCAGAGGATATTACCCATTCCTAGTTCTTTAAAAGGACTAATTCCATAAAGCTGAAAATAATTATGAATCAAATCACTTGGGAGAAACAGCTTGGGAGTTAAGCAGAAAAAAAATGAGAATGGTTTAGTAGATGCTCAATTTAAATGGAAAATCATGAATTATAATTGGGAACCGCTTAAGAACATTCTCCTAAATGCTCAAACTGGAAACTGATAATCAGCAAACACAACTCTCTCAATATTGTATGTTTGAAAGCAAAACTGAATGCACCTATTTAAACTATGTAAAAAGATATAGAAATTGCAGGGGGTGGGGGGCAGAGTTCTCAATAATGAGTATAAATCTGTAGGTAGGAAAATGAGGAAACTAGCAATGGAAACCAAAGGCTTAGAAAAGAGTCAGGATTTTCTGATAGATTGATTAGGTTGATCTGCTGACAGATTTCATTAGGGTGACAGAAAATTTAGAAGTTAGGGATGAAAGGAATCCTAACCGTGATATAATGATTTAGCACAGTTTATCATAGTAGTGATGAAAAAGCAGAAGAACCCAACAAGTACTTGGTTCTGTATTTTATAAAACCCATCAGGTGTTGCCCTGTCAGACATCAGGTGTTACCATGTTGCCAAGCCACTAGGCAGGCTGTGCCACTAGGTTTAGCGGGGTGGGAGAACAACATTTTAATACAGTCACTTTTGCTTTTGCATTTCCATACAAACAATAACATGGTAAGAGGACAGTAGATTATTCCACGTGAAAGTGCTGCGTACCTTATAATTAGTATGACTTGCTAAACATCGATTTGCTATATTTCAATTTAATCAAGTGCGTGTGTATATTTATGTGTGTGTATATATATATATATATATATATATATAAATCTGTGAAAAAAACAGGGTGCTTTGCAACCAGAGACCAGTGCTGACTTTAACAATGTGCTGTACAGTATCATAAAACAACAGAGGTTACAAAGGAAGCCCAGACACTGTAAAGCAGCCTAGTTCATGGATTTGGGCAGAATATTATACCTGGCGAGAACCTAGTTTTATATTTTGTCTGTTTAGACTATGTCTATATTTATGAGGGGAAAAAATGATGAAATATTAATGCAGTGAGCAGGCTGAAGAACTTCTATTTGTTTGCTAAAATTTAACACGTACTGCAGTAAAAGACCAAAGACCTAGGAGGAAGCTGCAGGGCTTTCAGTAGGACAAGGAACTGCCTTGGTAGTGCCCTGCGGCCACAACAACTCACCCCAAACCCCTGGGAGTTCTGCACCGAGGGTCACTGCCGCGGGGCTCAGGAACCTTAGCGGCTCTGCATACATTTTACTTGAAGAAAAATAATAGGATTTAATGTTCTTTTTGTCCTAGGACAGAGCTGGGATACAGAAGGAAGCTATCAAAGCAACATTCCCAATTAATGTATAATTTGATGAAAAGATTAATAATAGTGTTTCCTCTTAGGAGCCTGGCTATCAGCTTATAATGAACAGTCCTAGGAATGGTTTGTGACTTTTTCTTTCTTTCTCATTTGTGAGATATGATTTTTTTAGGTTCCACCATAATGTTGGCCCAGGCACATTGTCAATTGACTTGAATTACTTTTGCTTTAGGCCCATCACAGGGCAGTGCTTTTACAGAAAGAACAACTTATATAAGAAGAACACAGAGAGCATTGCTATGTGTTTCTCCACAGTTTTAGTTTTCATAGTTTTAGTCACTGGAGAACTTTAGGAACTGGACAAATGAATCTGTCCTTCAAAATATAGATGTGTCAGATATGAAAAGCAGAGATTTGAAAATTGAAATCCTATTAACCATTCAAAAGTTGCCAAATATTTTCTCAAAAGTCTTCCAGGCTGCAAATTGAGAGAAATAATCAGTTTTAAATATCATCAAGCAATGTATCCATATATGCTATTTTTGTAAATTCAACTTGCAGCCAGCAGATTATCTGGGTGGGAAGCATCAGGGAGGAACCTGTTTCTGTTCAACAGGAAGAGCACATAAAAGGTTTGAGGCTATATTCTCAAATCATTTAAGTAAACCACCATTTCAAAGAGATTTCTTCGATTGGGGAGATGCTAATTTACATTGAAAGGTGCAGATACACATTTAAACAATGGAAGTTTCAAGTAGCGATTTATGAAGTTTAGTAGAAATAAACATTGCTTTAAAAAAGATCATAAGACTGGATTTGAAAACTTACTCTGGACTCTGTGCATTAATAACCCCAAGAAGATATCTGGCACTTTTTATGCAAATAGAATTAGGATTGACATTGCATTAATAAAAACTTAAAAATCATGTTAGGATATTGGAAAAAATATGGCAAATCCCACAGGTTCAAAGTGGACACTATCCTTATCCAGTCCTATAATATATAGGTACTTCTCTCACGCTAGTTTAATAAAACGTGAATTATTTAAAGCAATAGTACATATTCAGGCAAGGGGAAAGCAAATCTACCAGTAAGTATTAGAATATTAAATCACATAATAAAGAACATTTAGAAAGAAAAATAAATCCAGCAATTATTTTCTTTAAATATACTATTTGGCTATACTATTCTTTCCTGATTATTCACTTATACTTTTAAAGACATACACACAGAAATAAGATGATGAATAGCAGAAGAGTGTAATGAATTTTAAATAGAAGTTTCTGTTGTGCACATTACCATCAAAAAGTAGTTCATAACATAAAAGGTAATAAAAATCAATGAAAGAACTTGGTTTCATCAAAAAATCTTATTAAAAATATGAAAAAAATGGATCAGATGGCTCATTAGAGGAGATGGGGACAAACCCCCAGGTAGGACACAGAGCAGTGAGATTTGTAACCCAGAAAGATGACATTTGCTCTTCCAAATGGTCATAAGCTCCACAGTTGTACTCAAGGATACAACACGGCCATGGTGATTTTTTAACTTATTTGAAAAGGACAGTGCCCAATACCCAACAAGAGCAGATATGACTCAATGATCACGGATGTGAAGCATTTCTCTAGGCGATGTCCTTTACCCTTACAAAGTCAGCTCGTTCAAATCAATTCCCCCACCCATGTCTGATGCTCAGACTTTGCTAGAGCAGAGCCAGCTGAGACAACACCAAGACTGTGACAACACCAAGCCGGAAAGGGGGAGGAAATAATTNAAAGTCAGCTCATTCAAATCAATTCCCCCACCCATGTCTGATGCTCAGACTTTGCTAGAGCAGAGCATGGGCTGGATGCAGAAAGCCAGCTGAAACAACACCAAGACTGTGACAACAAGCTGGAAAGGGGGAAGAAATAATTATAACATTAACTAGATTGAGAATTAAATGGCATGGCTCATGGAGTAGCTCTGCGTTGGCTTATTGACTGCTGATCGGTGGCTTCAATTATTTGCCATTTTGACTGCAGGAACATTAAGGGCACCTGCACCGTGCGGACATGCCCGTTCTTAGCAGCTAAATCTGAAAAGACAACACATAGGAAGGGCTTCATAGAAAGGTTAATGGACTTAACCAAGGTTACAAGGCAAGATAACAAGGAGGGATGAGAACAAAATACAAGTCATTGGTCAAGCAAGGTCTACAACTCATACCTCCCATTCTGCTATCACACTTAAAATAACCCTGTCGTTTAAATAAATGAACTTAAGATGTCAGCTTAACAATCTTGATACAAGGCATTTCAAAGTTAGCTGATGACTTCTTACTGGTATCACTGGAGAGATGTATCTGCTGAAAGGCATTAGGTCTAGCACAGAGGCCAGGCATGCAAGCCCATCCCTTCCAGTGACCAGGATTTACATTAGCAATGACAAGATGCCCCAAAACCAGGCACTGCAGACTCTCCTGCCCATCAGCACGGTACGACGTCAGATGATAATGTGTAAGATAAAAGGCCAAGTAATTGTGAATTCTGAAAACATTCCATAGAAAACAGACCTGCTTCTCAGCTGACTAAATCCTTCCTTATTCCAAGGCAGAGCTTATACTAGGGGAGTACGTTAATCTATTTAGTGAATACATCATCAACAGAACTGCTCGTTATCTGCACACTGGAACGAAAAATTGAAAGTTTCACTAATTCAAAACAGTGAAATTCCTAAGTAAAAATGCCCATGGGAGTATTCAAGTGCATAAAATTAACCATTTAGTTGCTTTATAAATTTTTGTATTAATAACATGCCAGAAATGATGGCAGTAATGCACAGGCAAAGCAATAAGCAAAATGACTGGATATTCTGAGGAAAGAGTATGATTTCCAAGACAGTTCCTCAGTTCTGTTCATTGCATGGTAGAATTTGAACCATCCTTCCCACTTTTTTATTTTTGAGTCTTCTCTGCCTCAAATACGGATTGTAGTAGTCTAATAGTAACTGCTGTAGTAACTGCTATAGATTTTGACAAGATATACTGCAATTAAAAAACATCCTGGAAAGCTGTAGTAGATATATCATTAATATCATTACACTACATTGTGTTATATAGTTGAAATTCATCACTACTCCTATGAAAGTATCAAAGTCTTCTTGAAAAAAAATAATTAAAAAGCACGTGAAAACTAAGATTAGAGTTTAACCAAACATCTTTGTTCATATTCTCCGATTCTGCAATATGACTATAATTACTAGGCACAAATTCTCCAGACAGCACCACGGACATCTGGGGAGGTGAGGAAAAGGGCAAGGATTGGCTTCCATACTTTCCATTTTTCAAAATGGATTTTCTGATTGTATGATGTTGAATATAGTATTATTTTGCCAAACTATTTACCATTTGCAGTACTTTGTTATAAAATAAGCAAACCCATAGTGCCAAATAAAACCTTCTTAAGGCACGACTCTCGGTTTTAATCAGAAGTGGATCACCTAAAAAGAGAAATTAGGACAGTGAAGGAAAATGTGAACAAAATGACTGCCTCTTTCGATAGGAAAATCCCTTGTACTGCTTGTCTTCGAGAAGGCCAGCTTAGCTCCCGGCTTCACACCCCAAAGTATCTGGAGAGGAAAGTGAGACCATCTGTGGCCTTGTTTTACCCTGTTCCATTGAATCACTGGATTACATTGCTTCAGATGCTTCTTCCTTTTATAATTTACCATTTTCAACTACACCCTATTCCTTGGAGCCTATCTAAGCTACAGAATATCAATTCTTTTCCCTTTGTTTTCCAAATGCCTTTTTTTTTTGGTGCTTGTGTGCGTGTTTGTGAAGATATTGAACATTGCTATCTAGCTTGGAATACCTTATAAATGCTTGAAGGTACAACCCATGCTAGCACATACTGTGTTAAAGCTGGCTATATCTATCTCTATTCATTTGGGGAAAACTGAACATTAATCTTGTGTGAGAAAGCTGTTTATGTCAAAACAAGGTCGTGAAATGAGTTTTTCTTTCTTTTATATGGTTTTCTTCCCAAGGGGCATCTCTGCTATTTCAGCAGGTACAGGTAGGGGCTTCTACCTTTGAAGCGTGCTATGCATGTAAGCAGAAGATGCTGTGTGTTTTTCCATATAAAACACTTGCCTACTGCTCTTACTGATGCATTTAGAAGTGCTGCAGGTGTCTGTTAGGGTTGTTTTGTTTTGCTTCTATTTCCATATCCAAAGGACTGTGAGAACAGAACAACTTTGTTTTCAGTTGTTAACTTTTCTTTCTAGAGCAGCAAAGTTTCCAGCCTAAAAAACTGTAACGTTACTCATAAGATTTTCTGGATTTTTCAAATTCTGCAGTCAGTCCTTGCTCAGGTTTTGCACTGGGCTTGACTGAGTTTGGTTGCGTGCATACGAAACCACAAATAGGGGAATTAAGAAGCATTCATTGGCTTGTGCTAAATGAATACTCATTAAATGTTACTGAGCACAGCAAGCTTACACATTCAAGATTCATGATTTCCTGCTATAACAGACAAAGCTAATCAAGGGGAAAAAAAATAAAAAAAAGCTGCTTTTAGCATAACCGCACTTTTTGCTTGCATTGACTTCAGTTGAAATAACGGTAAGAGAGTACTCCCAAGAATCACACCAATGTTTGAAGNCCTGCTATAACAGATAAAGCTAATCAAGGGGAAAAAAAATAAAAAAAAGCTGCTTTTAGCATAACCGCACTTTTTGCTTGCATTGACTTCAGTTGAAATAACGGTAAGAGATTCCCAAGAATCCCAATCCAAGATTCAAGAATCCAAGATTCCCAAGAATCACACCAATGTTGTTTGAAGTTGACCTAGGGTATCCCAAGCTGGACAGTCTTGGGTGATGGCCAGTGTTGGAAACTCTTGAACTAGTAGGAGAAAAGCTGTGCTGTATGTCCTAGAAGTATTCTTCTGACTAGTAAAAGAAATGTTTTTCTATGACGGATAGCTGTCTATCATAATGACTGAGATTTGGCAAATCAAAGCAATTACAGTCTATTTTGTAATTGGTGTGAAACATGATTCCAGCTGAAATGAGCGCTGCAAGAAGAACTATGATAAACCCATGTCTTATATAATATGATGCGGCTTTTAAAGAGCTTCCAAATACTGAGATTTGAAATGCTTTCAATTTGGCCTGTTTTTTTCCCCTTGATGTAACAGTTTGGATTTTTTTTTTTTTTTTTTGGATATTAAGGAATTACCCCTAAGGAAAAGAAATTTGTCATCCATGATGCAAACAGATTAAAGACAATGGAAAATCACATTCTAATTAAAAAAGTGACAGTAAATGATAATCTACTAAGCAAATTGCCAATATGTACATCTATTAACTGTCACACCAATGAACTGCAACGAATTTATTAACTAATGCCTGTATCTCATTTTTAGAACTAAGACACTAAGGTGATTTTTCCACTTATGTTCACAACAAAAATCAAGGGTTTGACCAATCCTCAAATTCTCTGTGTCTATATAAAAATGAAATATGGGTGTCTATCATCCTTTCCTTGTACTTCTAATATGGATTCTCAAAATGACGTGTACCTTATATTCTCCTCTCTTTTACTTTAAATAACATACACGGGTAATATAGTATAATTACAGTGTGTTAAAGATGATATTAGTTATTATAATGATACTCACCTTCTATTACATTTTCCCTGCATTATTTCTTTTGGCTTTAGTTCATCAAATGTTTTTCTCTATTTAAGCTGAGAGAGATGGAGCCCACAGGCAACAACAGAGCTAAGTTAATTGTTTTAGGATAACACAACAGTCCAAGTTATGTTGGTTTCAAATTATTAAAACTTTCCAATAAAATTAAACCACAAAACAGCAAATAAACAACAACAAATAAAATAACAACAACTGCCACAACCAAGAGTTGGGGATTGGGACAAGTCTTCCATAGACCTGTCTTCAACACCAGCTACATGTCCTCGTTGAACAGAAGAGTTTAAAACAGATTTTCAAAGTCATTTCTTGGTTAAACAGAACAATGCATTAATAATAAACAAATGCATAACAGCAAACTGGCTCCACAGTAGTAGCTCTTTCAGCTCCAAATTCAGACCCACTGTACAGCCAAATACTGTGTTTTAGTAGCTTCTAGTCCCTGATGGGGAACTTTAGGGGAACCTTTACTTCTAAATGGAACTAACTAGGAATACCATATACTTCCTAAGTTACTGCATTACCTAACCAGTGACCAATGGGGAGAAAACATCCGGGATTTACAGGGCAAAGACACACAAAATAAAACCTGTAGTAAACTTGTTTATAGCAAGCACAGAAGAAATCTTTGAAAGATGCTAAAGAAACTTTTGTTTACCTTGGAAAGTTAGTTTTATAGCCAGTAAGTAGTCACACAATATATGTATTTTTCAAACTTTCTTAGTATTCAACAGTTTGGTTGTGGAGAGTCACTACTAAAATATGCATTATCTGAATAAAACCTACCAGATCTCCCTGTCCAGTGCCTGGCTAGCTATTTGAGTGCATGACCCATTGGTCATGATCAACAGCTACTTGTATAAACCTGTATTAGTGATCTTCCATATTGTCTAAGTGGCCATATTGCAAATATACTACTAAAACTGACACTTCTGTGTTGGGGAGATTTTTTTGTTGTTATTTAAATATATTTTCCCTTTAAATGTGATCTCTTAAAACCAGTCTGCTTCTCTGTGTGAGGCTGCTTTATGGAAGCTTTTACAGTGATTTCTCGATAAGGAATCGGTCTGAAAAAAAAGTCGTTCTCCAGAGCTATTAACTCAAGACCTGCATGAGCAGAATATTCAAATTCATAAATAAGAACCCTGAAGTTAACATCTTCTCTTACAATCAACATCTATTGCAGGTCATGCCTGTGTGTTCCCCAAGTACTATCCAAGGATTTGTCAAAGGGCCTTTCTTAATCTTGCCTAAACTATTTCTAATATGCTAGTAGAGTAGGAATCAAGCCAAAAGGGAAGAATTCTTTTTTCAGTGTTCTAGCACAATATGCAGCACTACATAAATGACGCATTCTAGAGAATTCACTCCATATGATGAATGAGCCTCAAATAAAAAAAAAAATAATAATTTGGGCTCAGTAGTGGCCAGATGCCATCAAAAAAGGGGCTGGAAAGCTGCAAAAAGCAGAGCTGGCTGGAGGACCTTGTGCACATCCCTTCTGCCTGCACTGAACACAGATGTATAATGTTCATATATTTCATACAATTTCTAACATTTTGCCTCAAAAAGCTGAGCAGTAACAATAGAAGAAAATTACCTCAAGGCTCCTTCTGCTTCCGTTTAGGATGGTAAATCAAATGGAAGCACCTGTAAAAGTTACTAGGACCCTTAGGATAATATAGCAATAAGATTTCTTTTTCAGCTAGGTGCAGTACCAGTGTACTTGGCACCAAGACAAACATCTCGCAAATTACAAATAATTGGAATATGTGAAATCATCTGCATGCATCTTTGTAAAAACAGTTGTAGAAATGGACCACAGCACATTGCCTTTGCTTTCCCAATCAAAAGCTGTTCAGTTCTATTTTTAAGGTATAACTGACTCATCTTCATTTTCATTTAATTTCTGTTTCACCTGGTCCTCAGAGTATTCTTTGCAGCTGGCTGCATTCAAGATCTCATTTTATGTTTTTATTTTCTTTTCTCTTTAAAAACAAAACTTTACTCAGACTTGGCCATTTTCCATTCTGGTGAGCAAACATTTGTAAAAAGGATTTTGTTTACAGCAAGAAAATGGATGCATAAACCAAGCAATGAAGATAGCCCAAGCATTGCTAGGGCAGTTGCATGGGACAATCAAAAAATAGTTGGAAAGCTCTTTTTCCCCCCTAAAATCTCCTGGGAAAATAGCCAGACTTGTGGCTAGAAGATGGGAAAGGACAATAAAATAAAGTCCCTTTGGTAACTTTGATAGGGATTTGTCCTTGATCATCCAAGAACATTATGTTCCAAGATTGTGTTTTAAAGACACAAAGAACCACTATTAGCATGTGGGCAAAGAATATCTGTACCAAGTGTTACAGAGTCGAGTGCTCTGGACTGGCTTGACTTGTGTGTAACTTAACAACAGTTAGAAAATGAAAAAAATAGTCCTAGGTTTCATGTTGCCATGCTCTAATTCAGACCTGGAGATGAAGAAAGGTCTGAGCTGGAGATCACTGACTTGCCAGCTTTAGGCAAACTAAACAATGAGATTTTTGTTTTTTGACACTCGTCAATTTGCAATAACATAAAATACTAGAAGTTTAGACACTGTGGTCTCTACTTACTGTGATATAGATTACTTTTCTTAAGTATAATTCCCACAGATTTCAACTAAGCTTTTATGGAAGCAAAAACACAACTTGATTTCAGGTAGGAATAAACTTCATTTATTTTTACTAAACTGCTAAAGCATTTTTCACTTTTATACATTCCTAGTCCATGTAAGTTTCGAAAATAGGAAGCTATTAAAAGAAATCCTTTCCTGGTCAGAATCAACAGTGTGTGAAAAATTGCTCTAAAGCAGATGGTTATCTGTGAAGTCAAAGCAAAAGATGGAAAAACTGTCATATCAAACATTTGGTTCCTCTAATTATAGATAATTTCACTTACAGTACTGCTCCCTTGTTTATATTCTGGAAGGAAATATACTTCCGAAAAAATGCATTTAATTTTAAGTTGAACACAGTTCTCTCTGCATTATATTCTATATATAGTGTATAAATTAAATCGAATTCTAAAAGGCTTCCCTCTGAATGACTTGATTTTTTTTCCTTTTTCCTTTTCCTTAAAGATCGTCCGTTTCCTGCAATTATGTTCTGCAACAGTAGAATGTAGGAGATCTGAACTAGTTGAACGCTGATTAGGCTGTCAGATTACTATCTTCCACCAGTGTTTTCAATTATAGTTAGATTATTAGGTGGGATTATCACCTTGGCTTCCCACTGACCCAGGGATGGACATTTGGTAAATCACTTTTCTTGTGTCTTGCCTGACACAAAAGAGTCACAGCAATTTTATGGGGGAGTCATGAAGATAAATATGTTTATAAAACATATATATAGGCATATATGTCAGCCTGCACATGCAGTAATATATAAACATGTAAATACAAATCCACATGCACATGAAATAATATACATACACATAAATACAAATCCATATGCACCTTCTCTGCAGTAGCCACAGAGCAGTTGGAATGTGTCATTTCTGTCTATGACCTAATATGAATAACATTGCAAATACAATGATTACAGAAAATATACACAAATTTTTTTTAAGAGAAGTTTCTGCTTTCTTCTCTTGCATACCAAGTTGGGGAATCAGTCACAATTTTTCCCACTAGGAAACATTACATTACAGATATTCCTCAATCCAGTCTACCCCAGAATAGGTTTCCAGGAAGATGTTTACAGAAATGTCTAATCTGTTGTTATACATTTAGCTAGTGCAGCCAAAAGCTTGACCATCAGGGCTCAGTGACAACGCTCTGTGCTTTATATTCCCTTCCATTTTCTTGTTGTTGCCTGATAGATGTTGATACTCCTAAGCTCTTAGGCCTCGGTGTGGTAAACATATCCACATGCTTGCAATTAACAGAGGTGAAACAAACCCGACCGCTTACTGAGAAAAGCATTCACATACTTCAAACCCTGATGAACACTTGCATTGTTGCCTCGAGCTACAGAAACTCCAGCAGTCCTAGGCAATGCCATTACTTCAGTAACATCTTCCACATCTAAAATATGCTTGAGGAAACATTTGATAACATACCTCATTTTTTTCCTAAAGTTTTGCTAACTCTGTTCATTAAGGGATTTGAAACTAGGCATCATACTTTAGTTTTGAAGTCCCACCATCAAAGCAAAATAAATTTTTTACAAAAAAATACCATAGTCAATGACATTCAGATTACACATGGATTCACTTGAAACTCTGCTGAAATACCAGTTAAATCCCCTTTCAACAGGAGGAAGACTAATGATGTGTAAGCTAGAAAACAATGTAAGGAATAAAACACAAAAATGGGAATAGAATGGATCAAAATATAGCTGATCTGTACAGAGGTATAAAAGATCATTTTAAAATAAAATAGTACTATTCTTGCTATTTTTCACATGGAGGACTATTCAGTATCAAAGGCAACCCAATGACATCTGTAGCTTTGTAGATTCCCAGGTAAAACTAGAATGTCTTTTAGTGCAATGTATCAGTGTATATATATATATATATATATATATATATATATATATTCAGGCCTATCACAGGCTTGAATATTTGCAAAGGTCTGAAATATAAGAATTGCAAAAAAATCAGTGAACTTTTGTGCCAAGCAGGTGAAAATATTTGGGATACACATAACTGCACTGCAATGGGACAGGCATGCAGACTCACTGCAACTACTCCTAAGACCTGCTTGTGCTGTAGATGCAGGGTGAAAAGGTAATATATTGGGACAGGGCTGATATGCCCAGGATCTTCTCATAAAAGTCTGTTCATCCTTTATCTGGAGCCAAATTAGCATGCTGCCCTGCGGCCAGGGTTAAATTGCTCTTGTATTTGTTGCCCTGTTAAAGAACTTGCCCTTTATATTTGATTGGAAACTCAAATAGCTGTTTTGTTTCAAAATCCTCTGAGAAATCTCACTTTATAATGAATACAATGTCAAAAAATGTGACTTATAAGTTGGCTTCCCCTCCAAAGGATTTTTTGAAACAAGCTGTGGTTGCAATGCAGTTCAGCAGTTCACTGCTATCCACGGCAGCACTGTGCAAATCCTCTTTCGGGAGGCAGGAGTCCCACGGGGAACTCTTCTTTTTTCCAGTATATTTGACATGTTCAGCTGTTAGTGCTCATTACGGTCATTATGAGCTATTACTGCTCATTACTCTGTTAGGCAGATGACACCTCGATCTGCTGAACTAATGGTAATGGGGGTGGGAGAACCTTCCTTATAGATGCACGAGTCATCAAAAAGGAGAGAGAGACAAAAATCTTTGAGATGAGAAGCACAAAAAGAGGCATTGAAAAACTCTAAACTCAAAAAAGGGATATCAAATCAGGTTTGGCATTACCTGCATATATCCCTGTTACATTCGTATACCTCTGTTTTCTCCCTACAACAGCTCAAGAAACCATAAAGCTCAGCTCCTAAAGCCAACAATGAATCTAAGCTGATTAGAAAAATAACTCAGATCTCACTGTTCTATTTCCCCTGTGCCATCCTTCACACAATGACATATTTCACTCCGGCAACTTACTTCACTGATACCATTTGAGATCGCTGTAGGCATTACAATTTAATTACCCTCTGAAACTGAAATAGAAATATTGGCATAGGTGATTTCTGCAAATAATATCGAGCACTGCACAGCAACAGGACTGTCTGGGAAAACGATTTCAAGTGCCTCTTTCACTTTACCATTTTCTATTAATGCTAATCATATACAAATTTATAATCTAAAAACATTTACCAGCAGGAAGTAGCAAACAATGTTTGTCCCATAAAAACGTGCACCCCAGTGACCAACAGGTTAAATTGCTTAATAACACTTACCAATATAGCGATTATTTTTCAAACATCATTATTTACTTTCTAAAGACTTAGATGAGTCATTTGGGGGAGAAAATTAAAAGGCTGGCTATGAGATTTTATTTTGTTTCTCTTGGAATTAAGCTTCTTTGTACATACAACAAGAAACTGAGTGCGACTGCCTAGGAAATAAATGGATGGATAATAAATAAATGGAATCATAATGCTGCATTTTAGGATTTCGCTTATACTGCTGCTCCAGAGGTAAGGATAGGGCGCACTGTGGCTACCCCAGTCTTCTAATAACTTCTCTGTGTGTCACAGAGCTCAGCACAGCGCTCGGCTTCTTGACACGGCTCCTCGAGGACGTCTCCGAGGGCGCTCGCTGCTGCAGCGGCTTCGAGAACAAGGTAGTGGCTCGTGTAAAGTGCCGAGCGTAAGCTGGGGGATCAAGGGAGAGGAAACGCCGCAGCTACCTGCTAGTCTGTGTACAACAAGCAAGAAGCAGGCAATAATCACTCCCCTCTTGGTTTCCGCGCTGCCGTGCGCGGGCAGGCAGCGAGGCCAGTGCTCGCTGGCTGCGAAACAAAACAAATCAGGATGAAAATGCAGCGGGAGCGGCGTTACATTGCCCTGCTGCTCACAGCCCAAATATCCGGGCTGTCCATATGCCTGGCACGACAGCACTCAGAGCCAGAGCCACAGCCCATCTCCAAAACGAGCCAAAAGGAGCAAGACCAAGTCACTAATGAACCATCCCGGTGCGATTAGCTGTGGGAAGACCAATCTCCATGGCATTTATTAAGTCTAGAGATAGTTTTAAAAATCTGGATATTTCCAGAAATGTCTCTTCTGCTGGAATTCCAAATGTAAAGGGCACTAAAAATATTTTTTTTTTCCTCCAGATACATGAGGCCAAAACTGCTTGTCACCCTGCTGTGACATGACATGCCAGCTCAAACTTACGGTATCAGTTCTTTTGTGCTAGCCAAATTTTCAGCGGTGGCAATCTCTGGGGAAAAATTATGGAAGAAATATGCATATCCCTCCAGCTCTTACAGATTGAAATAGAAGTCTTCTGTCAGGAAGAACAGCTTGTTTCAACTGTAGGTGAACATCACCATGACAGGAGCAATGTAGCATTTACATAAATATAAATAAATATACACGCTGGCTTTTCATTTGCTCATTTTCACTGGATGGATCCCATGATGAGTTTTTTTGCTCTTCACTGGGCATTACCCAATGGTTGCTCCTGCACTTACAATTGAAACCCATTGCTTTCCTTATGATCAAGGTACTGTTTTCCCAGAATTGTACTGCCAGATGTCATGGATGCAGTGGACAGTTACATCACATTACAAATATGGGGCTTGATCCAACACGATTAAAATTAATGAAATTTTTATTGCCTGGGATTTGCTAGAATCAATATCCTAATTAAAAGACACAGACATGCTTCTAAACCAATCTACATGTGTGAGATATATCTACTCACAGTATCGAAAAATTTTACAGCTGTCTTTACCGGTAGTGGGTAAGGAGAAGAGAAAAAAAAAAAAAAAAAAAAAAAAAAAAAAAAGAACTTGTTTCATTTTATCCCTTACTTCCCCCCCTCCCAAACACAAGACATTTTGAATGCTGTCCAGTCAAATATTATATTAAAATAATCAAGAATAGGAAACTCATTTCACTATAAATGTCTTCAGAAATATTAAAACTTGTTTTATAATTGACATATAAAAGAAATATGGTCGAATTCAAAAGCACATTTTTGTCTGCACCAAGAGATTCAAAAATGAGTTATTTTTACAGTTTGCTTAAGAACAAGCTTTCATTATTTTCTTCAGAGTGTTCTGCAAGGCTCAGATTCTATAAACATCTATTATATATTAATTTCATACATGTAAGCAATCTAACTGCAATCAGTAGAACTACTCATATTTTTAGCTAATCAGAAATAAAGAGAAGCTGTAAAATCACAAAAGCTATTTTAGCAACCAAAGACCAGGTAGCCTAAAAACAAAGAAATGTTAAACTCATTTCTTATGTCTCTAGATTTTTCTGCTGTCGTCTTCCTGTGTATCATACAACTGAGATACCCTTCTCTCGTCCTTCTGTCCCAAATTGTCCCTCTGCTGATTACTGTGAGGCCATTATAGTGTCACCAACCTGTCTTTGCAGTTGTACCAGGTAAGCAAGAGAAAAATGTGGCGTAAGAGACCTTGGGAAGATCTTACTTGGGGGTTATCAAGGGAGAAAGTGGAGGTCATTCAGGTGGCCTGGGTCACCGGACGGCTCTGCACTGACGAGGGGCTGCAGGAACGCTGCCCAAGCAAGGAGCGAGGGGCAGAGGACACAGCCCCACGTGTCCCATCTCACTGGCAGTCACCCTTGCCCCCCAACTCCTTTTGCAAGGAGCAAGGCCAACCCATATGTACATCATCTCCCCAATACAACCAACACATAATTTGGCTTTACTCCATTCTGCAAGAAGCAAGTTAGGGCACAGATGTGATTTTTTTCCACAGAAATAAAGCATTCTCATTCATTTCCAGAAGACACCTCCTGGCATTTTTGCTTACCTGGTTTCTGGGGAGAACTTCCTCCTCCTTTCTGCTCACAGTTTGGGTGGTTTAGCACAGGGCTTACTCCTTTGCACAGGTCAGAAGCCCTAAGCTGACCTGTTAGCAAAGCTAGCTGTTTCAGAAGCACAGGTGGAAATGATAAAGTTAAAAAGAAATAGGAATCCTTCCAAAGGGATGAATGTGGAGGAGAAAAGGGAAACTAAAACAAAGGAGAACAGTGAGTTGCAATGTAATAAAGATAATTTTATCTATTAAAATAAGCATTGTTTGTCTTAGCTAGCACATAATCCTCAATCTCATTCCCAGGTTTCAAAAACTTCCTACATTATCACAGGATTTCCAGCATCATCAATATCAGTACTTGATATAAAGCTATTTTTAGAGCAACACATTTTAATGCCGATAGTGTTTTGAAGAAAATATTTCATGAAGACATGTTTAGATACACAAAATCATACAAAACTTACAGTCTCCTGTTCCCGGCTTTGCCATTCCACAAGAGCACAGCATAAAGGAAGGAATTGTGAATTTTATACCCCAGCAAACAAGTGACTGCTTGTCAAGCTGAGAGCTAGTGCTGACCCAGGTAACATTGTTTTATGGCCCGCAGATCAAAGTGCAGCTTGCCCATCAAAATCACATCCCAGCCTTTGTTTATTACTCTCTTAACCTTTCATCTGTGCTTGATGTGCTTTACACAGCACTGGAAAATACAAATACAGGGAACGTTCAGCAAGGCCTCTTTTGGCAAATGGTCTTTATTTCTTGACTGAAATTGGTATTCACAGGTTCCTTGCTTATCTTCACAGTCTTCCCCCTTTAAAATTACCATTATATTCTTTCTGAAAAGTGCCTCATTTTGCAGCTTAGTAGAAAAAGATACTTCCGTGTGTCTGATTCACCTTAGCAATATTTATATCAAAAAAGCTGATAAATATTAATGAAAGCACTTAATGAAATAATGAGGTTTGTCATTAGCATTGCTTTCTCTTTTTTGTGTGTCCTTTTAGAACTAACATTATCTTAGGGACATTTTTTAAAAGAAATTAAAGATAACAGATATATGTAAACACTCTCTCTTAAGGGAAAAGAAAACAAAATCACTTATCAGGTGTATTCTTAGGGAGAAATCCCCAAAGATGTCTTGAAAACAGCCTTCTAAATTCTGCAAGTTGTTAAGCACAGGACATTTAACCTGCTTTTTGCAACTCTTTTCTTTCCAAAGCATTTCACTACTTACATTTACCGAGAAGCCGCTGTTAAAAGCGCCTTCAATCTGCTTTATACATGTCAAATTCAGAAAGCTATTAGCTGTAATTGGCAATTTAATTTTTTTTCCCTTTTGCTGCTTTTAGAGCGTGATCAGCTTCCAAAAAGTAAGGTTTTAGAATTTCACTAATGCACCCTGAGTGATGTATTCACCCATGGTGTAGGCAGATTTTAGTTAAGAAATTGGTGTTCATCAACATGTGATTTTTCAATATGTGTCAAGAGGTGTGAAAAATATGTGCTCAGAACTGCAGAATTGGGTGGAAAAAAGGAGCAGTGAGATGAGTGAAAAGAAAGAAACATCTGGGCATGATAAAAACAAAGTATTCTTTCATTCCTTTGTATCTTTTTGCAAAAGTCTTTAGGACTCACAAAAACCCCAGCCAGCTCCCTTAGAGCAAATTCAAGTTCCAAATGAAAAAGCTGCAGCTTAAGATTTCACATGCCACAGCCTGTGACCATGTGATTCTTCATCCCCTAACATTTAATTTCTAGGTAATAAGAGGCTAAGTGCAGAGTTCACCGTAAGATTCTGAAGGGCTTAGCGCGCCGTCTGAAAACGGTTCTTCACCTCTGCTTGGCCACAAGCCAGTGTACACTTTGCAGAAGAAAACAGACTCATTGCTGGACTGTCAGAGCTGTCAAACTCTGCTGTGACAGTGAAATAGGCAGTAATCCCTTCTGTGCCTCTGAGCCATGGTACTTATATGTCTGAAGCTGTAACGAGTCAAAATAGGTGATACATCTACTCGTGTCACCAAAGGAAGCACCCTGGTTATTGCTTTGCAGAAAACATGCAAGAAAGCACCTTGTCTAACAGGGAGTGCAGTGGCCTCGTTCATTTGCACCAGAGGCCACTTAGTTGAGAGGCAGGTTTACAAGATGGTCAGGAGGCTGAAACCAGGCAGACACCTAGGGAGCAAATCAACTGTCTTCTCATGGTGCTTGGTATCCCAGGCCTGTGCCCTCAGGCCCCAGAATCATTAAGGTCATCTCATCGTGTAGCACAACCACACCAGAAATGTGAATGCAGCTACGGTAGGTTCCTTAGGGCTTTGGCCAGCTGGGATTTAAATATCTCCAAGGATAAAGATGCTATAACGTGTTTCAGAGTGTGACCCCTAGTAACTCCAGGAAGAGGAAAATAATAATAAAACACTTGTTCCAGGGATGTCTCCCAAAGAAACTGATCAGCAATGGCAGTTTTTCTTAGCCTCCTGTGTAGATATCTTTTTTTTTTTTAAAGAAAACTTCCTCGTATATAAATTGTATACAGTGAAAGTCGAAGCCTTTCATATGCTTGTTCTCATTGCTTTTAGCTTCCTGCATACTGCTTTGTTGGTAGAGAGAAGTTAAGAACCATGTTCTGAATATGTTTCTGCTGGGTTCGGCAACTTTGCAGGATGACTTTACCAACAAGTAACTATTAGTGCCCATTGATCGTCACAAGTAATTTTCTTTCAGAGTGAGATTGATTATCTTTACTTAACTCCTGCAGATCTCCAGGGATGATACACTGAGGAACTACCGAGAATGTGATGGAAAAAGCTTTTAAAGGACTCAAAAGTTTGAGCACAGGAAGACTGACTAAGCACTTGTATAAATGAAAAGTGCATGGCGCATGGCAAAGCTCTCCTCTCTATAGTCTGGGAGAGCAACTTTTTATCTATTTCCATCATTCAAATGTCAAGATTCAATCATTAGTGGGACATACAGCTACCAGGGCACATTCTTCAAAATTGCTTTGTTCGGTGCTACAGGAAAGTCGGATATGAAATCTGTGCCAGACATTAGGACATTACTAAAATGATGGTAGGTTACAGAAGTGCTTTCAACACCTAGAAAAACAGAAGGTATGGGGAGGGGGAACCCTGCTTGTTCTTGGGGTTATTGGTAGCAAAAATAAAATACCCATCCCCACAGCCACCGCTCCAAGTAGCTCTCCTATGGACACTGCATGTTATCACAGCTGCTTCCTCAAGACGACACACACAGTGTTATTTTTCTGTGGTTGGTCTTGGCAAAAATGGGGGAGGTTCTCACAGGTGAGGACCTCCTGATGATGGGTACGGGCAGGTCCTGGTGGTGACTCTGCAAGAGGGCCAAAACTTGGAACTAGAAGTGTTTAAAGAAAACAAGATCTGCAGAAAACTGAGAATAGGGAGGAGGGCTTATTCCCCATCCTTACAATTCCCCATCCTTAACGACTTCTACCGCTCTGCAGCGGTTTTAACTATATAGTTTTACACTATATCCAAGCAAGGCTAATTGTTTTTGATATTTGGCACAAGAACCACAGAAAGATTAAAACTGAACAATTTTTCTACTTAATATTTTTTCAAAATTGTTGGTTCCACCACACCTACTGAAAATACACCTTTTTCTAATTGTGTTTGCACACACTGCATTCCGAAGGAACTTGTTTACAACAGAAACATCTGCTGCCATGAATGAATTTGAACCAGAGATCAAAACACTCCCCATGAAATATTTATGAAAAGAAACCAGCCAAAAACTATATAAAACTTCCAAAGGATGCAAAATCAACATTATGTCTATATGGAGCAATATATGCCTCACCTTAAAACTAACCTAGAACTGTTTAAGAATGCAGCCTTAAATTTCAAATAGCAATCATCACTTTGAGAACATTTAGGTTAAAGCCAATTGCAAAAATAGAATTAAGGTACTATTTCAAAAGTTAAATTTTATGATTGCAAGAAACACAGGTTGCATCATGTTGTCTATCAACAGTGTTCATAAAGTACAGCTGCAGCTGGAAATAAAAATGTATTAGAAAACAACTATATTAGCAATTGCCAAGTGAATTCTTTCTCTTTAGTTTTCTCCTGAAAAGAAATACACAAAGTATTTTAGTTCTCTTCTTAATGTAAATTCAAGTAGCTAATGAGAAACAAAATGCTAGCAATCTGCATCCAGAGAGCTATTAATCACAATATCAGGAGAACTTCACAGTAAAAGGGTTTGTAAACTTTTAACACAGAGCATGTGCAAGCCCTTGAAGTATTGAAAGAGAAAACTTTATGTTACCAAAAAGAAGTGACAAAGATTGAAGTTAATAATCTTATTGTTGTGAACATTTTTATTTTTGTCTACTGTAAATTATTCTTCCAGTTAAGGACTATATAAAAGGGAAAGCGAAATATTTAGTAAACTTTTTTTCGAAGAGGCATGTAATAATAAAATAAGTAATTATAATTGCATTAGGATGCTCAGGAGTGTATTTCACAGGGTCATTAATACGGTTCCTGGGTAGCTGAAAGCACACGGCCTTTGGCCTCCTGCCTCACGACACGCATGGGGCAAGCATTAACAGCTCCATAAAACCCACGCGTTGGGGTCTCAGGGCTTTAATAAAGCCATACAGATGAAGTGCTAAACCATTTGCAATTGACCTAGAGTATTTTCCTAAAGCCCAAGGCAAAATTTTAAATCTGCTCTATAACCATCTTTGAAAATCAGTTATAGATGCAAATAAACGAATGCCCAAAGTACAAGTAGAGATGGAAACAAAAGGCCTTTTGTACGTAAAATCTCTCAGACAAATACTGGCAAAAAGTGTTGAAAAGATGAAAAAAAAACTATAACAAGCATGGAGATTTCATGAAATCAAATATTCAAAAGGTGATAGGAATATAAAGCAAAATCATTTTATCAGTCTATAAAAGTCAATAGAATTCTTGAATGTAGGGCCAGTCTCTGAGACCAAGTCTGTCTCACTCTGGTTCACTTTAGCTCATAAGGACCTTGACACATACGGAGTGAAAAACTACTGCAGAACAACAACATAAAAAATAAAACCACACAGTAAGTACAATTTCTTTTTGCTTCTCATTTTCAGCAACAATAAACCAATAAAAGGGAAGACCTTTCAAATTCTTAGTTAAGATAACCAAGTAATCTTCCTCCTTTTCCTTTTTCTTTCTTTTTCTTTCTTTTTTTTCAAAAGTACATTTACCTTGCAACACACACAACACCAAAGATACTCAAAATACTTCTACAAAGATGTTGGTCTCTATTACTTATTGCTTGAAGGCAATTTTCATATTTGGCCTAATAAGGGATGGCAACCAATACATATCGTTTACTTCATAGTACTTCACAGGCTTTAGCGGTTTGTCATTTATTAATGTATTCCAATTCGATTTTCATGAAAATAGCATTTGTTTGCCAGTACACGGTGGGCTGTAAGATAGCAGCATATCAAACAATTCAGTCTTCTATTTATTCTCAGTTGGAAAGTAATGCAAATTGCTGCCTTTTACTGCACAATTTTCCATGTTGGCTGAATAAGGCAGAGATTTACAAAGGGATGGCCCATTAAATGGAAGAAAAGATTTAGGACCCTCTCTTGCCTGCACTGCTGCCAAGAGAGTTTGGGGTCCTTTAAATCTAGTGTTCGTGTTACTCTCTTGAACTATGAAAGAGGACTGTTACAACCTGTAAAATACAGCTCTTGTTATATTGATGCACAGGTATCACGGGCCATTTCATCATAGACATGCCAGGTCAATATTTAAGCTAGTACCTCATGTATATGTCTTGCACATGAACAACAACAACAACAAAAATAGAAAACTTGACCAATTCCATACATTTGAAACGTGTAAGAAAAAAAAAAAAAAATGAAGGCAATGGAAATACTGTCAAGTTACCTCATTTTTTTTTTCCAAAGGCTTGCAGTACACAAAAGTGTTTTTTTTAAGCTTCAGAAAGCTTGGGACTTTTTATATGTATGTAGTTAAATACAGTGAACTGGAAATCCAGAAGTATAAACTGCCTGCTTGTCCTGCTCCTTCTACGAGAAGCATCAACTGAATTTCCATTTAGTTCTTTATGGGTGTTAACCAGGGGTCAGAGAAGACCAAGGAGTATAAAACTCCTGACCAAGACCAGGAGAAGCAGCAGATCTGGCCCAGATGCTGAGCTCCAGAGCAGCATCTTCATGTCCCTCAACCTTGCTGTAAATCAGGTTGTTGGAAACTTGGTGGATTGTTTCAATGTTGGAAGCCCCCTTACATACACACTGCATGAAATTTCCAATCCACCTCCACCTCTTGGATGGGTTAAGAACATCTGACAGATCCTTTCTGGGGAACTCTGGCACCTGCAAAGGTAAAGCAACCTAAAACCCATCTGCTTAAAAGCATCAGAACTGTCTTCCCGACCGGTCTCCCAGCACAGCACACACAAGAATTTAGTATCCTCTGCAGTGTATGGTACAGACTACATTGTATATCCTTAACATTTGTAATTTAGCAGATTAGATGTTTTGCACATGAATCAGTGACGGTAAAAAAAGGTAATTTGCTCAGATATTCCATACCGGAATGGCAACAACTAAGTGACAAGATTCATAAATCACTTCATCCACGAGAACAGGGTCAATAATTTTGGTATTTTTTCTGAGGTAGTAAGAAATCTGTAATTTGTCTGCAAAGAAAATATCTCTTCTGTTTTGCAAATATTGTCAAGTTGAAGTTTGTTATGCTCTCAGAGATAAATCTAGTATTTGGCAAAACTGAAATATTTTTATATGATTAAATATTAATTGAATAATTTATCTGACAAAAAAGTAATTTTTCTCTATAGAGATGACACAAACTACCCTTATGCCAAAACAAATAGCTTTAACATTTGTTAGTTGTTATTTTTCTGTTTAACAAAAAAATAAGTCTAGTGACAAACATTGGAATAAACCTGTTATTCAAAATGTACCTGTACCAAGATAGAAACCTGCTCAGTGGTAAACAAAATGATGTCTTTGTGCCCTAGAAAACAGAGAAGGGGGTGTGTATCCATCTATCTAAACAGATGGATAATGTCAATTTGCTGTGCTACAAAAGCACAAATAGAAAAGAAACGGTTCATTTTAAAAGTGCACTATATATTCAAGGTTCCCATTTCATAAATATGTTGCCTGCTGCGCGCCGCAGTTGACCCTTTAAACGTACCCAGTCAATAATCTATTGTTTACTGTCCGTTTTGTCATTTGGATGATACAGATCCGAGCGTGGCAATCTTCCTCTCCCAGTTCTGCTGTGTATGCGCCTCCCTTCGGCTGCACAAGAAACCTAGTAACTTATTATATTAAAAAAAGAGTTGTCTAATGCAGCTGTAGAAATGCAGGTGCCTGCAAATTAGGACCCTGCCAGGGGTAGCAGGAAACTGCAGCCCACCCTCCACCTTAATCTATTCAATTTATCCAGCCCCGAGTTCACTTGGAGACCCTCAGAGCAAGAAGCAGCGATACCCAAGGATAAGGTCGTCTTCAGATAGCACTTTCCCTACTGCATAACCTCAAAATGTTAAAATTTCATTTATCTGCAACTTAATATTTATACATCTCAGGGAGACCGGTTATGTAGCTGCCAAGGGTCCCCAGGAGTGTTTATGAGTTATATTCCCTGAATGGTCTCCCAGTTCAGAAAGCTAAAATGAGTGATTTCTGACTGCAGCATTTTGATGTGTTTTGCTATTAATTTCTCATCTTTACTTTCAGTCTAATGTACTTTTAATTAGGCAATAATATATAATCTTATGTTCATCTATCATTTTTACTCAAACATATTAGGAAATGGAGACTAGAAGAAGGCTCATCAGAGACCCTTTGGTGGTGCAGCAAAGCCAGAATCAAATGCCATCTCCTGACGGTACCTTTAAGGTTTCATAAAAAGATAATGGATGTGCTTGTCAAGGACGCTAATGATCAAACATTTCCCCAGATTTACTGGATATTAAATTGTGCACTATAAAAGAAAACTCCAAAGTCTAAGAAATATAGGGAAAAAAAATCTTACTATATTTTTTATCTCCTTTGATGTCTAAATAACTTAAACCTTCTTATGCCACTGTTACTTAAACTGAATAGTCCGTATGGGCTGATGGTTAGCCTTATTAAAAGGAAAAGGAATAGTCCCAGGAAGAAATACAACTCAACCTCAGGTTGCAGAATAAGGAATGATAAAATGCTTAAGTGATATAGCACTAATATAGCAAAATACCTCTGTTTAGTATTTTTGGTATAAAAAAAATTATAACCACCATGGCAAAATAAGAAGAGCAAGACAACAGAAAAAATAATATAAAATCTAATGGGAAGTATACAAAATTTGGACAAATCAGATTGACGTTGAAAGAATCAGATCTAATTTGAAAGGACTAAAAAAAAAATCTGTAAAAAATCTGTGGTTCTATTTTATTCTACCTAGAAGTAGAAGAAAACACATCAAAACAGAACAAAACAGACCTGCCAGTCAATTACAGTGGAATGAGGCTCCTGCAATGGGCAGCTACTTCAAAATATTTCTGACTCATTTTTCATTTCAATGTATTGTCCTCTCTCATTCTCGAGACACATTTCTGACAAAGACAAAATTGTGCTTAGAAATTCACTTTTCTAAAAAAGCACTTGTTTTATGTGCAGTTTCTCCATACTTCTTGCTTTTTTATCTTTTCTTTCTTTTTATCAAAAGGATTTCACTTTTTAGTGATTTCTAACATTTTACATAGAAGCATCTCCATAGGTCCTCAACCAGAGTCATAACAGCAGATCTGTAGGCCAAAAAGTGTCTCGGCTCAGAATAAAAAGAAAAGTCACTTCCACTGCACTAAAACCCTTTTCGCTGCAGGCTTCAAGCAGCGCTACAGAGTATCGCAGCACATCCTTGCTCCCCATACTGATGGTCTGGATGAAAATGTTCCTTTTGCATCTCCAAACCATTGTTTAACTAACTGGCCTCCTTGTTAAGAAATTTCAGTGTGAATCGTGGTAAAACAGCAGCAGCAGTGTTAGGACAGGCACAGATTGCCCATACGAAGATATATATCCACAGAGACAGACGCAAGAAACCCAGAGCAACAAAGGTCATGGAAAAGTGAGAAGAAGAACTTTAGTTTGTCCCTTACATCTTCTCACATGGAAAAAAAATCCCTATATTGTGTGTCCCTGTACACTCAGGCATTTTGCACAGCAGTAAAGTGAGAGGATCTCCATCTCCAGCAGCAGCAGCCCAGGAAGCACAACCTCTCGCGCTGTGGCTCTCGCCTTGTGGCCCAAGCAGAGGATGCTGAGAGCGTCTCGGCTCTGCTCTGCGTTTGCACAACCACATCTAGTGTGACGGCACTGTCAAAAGGAAAGTTTGAAAGTTTCCCTTTCAAAAAGAAAAGTTGTGTTTACTGTGAGGACGCAAAATTTGGAGGGTATCATCTCTCTTAGATGGTTATCCCGAGACCAGGAGACATGTTGAAAGGCAAAAAAAAAAAAAAAAAAGCAAATTGTGTAAATTCTCAGGTTTGATTACTAGTGTGTTTCTGTACTGCCTATTTAGTAATATGTCATACATTATTCCNGGAGAAATGTTAAAAGGAAAAAAAAAAAAAAAAAAAAAGCAAACTGTGTTTGCTCAATCTCAGGTTTGATTACTAGTGTGATTCTGTACTGCCTATTTAGTAATATGTCATACATTATTCCACATATGACAGATAGCCATTCTACCAGATATAAAATACATGAATGGCTGTTACTATAAGGTGTACTTATTTTACTTAAAAAAAAAAAGTGCCAGCTTGATACAGGATTATTTTACAAAAGTTGACCGCAAAATAATTTGGGGTATTCATACGAATTAGTGGTTTCTGCTGTGAGTGTTACAGGTATTACCGTAATAGGTCCCACTCAAATGAAAATTAGTTCTTTGCCCCTTGAGGCTCTGTAAAGACCATGCAGCCCAAGGACCACAAAAGGATGAGCACAAATGAAACACTCCCAAGCTCGTAAGATGTTGCCGGTTGGTTACCTCAGGGATCAGCGCTAAAATTACAAGTGAAAAAGTCATTATCATTAACCAAGGTGAATTAATTTTCATCTTTCAAGCAACTTGCACTTGCAAACATTGCAACTACAAGCACATTTAGGAATTAGCCTCAATAATTTACACACATAAACCATGTTTTCAGATAAGGGATATGGTATTGCTGGACAAAATAAAAAATAAAATAGTAAGTAAATATTGATTAGAGGCACATATTATTAAATGCTGCACTACCACGTATTTAGGGCTTGAGGTCACTGCATAAAGGGGAAGACAGGAGGGAGAAAAACATACAAAATACCAGGATTTCCTTGCTGAAAGAAGTATAACATAAATGAAAATTCCAATTAAAACCCAATGAGATAATCTCCAGCAAACATAGTTATGATCACTTTGGAAAAGATTCAGCCCCAGGTAAAACACAACCACAATAGAGTAAATCTCAACACCTAAATCAAAATCCATTCTAATAGAAAGTCAAATTCACGGTCCCCAAGTTTTGGAACTTTTAATAAAAACAACAGCCGATGTGAGTTGCCCAGACACGCAAACCAGAACTGGTGAATTCGAGGATCATACTGACTGAATTCAAAACACAAAGAAACAGAGCATTGCTGGACCAGCAGGACTGTACATAAGAAAAACAAAGTACCGACCATTGCTACTGCCACAGATTGGAAACCACCTCCCTGGTCTTCAGAACAGACTCACTGCTGAGAATGACAACCGCTTTACCAGGCACTTTATATACTACAGGTGATGCCACGATGCCCACGAAAGTATTCTGAAGCATTGTACTGAAATCCATAATATTCTAGCCTTGAATTCCTGCTTCCATGAGTTTCAGCATGCAACATTTCAGCAGAATGCACAGAAGAAAGCAAAAACACATGTATCATTGTCTCGAGAGCTGTCAAACATATCATAAACATGACTACACTGAACAAATAGCAAGCGTAATCTTTTTGGAAATACAAGCTACCAGATCCCACACAAGTCCACCAACAACATCAGCATATGCTCTTCAACTAAGCTAAACCAGTCAGTGACAACCATTCATGCTCTGATTTGGCCTAGAAAACAGATATTGGAGGTATTTGAATTGTACCTGTAACGCTTTCCAAAACAACAATGAAACTCAAACAGATAAAAACTACAACTCATAAATTTTGTCAAAACCTTTTTTGCTTTCTTGCAGTATGGCAAATCGTGGTAATTCAGAAAACAATCAACTTCTCCACATCATAAAACCCTATTATCTGTGAGTTAACGTTAAAGCTGATTTACCTATCTCTGCAGCAAAGCGTCACCCTGTTATTCACAGAGAAAAGATTCCTTCTGTCTCGACAGCCCAGCAGTGGCAACGCCTGCTTCCCGTCACTGCATGCGGCGCGGAACAGCAGGCTCTGCCAAATCCCGCTCGCGCCGCATTTATAGCTCATCCCCGATGCAAACCTTTCATTTAACAAAACAAGATGTGTAAATCAACGAAAACCCAGAAGAAAAAAAAAAAAAAAAACACATTCCGTTTTTAAAAAATACATTCTCACGTGTAACATGAATTGCATTGCAGACAGCAGGGATTAAGGGAAAGCTGAAGGCTTCTTACCAAGTACCCCAAGGCGATAGTTGACTGTGATGACTATCACATTCCCATAACTTGCTAGGACACTGCCATCATATAAATTTCCAGTGCCTTCCATGTAGGACCCTCCGTGAATATACACCATCACAGGCTTAGGTCCCCCACTGTCCCGAATGTCTGGAAAAAATATTAAGACACATTTTATCTCGAGAAAGTATCATAAAGGATACATGCAATATTTTAATATTTTTTTAGTAGGGTTATTTTCTTGAAGTGTTTCTCAAGCAACATTCATTAAATAAAGAAATGAGGGTTTGGGGCATCGGTGTCCTTTTGTGGCTTGCTAGCTTGTTTGTAACCGAAGTTCGTATTTTTGAAACACTTGTTGGCCTCAAAAAAGGGCAGAAAAAAAATGAAAAGGAAACATGATTGCTCAAACGGGTCAGCGGTCTGATTCTGTTCCTGCTGAATTTGACATAAAATAGCTACTAATGTCAGTGTGACCTCATTTAGGCAAAGCCTGAACGCTTCTGGAAAGCTCAGCCCATCTCTGCGCATACAGCTAAAGGCATTTCACTTAATTAAGCTAAACAAGATTTGTCCTCCTATGTAAGCTGTTGATGTGCTCTTTGATCCACTATGATCGCTACTCTATAAAAAGGTTGGGTAAATGACTCTGAAGCTGTTTAACACTTGGATCTCAAGTGGGTATTAGTTTGTAACTAGGGTGGCCTGAAGTTTAAGGGCAGTGGGTGCTGCTTATTTCACTAAGTTGTGAAGGGTGCTGTGCTCCACCTGCAAAAACTGCTGCCTCCAAAGATGCTTCCAAGCCCTTTCCCACTGCACTGAAGCAAACATCCTACTTTTTTTTTTTTAAAGTATCTTTAAAAAAAAGAACTCTTAAGTACCTCTCAGCATCCTTTTAAAAATCTTTCTAGAAGCTTCACTGTTCTCTCAGACCCAATATAAGACACGGGACATTCTACTTTTTGGTGCTTTTTAGTAAAATCATTTATTTGTGAGGTTCCCTAAATACTTGGATTTGCAAATGAATGCATCTACTCTGGACAAGATGCTGAACACCCAAGTTGGGTGCAAACGGGACTCACCAGCGCTCCTTGTAAGCAAGAATCCTCCCAAAGTCCTTCCCGACTGTCAGTTCCTCAGGAAGGAATCTTTTTGTTGGAGTGGAAACAGATCAGCTGACAGGTTAACTTTAAACTTCCATTTTATGTCTGGATTCATCTCTATTTTGATCTAATTTACGAGGTATCTGAGCACTTTCCACTGCCTGCCGCAGTCGGGAACTGTGCTCAATATTCCGTTTTGAAGAAGTTTTCTTTATCAGCGTGGCAGTATTCAAGTGACTTCCCTTGAATACCCACTTCAGCGTGAGAAAGGACCTCAGATGTATTGTTTACTCCTTTGATTTGGAGGACTCTCAGTTCAGGGGCTTTCAGGGAAGCTCTGTAACAGTTCTGCATCGTTTCTGAAGCGCTGTGAAGACAACTAGGCGAGGGCAGCTAAACTAAAACCTCTCTTTTTATATGCGGTACGAAAGAACGGCACAGATGTGTTTGTCTGTAGAAAGACAGCTGCTATGATTATTTTGATATTGATTCTAATCTGAAGAAAACGCCAGGTCAGGATCAGAAACTGCATATTCAATATTGAGAATACGACGACCATCACTCATTAAAGACCAAACAGGTGATGAAAGGTTGTGCGTGAAATTGCTTGTATTGCTTTCCTCGCTCAAGCATACAGCTTTCCAACACGGAATTTTCAGAGTGTAAAGCTAAGGAGATTATTTATCTTCATTTTCCATAGGACAGAATTATGAGCTCCCAAGGTTTAAAATCTGCAGTGTGGAAAAACCTTTTGCAAATTCATATACATCTTTCAGTGAATGGTGTGTTCATAGTCTATGTATCATTGGCTTTTTTATTTTTGGATACAAATATGGAAGCAATAATAAATTATTAATCTGGAATCACTGTGTGACTGTTCCCAGCAGAAACTGTACACAGTTAATTGTATGCTTGGAGGTAGCACAGGGGGAGACTGTCTCAGAATTCTTCTTTAATTAAAATTACATAGAATTACAGAGTGCCAACTGTGAACAGTAATGAAATGTTGGTAGTACTGGTCTGTTTATCTGGAAAATAAGATTGGGATATTCTAGAAAAGAATGGGTGCTTTTTATCTGTCTGAGAAAAAAAGCACACATTCACGAGTAAAATCTGGCATATAAAGAAGAACTCTGACTAAATTCTGTCTGTATTATTCTTCTGTTATTTCCTATTAATAATAGACTTGTCAGGATTAGAGCCAGATAAATAAAGACTATTTTTCAGCTCTGCCTTTGTGCCGTGTCACATCAGATGAGATGCGGGACGGCTGTTCCCTACGCCACTTTGCCAAAGGCATCAGTCTTGCTTGAGAGCAACCTGGAAGGTTGGAAGGTGCTGCCTCTGCACCGCGCTGCAATCTGCTCCCGGACACCTCGGCGAGGTTGTCACACTCATGCAAAATTCAGCTAAAGCCAGTGCGACTTTGCGCTATGCATTACACGGAAACTAGGGAGATCTCTCTCTGAAGTGCAACTTCATCTAAAATAGGGAAAAGAACAGACACGGCTGCATTTTGAGGTCCGGTCTACAGTGAGTGCTTTCATATCAACGGAAGCGAGGTCTACTGCTAGGAATATCTGAATGGTGCAGGCATTCTGCTGGGAGAGGACTATTTAACTGCGGTGCATGTTATCAAATAGAAATAATAAAATGAAATAAAGATAGGAAAAAAGTAGACCTTAGTGTAAAATGACTTCATAATCAAAGGTTGTTTCCTACTTGAACAGAACTAACTCTGTCATCCCTCTAAATTAAAATGAAGAAAGTGCTAGATAATGCTCTGGGAAATAAAATACCATATTGGTAAAAAAAAAAAAGGGACAGGCAGATGTGTCTTTCAAAAGCATTTACTGGAATGAAGTAGCAACTTCTAAAGAAAATAAGTTAGATTTTGGCACTCGGATCCTAACTGCTTTTCAAAATCTGACCCCAAATGATTAGATGATTTGTTTCATTTTCAGGTTTCAGTTTGGATCAGTCTTTTGTGCTCACGTGCTGGAGTGGTCTCCATAAAACACAGTCACGTTTTCTCATGCCAATGAATAGTTTATTCATTTTAGGAGCTCATTGTGAATAGGCCTGAAGAGCTGGGGCACAAATGTGACATTTCTGCCAAGCTGTGTAGATTTATATACCGATTTTAGTCTTACTTTTGATTATCTTTTATTAAGCATGGTTTTAATTAGAAAACATGAACAATTGCAAAGACACGAGATAATGCTATTCAAAAACCTCAAATTCAACCCTCTCTGTTCTGTTTTATTCACACACAAGATTGGAGTGCTGTGATTTGTTTGGCTTTAAATTGCTAGTCAGAACAACTAAGTAGGCCTTACTATATAAAGATCATATTTATGACATCTACGTGATCTTTCTTATTATGGTTTCCATCATCTCCTCTGCTCTGTACATTTCTCATGTTTGTTGCTTCTCCTTTTTATGCTTGATCTTAATTACATTTCAAGCAGTTTAGCAATAGGGCTGTCTTTTATTCTGTGTTTGTTACATCACGCAACAGGGAACCACGTCTGACTGTGACTACCAGACACAATTGTCATATATAACAAAACATAATTACAGCTTCAGTCATTTAAGGCTGATGTGAATTGGCCACGTGACTTAACAAATATAATTTGCAGGGAACAACCAAAATAGGAAAGGCAGAAAGCCTACCTAGAGACAAGTTAGCACAAAACAAGAGTTAGTTTAGCACAGATGCCACATGCAGTGCTCTTCCAAATAGCTTCGATGCTATAGAATATTGCGACATTTTGATGTAAAGTATTGAGTCAATTTTGTCTTCTCTATATGAAAACTTTTAGATTAGCTCCTCTAAAATATGTGTGTTCCTTATATAGAACACTGTATGGACAAAGTGTAGATATTTCAGAATTTTTCTTCCTAAAATGGTCTTCTTAAAACACAGTAACGATCAGTGCAACTCTCTTAATCACTTAAGGCTCTTCTGAAAGTATTTGACCTTTTGGTTCAAATCTCATATACGCACTGCTATTTTAATAAGTCAGTGCTCTTATCAAGGCTATTAGGTAGACTTCAATTAATGCCACATTTTTCACATGCAATTTAAAGCCAGATGTCCCAAAACTACTGAAGTGCCTATTGAATGTCTGTTGGAAGTAGCAGGGAGGTTTTGCCCAAGTTTCATTTACTTAAAATACAGGCAGCTCCCCTCCAGTTTCTGCTAAACAGAATTATCTCCTTTTTGTTTGAAGCTGTCAAACCAGTGGATCATTTTGTGCATTCCTGAACACCTGGTCTGAAAGAAAGGGCTCTGAGATCCTGATGGAGGACTAAAATGCATTACATAACAACAGAATGCAAAGCGATGGGATTTGCTCAGGCCTTTACAGGAAAGCATCTGGAGCAGGTGCTAATTAGCGGGCAACCTCAACAGCCAAGGAGGCAGCAATTTGAAACTATTAAAATATGAACACAGGTCATATGGCAAATTTATATGACATGAATATGTCAGCAAAAACGGACAGGTTTTGTGCAATACCTGGTAGAAATAAATATAATGGAGCCTCAAAAAAGTGCTTAAAGGAGTATCAAAAAAAAATTTTTTTTTTTTCAACTGTTAACAAGACTCCTGTAAAAAAATAAACTCAATCTGAACTAAAGCCCTCAACCAAAAGGGAAAATAAAAACTGAAGAATTTAATCTTCAAATTAAATTGGAATTTGTTCTGCTTGGGACTTGGAAGCAGAAACGACCATCAATGGGCGACAGTATGAACAGCAAACACGTGACGACGTCTACGCGTATCAGTCACTGGCTCCATCCTCGGTGGCAACCGTGGTGTCACCCCAGCCTGTCTGGAGCTCATTAGAGGCTATAATTAAGGCTGGAGCATGTGGTTGCCTTGTGAGGTAGACAAATGTGTTCTGCTGTTTACTGACCCCTCAAGCCCAAAAATGTACAACCGACGCCAAACTGAAAGATTGTTTCTCTCCCCGTTTCTTATCATGACAGTCGAAAACAGATGAAATGCTAAAGTTAGCGTTCTATTTTCATACTAATCAAGTGACAGGGCTTTCTGGAGAAGATCCTCCATTCTGAAACGCGCTCCTTCGCTTGCACCCGTGGAGCTGCAGTCTGTTAAATTACAAGAGGGGATTTGCAGGTGGATTCTGGTCCGCTAGCAATTTAAAATTCAAAACTGCATTCTGTTTGTTTTGATTTTAAACATGCCCAGGACCAAAGACTTCTCTCAATGAAGCCCAATGGTACGCTTAAATCAAGCATCAGACTAAATGATCAACACGATCGCACAGTAACAGCCTGTCACCAAACAGCAGCATCTGTTGATCGTCCTAATTCTCAGAAAGGAGAAGGGCAGAAGTAGCTCGGCATTGCCCTGCAGAGCCCCAAGGCCTGTGCTCTCAGCTCCCTGCTCCTCTGCAGCCAGGGGATCTGCAGTCCCTGCCCTTAATGCTTGAACTCCTCCTTGCTAGAGATGAAGGAATAGAGTTCTTCTACCTCTGAGGTGTAGCAGGAGGCTGAACATGTTAAAACCTGTGAGATGCTCAGGTAGGTGCGCCAGGTGAGGTGACAGAACACTGGGCTAGGAGCAACCCTTGGTGGAGGTGGCACACAGCACTAACCACCAGAAACCCCGTGCTGATCAGAGCACAGCAGCTGATCAGTGATTTGTGTTGAGTATCATCCTAGGCACCCTAAGGTTTTTAGCATAAGGGGAACTAAGGATGCATAAAGAGGCACAGTTTTTGCTATATCCAAAGAAGTTAAATAATTCAAAGAATTAGGACTGCAGTGAAAATACTAATATATTTTACTTTTTAAACCAAGCCTGGTTTCTAGACTGTGGGTGCATATGGGGAAAAGGCAGTTTATCCACTGAGCCACAGGAAGTTAAATGTTGCAACTACCGTAGGTATGGCTTAGCTGTGAGTCAGTAACTAGGCAAATCCACCGCAGCTATAAAAAAAAGAAAGTCTAATGCTCACTGCTGGCAGCTGCTTTTGTGCTACTCTGCTTTTGCTGCCTGCCCAGTAGTCCCATCTGAAACCCAGGGAGGCAATTTTCAAGTGTAGAGCCCAAAGGGTTACAGAGAAACACGTCTGCCAGCAGACTGGGGGAGAGGAGAGGGAAGAAATTTATATTTTCAACTTTGCACACATTTTGCACTCAGAGTTTGAAAACACTTTCATTTTTTAAACTGCAAATTTGCAGATCATTAGCTGGTAATGTGCACTACTGCCTTTGGGTCTTTTGAAAACAAAAATGAAAAATGATCTAATTAACCCTGGACCGCTGGTTGCAGAGGATGCCAGAGATCCACGTTTGATTACTGATTCCAGGCGCTGGGCTGCAAGATTTGGACCGCAGCGCTACGGTAGAGGCACGAAGCACAGGGGAATAGGATTATTGAAGAGAGTTTTTAAATTAAGTCTTCTAATCAAAGTCTGATGTTTGAGTGACAGAACACAGAGTACATTTAAGCTGTGTCCTTTCTCACCACTTACTGCTTGCTATCCCTGCTGCTCCAGCTGCATAATTCATTCAGTTTGATGTTTGTTTTATGTTTCTGTTTGAAGAATTTGTATGGACTAATGGCCATCATACTCTGAAAGCGGGCAGCAAAAAGGTGAGGGGTTTGATGGACAGGTTAGCAGAAACACTGACAGCCGAGATGGCTTTTTCCTTTACCTGTCTCCTTGCATGCACCTATACCAGATACATATGACTTGAACTCCTCAGTTCTGTGCGTGTAACACAGGCTAGAGCTTCACAGGAGAAGAACAGGTCACAAAATGCAGCTTGTCTGATCCTGGAGAGCAAACAGGGTTTCTACTAATCCTGCAGACCCTTCAGCAGCCTTCACAGCACCTACAGATCATAAAAATTTAAATTTGTCCTGTCTCTTTGTGACTCTCCAAAGAGGATAGTCTAATTACTGCCTGCATTCTTCTGCTGGTGCAGAGCAGAACACAACTGTCACCTGTACGCCAGGGAGAATTAAACCCAGGCCTGCAAATTACAGAGATTTATTAATGTTGTAAATGTGGGGTTTTTTTCCCCTTCAAGTTTCTCTGCTGCGCCCTTACAGCCCTTATTCGCTACAATAACTGTCAACGTGGGAGATGGGTTTTTATTAGTGACATGGACACGCGTCCTCCTAGGGCAGAGATGGCTGCTCTCACCTGCCATGAAGGACTGAACCGATCTCTGAGAGTTTGCTGAAGTTTCGCAGAGATTGGCTGCTGTCTGAAAAGTCATTTTAGAACGTGCCTGAGCATCACAGACTCAACAAATGTTAAGCCATTAGCAGTTGTCTTGGCAATTAAACAGCAAATTAGGAGAGCTGTTAAGGTCCGCTGGATGAATAACCCAGGTTTCCAACTGTTCCTTAAAAGATATTGTTAAAATAAGTCAGACTTCATTTTACTGGGGCTAATTCAGTTTCACAGGTTTTAGAAAATACACAAGGATGCAAATACACAAGGATGCCTTTTCTATATTTTTCCTCATGAACTAATGTTTAAAAACAACTTGGCCTCATAGAGCTCAGTGGATCTGTGATTATCACCACATCACTTCTAACCATCTCTAGAAGAACTTTTCAAGGACGTTTTTCTTTCTTTTTTTTTTTTTTTTTAATCTTCTTTCACATATTGGTGAGCTGGTCAGCTGGAAACTGGTCAGCTTCCATTTAAAAACTTAATTTTCACATTTAAGGGCAGGTCAAGATTAGTAACTAAGTATAAAAATTTGTGGACTTATTTGTAAACTCAATGTTCCAATACTAGTTATATGCTCCTATCTGTCTTCCTACATTTTTAATGGTAAGACCACAACTTTCTGTTTGACTAAAGCAGTTAATGTACTGTATGACCAACATTAATTATGAGCCTTCCAGTTTACAAGTTAAGCTTTCTCTTAATATCTACCAGAAAAACATATATTAAGAGAAGCAAATAGCAAGTCAGTCTTGTGAAACCATTTTTCTCATTGACCATAAAATATATAAAGTATGTGTTCAAGATTCAGAATTTTGAAACATATAAGCCTGAAAGCATGAGACCGCTCAGAACCTCATGTTATCCTTTTCATTGCACTGAAAAAGGAAATCAAACCTGCACAGCTTGTATGATTAATGAAAGTAATTCATAAAATAACATGCTCGACATGTCAAACCTTAGGTTTTTCTGGTTTGGAGCTTTTGAGCGTCTTTATGTGCTGGAGAAAGGAGGTCGAGCCAGATTCATTTGGAGGACGCTAGTTGAGCTCCGGTGAGGCTGAAGGTGCAGAGCAGAGTGCCACCACCTGAGGACACCACCCCAGGGCCACGGCCCTTCTCTCAGGATGGGACAGTGGCCAGTTCGGACATTTATTTGTATTTGTTCAGAGCAATATAAGTGGGGAAGGTTTTGTGTTTGGGGAAATGCAGTTGCTTAAGAGACACTTTCTAAGAGGTTTTTGATTTTCCCCTTTATAAACACAACGGTTTATATGTTTAGCAAACTGAGATCAGTCGGTGAAGAAAAAAAAAAAGAAACATCTTTGTACTTGGTGAAATACATAGGGTTAGAAAACATGCAAAAAGGTGTACAGAGAAACTTTAAAAGAGTGTTAGTTCAAAGAGTATGGACAAAATTCAGTCAAAAGGTGGGATGCAACATAGCAAAAGTCCATTGCAAGAAAACAAAAAACCCTCCTCTTTAAATATTGTTACTGTTTTGTATAAAAACGTAGAACTTAACAACATTCTTTCATTTAAAAAAATTAAAAAAATATATATGTATAACAACAAGCAAGAAGACAAAACACATCAAAAATGGGAATTAAAAAAAAAAAACTCTTCAAAAGAAGACAAGAAGTCAAAAAAAGAGGGGAGAAAAAAGATTTTCAGGGATCCTTGTCATGCAAATCAGTTTGGCGGCAAAAAATACCTTCATCTTCAGCACCGTCATTATCACCTAAATCATCTGTCTGTTTCTTTGTAAGGGGACCTAGGATTAAGAACGGAGAAAATGGAGGAAAAAAAGACAATTCAAGAATATACAAGACTGAGGAAAAAAACAGTGTATATTAAATTCCTGTGGATGTTTCAAGAAAAACATTTGCAGGGAGGGGAATCTTAGTTTATAACAACCAATTTTAAGCCATGTTTTTCCAACATTACAGCAAAACCTTCCCTAGGGGGTATGGCTATTAGAAACATCTAGCACAAATCAAAGAGTGCCCAGTGCTTTATTGTTTTTAAATGAAGAATCAAAGCTTTGTTTACTAAAAGCATACCCACAATAAACCATATCTATCCACTTAATTTAATTGTTTTACTTTGTTATGAGAAATACTGCAGACAAAGACTGCCAAATTCTCCTTAGCATTTGATGCAATAACGTGGCTAATAAATGTCTCGACAGTTGGTTAAGAGAAAATTTTCCATGAAACATTAATTTACATTTCTAAATTCAACCACTTAAGTTCATGCTTTACAAGGATAAGCATTTTTTCGACATATTAATGAATTCCATTCTATTTTAAATAGAACTGTAGTTTCCCTTAAAACCTTTGCCTACCTGCTGAGATATTTGTAAAGAAATTAGATCTGTAAACTTGAAACAAGATGAAATCCTAGGCCAACTGAACGCAATGATGTTGCCATTGATTTCAATGGGACTAGGATTTCACCCACAATAAACAAAAGTTGCATTAAGAATGGAATTTCAGTTTAACTTGGGCACAAGACACAATATTATAATTACTTATTTCTGTAAATAGATTATAAGGCAAGTCTTTCAGGCCCAGCGCCTATATTATTAATAATTATTAATAGATTCATCATATTTTCCAGTGGGAAAAATGCCCACTCCATTAGGAAATAATAAAAATATACACCAGAAGGAAAGCCAAACGTCATACTGAAAATATTTTCATCATATATTTTACACACTTACGCACAAATAAAAGACAGTTGGAACTCAGCATTATCTTTCCCCTTTTTTCAGAGCTTTCTCATTTCCATGACATTCTGTAATTTGCATGCAAAAAAGCAATCAGTACAAACACAGGACTAAGAAAAAAAAAGCCAGCCAAGCACAGAGTAGAAAACAAGAACCTTTTCATGCATAAAACAACAATAGACAAAAACAATGGAAGAGATGAACAGTATGTGTCGATATTTGCAGTAGATGTAGGCAAATGACATGCATTAACTCCAAAGCACAACGAAGGAATATTAAAACATTTGTATTTTTAAAGTTCTAATTCTGTTATTTTACAAGATATTAGTCGTTCAACATTCAATGTAGAGTTTCTAAGCTGTGTATCGCTGCATTAAGAAAAAAAAAATCAGAAGATGTTTGTACCAAGTGCATGGATTTGAGAAACAACAGATAACTCAGGAGGTATGATGAGATTTTAGCTGTAAATTTAGGAACTGGACCATCATTGGAAACCACAGCTGAATATCTTAATTCATCAGTCAGGAATGTAGTTTCAAACTCACTGTAAGTACATAAAACTAAAATTATACATCAAAAATTAATGTATTTTATAGTCAAAACTGCAAACAATTGTTCTGTTAAGTGGAGATCCTTGGTGAAGGCAATATCTTTTCCTACAAGCACCCTAGAATGTAATTTTTTACAATATAGGACAGCTAGATAACATGTCCCTACCCATATGCATGCTTTGAAATGACTTGCTGCCCGTCATCTCACACCAGCACAATTTTACTTCTGAAAAAGAATACATACAGCCAGAAAAGATAAAGACATATGCATAGTAATAACAATAATTTAAGAGGGAGTTTCAGCACAGTATAGACAAAGGAGGCTGCTAAAATTCAGAGGGCTATGGATTTAATAACCATTGATAGCCAGAAATAGTCAAAATTATTTGTATATACACATTTTAATAGATTCTTCATATTTCCAGAGGAGAACAAAGCAGCATCTGCAAAAGCAAATAGCATACACATCTCTAAAGTAGCAGAGTGGGACAGTTTATTTTCTTGGATAGAGCAAGAACATTAATTTCATGTATGTTTTTACAACAGCTGGCCTTTGTATTGTGTTTTGTATAGGTTATAGTTCCAATCTCAACAACAGTCATACACTGCATTAAACATCTCAGCATAAGTGGTTGATCCCATAAATGTTTTTTTAGTATGGTGAAGCAGCTCTTAAAAATAACCTGGGTAATTTTAGTATTTATGTCCTTAGGAGATTCTCTGGAAATCAGTGACTGAACCATTTTCCCAATAACCATGCAGCAAAAAACATTATATACTGATCACACAGGGCTGCGGGTTTGGCTGTGCTGCATGTTGCCCCTTTCAGGTCTAGGGGCTCTTCACCAAAATCATGGCCATGGTATTAGACAAGCGCTGGATTAGGTTTCCCCCTGTTTCAGCAATAATCTCATTCTAAACCTGTAAGAAATGGGGTTTTGCTTCTGAATCTCCGGATAGCAGGCTTCATTGACTAAATATTACTGCTGTGTTTGCAGGATCATAAATAAACATTGAAGTCTTGAGCCCTTACACAGGAAGAAACATGCTGAACCCACTGCCAGTTAACAGAATAAAACCTCATGGAAAGGCCCCACAGAATATAACACCAGTAAGCTTTCTAAGGAAAAATAAATCAGTACCAAAATTGCATACTTATAATTCGCAGCTATCTTCTGAAAGTTTGAATCAATATTCTCTAGCAAGTTTGTGATTCTGTTGGTTAAATGTAACCCTCGACTAGAAATATTACTTTAGCCATATCAGCTGATTCACTGTTTGATTCTTTAGAATTCTTCCATAACTTTAAGATACTTTTCAAGTGCCAGAAACTAATTTTGAAAAATCTGATAAAAAGATTTGGTGCACTAGGAACCAGGGAAAAAAAAGGAAAAATAAAAAAGAGGGGAAGGGAGACAGGGCAGGGAGAAGGTACACGGTTTTCAGCATTATGACTATCAAAAAAGTGTCCTTTATCCAGAGTCACTTCCCAATGTTGTTACACTGTAGGTTCTCCTCACACTTGGTGAATATTAACTCTTTTATTTTACTCTTTGAGAGTTGCACATATAAACACAGGAATTCATTAAGAAAAAACTGTTTTATATATTTAAGATACCTGCCTTGAAACTGACACATGGCTCTATGGTGCCTGCCTAAATTTCTGCTGAAGTTTATACAATAAATAAATATTAAATATCAGCAGAGTAAGAAAGCACCATAAATCACGTTAAAGGAGGGAGGTGGGGGGGAAGGCTGAAGGCTCTAAAATGCTGACAAAGATGGTTCACTTGATCAAGAGGCTCTATAAGGTTTAGTCTCCCTTTGCTGTATGCCTATAGCTCTCGTTAATGCTGATGGGAAAGTAGACCCCTATGTCAGCACGGAAGAGAAGGAAAAGCGATTACTGCATTTTATGTCTCCTAAATGCAATGAGCAATCTTACTGCAAAGTGCAGTGGAAAGCTAAAGCGTGCAGCAGGAAATCCTTGTCAACATCCGCTCATTTAATCTGAAAACAGTTTTTACATTATTAAAGTGATATTCAAATACCTACTTCATTTGTATGGCGATTGATGCTAAGGAGGTAACAAAATACAATTTTAACATCTTCATAACTGACCCCTTCATGTTCGTAGGTGGCTTTCTTTGCTCAAAAGGAAAGAACTAGCATACTTGTTCAGTTAGCTGAAAAGTAATTACGTGCCTGGAAATAATTAAAGTCCAGCCTTATTAATGCTGGTTTTTTATAATTCTCTTTGATGCTGGACTAATGTACTTTAGCTCCCAAATACATTAAAGCCGATTATAAATTCTCTCTTTGTGGTCTCGATTAGTCAGAAATTATCTGTGACCTTTTGTAGCACATGTGTGTGGGAGGCAAGGGAGCTGTGGATGTCATTAGCTTCTCGGCCTGGGAAACCTATTCATCTTTAAGAAAAGTCATACTGCAAGTTGACACCGTTTTGTAACACAACAGTATAAATCCTTTAAACTTAATATATCTGTGCTTATGTTTTCATCTATTGATTTGGCCCAAATGTTCTCTTTTGGTAACAAAAAGAGTGCAAAAGGAAAGCAGCTCTTACATTAGGTTAGGTAGACATTAGGTGAATAAATGAAATAATTTCAAACAGATCACAGTACTAACAGCCATTCTATAAGTCATCCGTTCCATGAAGGGAGACAGATTAAGGCAAAATATGGCAATAATACAGGTATTAGGATAATTCACTAAATAGGTTGCAACACTATGGAATCTAGTGGAGCACATATGTTAAATACATTTCTATATTTACCTTTAAACATACATTCATCCATTGCTACTTCTGCTTTACCAATTCAGTTGTTAACCAAGCATTCAAATGAAATTACCTTTTTAGACACTATTTTCTCAGGTTCACATAAGAAATAACCAATCCTTTGCTTTTTCAATTTCATTCTTATGCAATAGAGACTCTCCATTTGGAAAGACCTGTGCTGAATTATCAGTCTAGCAGATGTCAGCTGAGCCACAACAATGTAGTATACCTATCTCATGTTTTTAATTTAAAAGAAATTAATGAGTTATAATTAATAATCCTCAGACCATAAAATTGTCAGTGAAGAGAATTCTAAAATCAAAATCTTATATATTGAAATTAAAATATAACTGTGTAATAGATTCTCTTATAAATGTAATGACAAATTGGAAAGATACAGCACAATAGCCATCTGATGAATAATTTTATAAAATCATCTTCTTTCATTTAAAAATTAGAAAGTTGTCAGTGGAGAGAAAGGAACTAGAATTCCTTACAGAGGAGATATTTAGAAGGTACAAATGGCAGCTGGATCTTAAACACTTAAGGGAAAAAATACCTCTTTATTAGCACACTTTGTTGAAACAGACAAAACAATCTTCTTAATATTTTTCCTTACTGTCTTGTGTTCATCACATTTCTATTTGCATGGGATCGATGTACTTGTAGAGGCCATCAGCAGGTCTCTAAGCCCTGCTAAGCCCTAGTTATTTGGCTTTTTGGTAATAAAATTTGCACATTGGTTTTAAAAGCCAACGGCAGACCAAACCCCTGTAATTTTGCCTCTTGCCATCTGATTCTTGACTATAGTCGAGAGCTACAAGGAATTGAAACCTGCACGGGCGAAGCACAGGCAGGTGCAAAGTGAAGCCCCAAAACTGGGGGTATCAGCCTTGTCACCAGAGAAGCTCTTCTGCCATGTCAGGAGTGACACGTGCTGCATCTCCTGTAACAATACCCTGCGGGGCATTTACACAGAATAAACAGCTAATTCTGAACCTCTTTATTCTCAGAATTAATCACACTGGCTGATCCTTGATTTCTCTAAGCCCTGAGGAACTTCATCATGTAATGCTAGATGTAGACCAGCTTAAATGAGAAGAGAATCTGAGTGTAGATAGGGTCGCAGGCCCTCTATAAATCCCATTTCTCTCCCCTTTTCAAAGGCTTTTGGTTCCATGAGCTGCCTCACACGCAGCCACCCAGCATTGCAAAGCAGACAGGACAGGGTGCTGGGCCAGGCAGGGCGCTTCCAACGGACCGGGACTCTCCTGGACAATGTCGACAGAGAAAAACAAAGCCCGGGCATTCAAGGAGAAGCCCTGCAGTCGAGGAACCCCGCAGCTGGATCACACCACCACAGGAGCAGGCAGCAGACATGAAGAATGAGATGTGCAACCTGCTCTGGGCGCTCATCATCAGCATTTACCACTCTGCTGCCACCTCACTTGTCCATATCGCAAGTCTTAACATTTTCTTTGCATTAATAATTCATGTTGTTTTACACATACTCATATTGCAGGGTGACACAGTTATAATGAATTCAATGCAACATTACACAGCTGTTCCACCACCTGAAATGCAAGATCATGAATCAATTCTCTCTCTCCACAGGTAATGACTACACTGCAGGTTCTAATGAAGCATGACTTACACTTGTGCTTAACTTTAAGCCTCTGAGTAACTTCTTGGAAATCAAGAGGCTAAATCTCCTGATAATACAAAGACAGATCCACTACCATTAACAGTTTGCCTCTAGGCCAGGAGGGCAACCCAGGTGCTAAAGTTGAGCAGAAACGAGCATGCCAAGTATCTATCCAGTAAAACTTTACTCACTTATTTGGTGAATAAATCTAATTTTACTCTCTGGAACATATTAAAGATCTCTAATTAAATTTTTACAAATGCTTTACCTTTTAGTCTACTTACATACATAAACACAAAATGCTAATTTCATGTTCTGCAATTCTCAGTCAAATTGCTTTCTATTTTTAAGGAAAATATGGAGTCTTTTTAGGCTACATGCCTAAAAAGTGATCCTATTTAGCTTATGCACCAGATCTGAAGATTTGCAATTTAAACATCCAAACTTCAAATATAATTATAACTGCCATCTATCCAAAGGTCTCTATATTGCTGATGTAATGGAAACACAAGGATGCTTTTACAACATATGCAAGTAGGAAGCTCATCAACACCACACTGCGAGAATGCATTCTCTGCTACGACTTGCCTCAAATACCAAGGTGTGATTAAAACCATGCTTAAAACTAACCCTATTTTACTTTTTATGATCCCCTTCTGACCTCAGACCTGAAAAAGATTTAGTCTAAACCAATAACTGGTCTAATAAAGGCAACCTCTGTTACATTTACACCTCTGAGGAGGAATAAACAGTTCAGAGAAGCCTGGAGGGGGTATGGTAACTGCAGGATCAGAGCACAAGTGAGAGCATTTGCTAGCAACGAGCATTGTCAGTCTTTCCTATGCTGGAAAAGCCCTATCCCCAACTAATTCCATTAACGGCAGAGGCTGTGGTTGCAGCAGCTATATAGTTTGTTTATGGCACAGCTGAGTGTACACTGCAGCTCTCCTGAGACCCAGTTTCATATCCTAAATAGCGGAGTAAAATGCTCTTCATGTAACCATGTAATTGAACATTGCAGAGAAAATCAAGTTAATTGTGCATAATATTTTCATATAGAATCCAGAATGAAGTAAGTTCTCCTGCCCCTTTCCCCAACGCACTTCATGTCATCTGGCCCTAAGCCAGATGAGCTTTTGAGCTCTAAGTCATTGCACCACTGTTAATGATGCAGTATTTACAATCCAGTTTCCCCTCACACCTTTGGTTCATTAAAAAAATATGCAAACCAGAGGTTTGTTTTCAACACTGGTCTGAACTTCCAAATAATCTAATGTTGTCTCTGATCCCTATGGCAGGGGTCTCCCTGTTCTTGCTCCCCCCTAACCCAGTTTTGTCTTGAGTTCAGGGGCTGGGACAATACTTAAAAACTGGATTCTCTGCTTCTCTTCTCTCTGTTCACGTATGTGTGCATGCTGAAACATTTTTGAACAAACAGCAAGTTTCTTCAGGAAGGTAAATGGGGATGCTTTTCTTTCTGTTATATATGGCTATACATACAGGCAGAATATCAAATCTTCTCTGTCTCATTCTGACACAGAAATATTTTCCTACAGATCTGAGGCTCTAAGCATTACCGAAATATGAAATGTGTAAAAGAAAAATGAAAAACTACTGATATTGATAGCCTAGTGTTCAGAACTACAGCCTCTCCATTTATCTAAAGTAAAGATACTTCAATTCTAATATTTTTGCCCTATCAAAAGCCTTAATTGATCACTGACTTTTAGAAATGTAATTGTACTTGCTCTCATTATCACACCTTTTGACGGAATCGAAGTACGCGGTTCTGAGAAAAAGTCATGGGAGAAGTGAGGAAAGAGCATTTATTTAAGAAGCTGTCAAAAGAAAAGTGCAATTCTTGCCTCACATATTTTCTTATATTTACATACTGTATTTTTAGAAGAGCTTAATTTTAGGCAGGAAAACTCAAAACACCTCTGAAATGGAGCAGTCACAAAAACAATACAGACAGCACTTGAAGATTAGCAGGATCAAATACTTGTCATAAAAAAGATTATTTCCATTTTGACATATTTTCAATAGCAGCATAGATCTTGTTTTGAAACTACCCTTGACTTGTTCTGCATGCAATATTAAGGATTCCCAAATGGAGAGATAAAGTCCTTATACCGAATGGAGCATGAAAGGCAATCAGTGCATCACTTCTCATCCAGCAGAAGTTGCAGACAAGAAGTGATACCTGAACCACGTATTTACATAGATACAGCCGGCTCCGATGTAAGGCCAGAAGGCTCAAAAGTCTCAAGTAGAAACTTTCCCGTCCTGCCTTCTATTTAATAATTGACCGTCTTAACACAGAAGTTGGTAAACAGGAAATGATCAATACAATATAATAGATTTACAAAATGTCAAGCCTGAGCCTACAATATACTACTTAGAAAGGCGCAGCGAATTTAAGAGCAAAATGTCAGTGCAGCCCTTGCTTCCGCTTTCACAAAAGTCATCTGGGCGAGAGTTGACAGGTTGGGGATAATATAACATTTCTAGTTCTTTATCTGCAGCCAATGACAATACCCTCCGGAGGAAAGCAACACAATACAAGCCAGATAAAAGCACAAGGTTTCTCAGCGTTTGACAAAAGGCAGCCTCACTTCAATTTTTTTCTTTTTTTTTTTTCTTCTCTCTCTCTCTCTTGTCATCTCAGAACTCTACTTATGGTCGCACTATTGACACAGTTTCAGGATTTTTATAATGAGCTATCTTTCTTTTCTTAAGGCCGATCCTAATTGGGTAAAACACACTTTCATGTCCTAACATAAACAGTGTGAACGAGTTCAAATGATGGCCTGCGGTTTCATTCCTAGGTCCCTCTGATAATAAAACCAGTAATTAAGTAAGGCATTTCCTAATAGCTACACATACAACATCATTAAGTCAGTGACTTAATCGCTTAATATCTTTAGTGATAATTTATTTCATTGTATCATTCCCAATACATCTAGAATATTTGCTATTTCAAGAGTAAACAAATCTACAGGGATATTTCTGAAATTAAACAAGAAAACATTCCTTACGACCCTCCCTCAAGTTAACTGAAGTTAGAGTAAAAATACTGCTGATAATCCAAGCTTCAGCCTGTTGAGCAGAGCAAATTCCTGGCAATAGAATGTTACTTCAGACTGTCAAAGTACCAAACTTATTGGGAAATTACATTTCCTGAAAAACATGATCACTGCACAATGATACTCAGTAAGTCTTTTTGTTTTAATAGAATATTTTTATATATTAGTGCTATTCTTTTATCATGGCTCTCAATTACTTGTTTGTGAATAATGTTTATAGACATACGTAGACTCCCACAGAGAAAAAGCATCTACGAACTGCTTCATTCAACAGAAGGCTTTTAATGATCTCCTCATTTTTTCAGAAATTGCTTAAAAATCAGAGATGATTTATGGTTTTGACGTAAAGTAGCAGAAACAATTTTGCAATGGGTAAAATTTGTAAATTAAAGCTAATACATATAAGATTATGTTCCACTGTTTGTGCGCGAAGTTCAGAGGGTTTTCATGCTGTGTCCTCAGTTTGAAATTTCTTCCTGAAATGTTGCAAAACGTCCTTCTTAGGAGCCTTCCACATGGACCTCTGCCTCCGTCCCAACCCACGACCCACCAGAAGAACTTCAGGAGGTCACAGTTTTAATGTTTGATAAAAGGAACCATGCATTTTAACGGCTTTTCTCCCAGGAATAGCTATATAATTGATATCAGTACAAATCACACTCGAGCCAGTGTGATCACTCTAGTACACTCAAGTCTACTCTAGTAGACTGAGTGAGTAGATTAAGGCTCAAACTTCATCAATGGTCACAACCCTATTGAAGAAGCAGGACCTAACCATAGGCTATCATGTCTCCATTGCTTTGAACACTAGCTCAAAACTCTTCCAGATATTAAATTATGTCACAATTGCTGTTCTTCACACTGTCACAATTAAGGTGCCATTTTCTGGGCTAAAATCTCCATCTGATACCACTGATGAAATCAGCACTTAAGGCCATAGCATCATTAAGTTAGGAAATGCTAGCATTATATTTGTGCTCTAAGATCCACACTGGGATATCTAGAGTTCTATAGATATACTTCTAAGTATATCTTTTATATAACTTTCCAAGTTGTAGGCTTTAAGCCAGAATGACACCTACACGGCGGTGTCCATGCATGACCTAGAGGAGCCTCCTGGACACAAGGACCACATAGGTAACACAGCGTCACCATCGAAGCAATGTCACATCCCAATGGTTGGCAGTTGCGCTTCTCAATGCCAGGGACATCCTCTCAAACCACAACAGGACACTCAAGTGTGAACTCACGCACAGACAGCAACCTGCTGGCTCCAGCATCCTGTGTGTCTTAGTCTGGAGCTGAATCCCACCCCGTGAGGGAATCGTAAGAGACAGCAAGAACGGACAAAAGAGAAAACATACCTCTCCCTTAGAAGAAACACAATAAAACTTTCAATATTGTTCCTTGACAATCGTATCTTCAAGCTTGTTTTTGTTGTTTGTTTTCCCGAACAGCTTATTCCTTCTCTTGTAATCACCTTTAGAGAAGAAACAACTCCCTCTCACTTCAGTAACAGACTGCACATTGTGTTTATTTGACAGCTTAGTCTCAGTTTAACAGCTTCAAAATTCAACTAGTTGAATTCTTTTTCAACTATAAATCAGGAGCAAGAATATCAACTGCAATACAGACGTTTTTGCACTTCTTTTCTGGTAGAATGCAAATCCTTCTGGGGCCTCATTTCTGTTTCCAAATAAACATTTAACAACTACCAATTTGGGAGTTACTCCAAGACCACAAGGACCAGTGAAAAAAAAAACATTTTCTACTTCCACAAATCGACCTGAAAGCCTGCTCCAAACTGATGAGTGTGATGAGATAAATGCAAGGACCTCAAAAACGTTTACAGATAGACCTAACCTAGAGAGTAAATGAGGTGCTTTGCTTATTTTTAAAATTTGCCAATTTGTTGTTGTTTTAAAACTTGCCAATTTGTTGTTGATTTCTGCATGGAGCCCATGTCAGGCGGGGAGGAAGAACTGGATTAATAAAATCCCATAAAAGAGAACACCCCATAAAGCAATTTGTCTGTACAACAAGTCTAATAAACAATTGTCTTGAATATTACAGCACATTACTGAAAGCACAGATGGGTGATTCAAATATGTACTTGTCATATGCAAAATTCACTGAACCTTTAAAGTCTTCCAACTAGTTGCATCTGTCATATCTGTTATGTCAAATAATAAACTGCAGGGTCTATTTTGGGTTACAATCTTGAGTTAAAGGCTCTTACAATTCCTCCTCCCCCAAATCAGCAGAAGCTCTGACACCACTGCCTCATTACAGAGATCAATGAATTGAGAACAACATATCTAGAAATCTGTAGATGGCAACAGGTTCCATTTACAATTCTGCCGTTAAAACAACTTGCTCGGGGTTAGGGAGGGAGAAAGTACTGCTAAAATTTCTTACTTGAAAAACAAGTTCTAATCTCCTCCAACTAAAAATTTGCTTCAATGTTTCATTTTAACTTTGAATTTCAATTTTCTTAAAGAGAAAATTACATATTTGTCGGACCACAGCTGTCTGGAAAGTGCATATTTGATATGCACACAGTACCAATTTTGAAAATGAATATGATTTACTTGATGAGTCACAACGAACGTCTGTCTGGAAGTATATATCTAAGTTCATTAGCAGAGACTGGTCCAGCACATAGTGTTTCACAGAAACCATACTTAAACACACGAACAGCTCCCCTGGAGAAGCAAAGCTCACAGCTCCCGTCTTCCTCACTGCTTTCATGTTTTTGGCTGATGAAGTCCAGAAGAGAAATAGGAAGAGAATACAAATATAGAATTATACAGAAATATACTTGTAGAACCTTCTTCACAATTTTGCCTATTTTGCAGACTCCAACTCCATGGCATGGGCAGAGCCAGCCGCCTCCTCTAGAGGAAATGGGCTCATTTATGGGAATGGCCCTGCTGCCTGCAGCACCCTCCCTTGACCATGCACCAAGAGACACCGTCCTACAACACGTCACATCTGTGCCTTAAATAATGAACAAGAGATGATACTGATCCTAGTGGACCAGTACTTGGTAGGCCAACCTCAACTTCTGTTTTGAGGGAAGTTTTAAAGAGCAATTCTGGCAGCATCAACCCTCTTTGGGCTTCCTTGACTCCAATATGAGCAAAGGAGGACATTTTACACTGAGAGAGCCTCCATCTCCAGTAATGTTCCCTAACAAAGATCTTGGAATAATTAGCACGGCGCATTGCCAGAAACACAACACTTCAAACTCAAATCTGCAAACATATCAGTTGATGGCATTAATTTAAGCTAATCAAATGAACTCTCATTAAGTGACTAACAGTGAGTAGGAAAAGAAGTTGAGGTTGTAATTAAAGGCAAATCTCAGCTCCTAAATGTCCATTAGAAAGAACACTGAAACCGTACCATGCCATAAGGATCACATACTTGGTTCTTATTTGACAACGTAACATGCCAAAATGTTGAAAATAGTGTGCTTGGATGCACAAACTGCAAGCTGTTTTTAAACCTAATGATTTTTACCCTTTAATTTATAAACAAAAGTTAAACTTTTCAAAATAGTACAATTTTCACTGCTCAGAGAAATGGCTTCTTTGTGCCTTTCTTATAGAAAATCAGGTAATGAAACAAAAATCACCTCGTATTTCTATGCACGAGCGACATTGTTGGGACTGGAAATCAAGGCTGCGGTAATAGCAGCATCGCATTTAAGCAGTTTCAAATACCTGGGTAGCTGTTTTGAGTAGTCCTGGACTCATCTCAATAAAGTAAACAGGATCTTCAGAAGATCTTTATTCAGAGCAAATTCAGAGGAGTTTCAAAGTCTTTAAGAAAGGGGAGATTTTTCTGCAGATAGCTGCTGGCTGATTGTTTTTAATTATTATTTTAACAAAGCTGGTACTTTTCAATTAGTTTACTAACTACAATATTACAGTGCCTAAAGCTTTGTGCAGAATTTTATGAAACAGAAATGTAATTAAAGCTGGGAGAATTACTCACACCTTAACCATGGCATTTTTACCTAAATATTTTGCAGGACCAGAGACCCAAGTAGCATAGAGCAGCAGGCAATCAAGAAAAAAAATAAAATAAAAAAGCCACACACAACAGCTAGTTGAACTTCAGGATATCCTAACAGACAGAAATTAGCATGTTGCAAGTTTTAAAAAATCGTTTTTCCTTCCTTTTTTTCCCTGTAGCCTGGTACTATAGTAAGCTCCTTCAGCATGTAAATGTGAGAATAAAATCACCATCTCAATTAACACATTGAAAATGCCTACATCGAGCAGTCAGTGAGTAAATTAGTCAAAAGTTTAATTAGTATCTGGGAGGGTGAAACTTGTTACTCCAGCATCATTTGAAATCTGTTCTCCTTTTTTAAAAGTTAAAAGCCACATTAAGAAAACTATAAGAAATATGCTGCAGATTTGGTTTCCTTACTTGCTATTAGTAAGGATGGAATCATGAAGAATTGCAGAATTGCCAGTGAAGCTTTATGTTTTGACTCGTGACCACATCTACAAATGAGTGAGGCAGGTAGCTAGTGCATTAAAACCTCAACATGGTAAGATAGCACCTACCTTGCAGGTTTATTTTTTTTTTATTTATTTAGATCTTTAGAACCATTTTAGTAAACCATGGCTCCCTGGTTAAAGAAATGCCTCCAAATGCCTGAATGCAAATCGAGTAGTTACAAAAAAAAATTGTCAGGACAAGGGCAACAGCCATATTAAAAGCAATTAAGCAAAGAAGTCCACTTTACAAGCCAAGATGGAATTTAAATGGATTAGAAGCCTTAGTAGCCTTTTGAAGAGGGATGAGTTTGTTTTGCTGTATTTCCTGAGACATGCACAGACCCTAGGGTCAACATTTTGCCATTAAACATTAAAAACAACTAGTTTCCACAGCTCACATAGATCTTTTCAGAAAAATCACACGCACGTACAAAATATATAAAGCACCTTTTAGAAGCAGCTACAGCATTTTATTTTTGAAAGAGTTGAAGGATAAGAGTAACTTTAGATGTAGGTTTCATTTGGCCTTTTGAGGATGAAAGGGATTAATGGTGGGTGACAAGAGGACTAAGGAAGAAGAGATGGAAATAAGAGGATGTCTGTGGAGCACAGTGCTTTGGATGAGGCTTATCCTTTCCCTAGGCAGTGGCACAAGGTCTACAGGGGAAAGGGGAGACTGACTTCTCCTTGTTGCATGTTTCCTACAGTTATTCCAGCAGAAGGATAAGTAAGGTTAAAATGGGATTTTCCTATTCCCTTTGTTAAGGGTAAGACTAAGGCTGTGATGTCCTTTATGCAGAATTTGATTTAGTGTAAAAGGAGAGCCTCCTTCAGGCAAAGAAGTACCAGAGAGGCTCCACATGTTCCTGGTCTTACTAGAGGATTATTGGAAAGAAAGCTGAGGAATTTAGGTCATGTGGTTATATGCTGTTTTCTCAGGAAGCAGGGAAGAAAACCAACCAACCAAAAAAACCCACTGACATATATGTTTATACAAAGATTGTGATATAAAGAAATGCATAGAATTGGCTAGGATTCTTATATGGACATGGTTAACTGAACTCTTAAAAATCTGAACAGAGTAAACGATAACAACTGCTTACTTATCAGGTACATAGTACAGCAAAACATTTCCTCATCAAGAACATGTTGCCTTACATACTTTTTCCAAAGTTATTAGGATGAACAGTGTAGCTTTTAAGCGTGGAAATGACTTTGGAATCGTTGCTGGTACTTGAAAGGCAGAAGGAAGCATGCTCTGCAGACATCAGCCATGCAAAAAATCCCAGAGGACTGGAAATCCTGACCTGCTAATGCAGATCTGAGCACGAAGAAGGGCAGCAGCCTATGCGAGCTCCCCTGTTCTTCTGCCACACGGGCAGCAGAAAAGACTTCACGCTTGCAAGAGAACAGCCCATTACCCGATGAATATTTGATAAACTTTGCAAACACAGCACACATTGCATTGCAACAAACAAGGGTTTAAAAATATCTGCATTTAGATTCATTTATAATAGAAGGCTTTTTCTTAAAAATATCAAGGTATGCACTTTGAGAGTCATCATTGTAAACTCTGAAACACAAATCAACCAGAAGCCATGCTTTAGTTAATGTCAGTAAATTTACGTAAAATGTCAAATGTAGGAACAAGTATTTACTAGGGAAATTTCAAAAATTTTACACTTGAACACCAATGTCTGCCATGTATTTCCCAAGGGGAAAGGAAATTTTATGTTACCTGGCAGGTCCTGCTTGAACATATAATGAAATAGTATTTGAGAATAATACTTACATTTTTGGCTATGAGATTATATGCAGCATAATGCAGAGAACTGAAATATACGACAGATGGTAACTGGAATGATTCATGTTCTGTGAATGTAAGACATGATACAACTCTGCTAAAATTAATTTTTGACTTTAGAAAACAGGAAACTGAGTAGATATGTAACAGAGAGACAAAAAAATAAACAGATATGCCAGGGACTGTGATCAAACCTCAGGTTCAGGCATGGTGAGACAGTAACCGGGAAACCGGAGCAGCTGCTACAGGAGCAGCACTTAAAACTAGGTTTTGGATATGGTGACAAACTAACTCTGTCACACAGCAGCTTTGTGCTGAGCAGCAGGAAAAGCAAGTCAAAGGTTCAACTACCTTGCAAAGTTAATGTTAACTGCAGTTTACAGTTATGTACATTCACAGTTGTCTGAAATTTGAGTTGGATCCTGTGGGGAAGTTTTTAAGGGGCACAGAAGGGAGTTCTGCTGCTTTTTGACCTGCACTTCTTTCCACTGCCAGCATTTATGGTATTTGTTACTCTTCTTACAACACTCTTATGCATATCTGAGTATTTCCCATACATGAATGAATCTACAACCATAGCTCATCACTGAGGCGGAGGTGTCTGCATTTCCATGCAAGTGAAAAGCAAGTGGGAGATTAAATAGTTTGCTGGAGGTTGCATTAAAAAAAAAAAAAATCTGTGGTAGAACCTGTTTGAAGATATCTCATTTCCCATCTCATTGCACATTCCTCCTCACCAATGCCGCATGCACTTTGAGAAGCAGGTTGCATTTTATCAACCATCTGTCCAATTTGCCAGAAACCCTGGAGAGGATTAATGGTGTGCTCATCATTACTGTATGGCTTTGCTAAGACGGAGAGATACACTTGCTTTGGTGGTCATGCTTCTGGGGGAAATGGTCCACATTTTTCTCTCTATCAGTACCTTAATGCAACTGTTATTCCACAGTGTATTATTGTGCATCACTTCTTATTTCTGCTAACTTGTTCCTTCTTACTGCAAGCAACTTTTTTTTTTTTTTTTTTTTTTTTTTTTTTTTTAAGTCATTTGCACTAAGCTTTGACATTTTCTGCCGTTTTTAGTGACCTTGAGAAAAGAAACTCTATGATTAACACAGAAATGCGAGAATGGACTTCAGGAAGAAATGACAGCCTAAGTGGTTTCTTATGAAATCTAATAATTTAGCCTCTCTATTATAGAGATTTTCAGAGCAAAATTAGTTTTCTACATCCACTGGAGGTGGATACCCTTTATCTCTTTTCCTGCGGTTAATTGCTTTCTTCCTCTGTGTGGCTTCTTTTCTATGGATTTTATTATTAATTTTTTCTTTTTTTATTATACAATCATGGAAATGTTGAAAAGACTCTAGGCTTCTTCCTTTCCCCTGAATGGGAAACTGTTGCAGCACTGGAAAGGTAGGCATCCAAATGCTGCTCAAGCTGCTTCCTCTCTCCTCCAAGCTCGTGGTAATGCTTTCCCACTCGGGTTTAGGCACTGCTGCTCCGCACGGAGCAATTGGACCCTGTGGGAGGAAAACCGAGTGGTGCAGACAACCTCTGCTGCTGTGCGAGCACGGAGGATGCCACCGAGCTTCCATGGGCACCATGCGGGTCCTGCTGACCTGGCAAGTCAATAGATGCGTTTTCCAACTTCTCACTTTTGCCCTCTATATGGTTCCATATTTTCAAATAGATTACCAGTCATTTAACAACAGCACAGTAGAGCAATATCCCTCACCTGGAGCTGCAGACTCCTTGCCTTAAGAGAAAGCATGGGAGATAACTGACACGTGATGCATCCTTCACTGGGGATAGCATTGTGCACGTGTGTCTTGTAGGTGCTTTCTATCCCGCACTTTTGAGAAGCCTGCAGAGAATTTGTTCTGCCAATAATTATAACATAAGCTCAGATACACTGAGAGAAAAAGTTTAACACTAGAAAGCAGCCTGGACATAGAGACCTCCAAACTGAGCTGCAGATGCTACTGGAGGTGGGACCCTCGCTGCTCATTCACTCTCACCTCCAGGTCCCCAGGCTCCCTTCACCAACTCACTGTCTTCTGGCAAGGCCTGAGAGAAGGAAGCTTGCATTTTCTCCAGCCAACTAGGGAAAGAACGAAATAAAAGACACTGAGGAGTATTTGACAGGGCTTCCTGAGGAGAAACTGCTGTAATGGTTTTGAGCCACTCTGTGCCACCAGAGTGAAGAAGAATAAAAGCAAACCCTCCAGCTTTCTGGGAAATTAGCTATGTGGAAAAAAAGGAATGTATCTAAAAGGAATCCATTTATCTCCTTTGTTTCCCATACCCTGTCAAGGCAAGGTAAGCTGCTGCTACCGGGATGAACCGTGAGCCCAGCATACTGCTTTCAAATATTGCACCTGACAGTCATACCTGCTATGGGTAAAACTCCTTTGAAAGGTGCTGAGATGCCTTTCTTCAAGCTCCTGTCATGCAAATCACCTTGCATTCTTCCTACACATCACCTTTATTTCCACATCAATCTTTCCAGACTCCCCTGCTGATCTCTTTTTGAAAACATCTTACAAACATCTCTTATGTTCCGAGTAAAAACCTTACCTCCAGTTTAATAGAAAATTCTACTAAAAGTAAGGTTTTCATGCCAACCATCCTTCCAGTACAGTTCTTCTCACTTGTTTTTAATCTGAATATTGTTCTGGCTGTAGCAGACAAACCGTTCTTCTTTCTGTAGCCAATTAATTTTATTGCTATGCCAGTGGAGCATTATTTTATCTTTATTTTCAGGTCTTCATACCAAATTGAACCTAATCAACAGATTCATGGTTCTGTCTTTTGGTCTACGAGTCTTTGTTGTCACCTCTCCCTCTTGGGAAACCTCTTTCATTACTCTTCATGTCCTAATTCTCGCTTTTGAAGCCCCAATCCTAAACAATATAATCCCACTATTGCAAGGTTCACAGAGAATTGCTTGCACAAAGGCACAAGAAAAGGAATCAAGACAAAGACTTGATTTTAATTTGTCGTATCATTGCAGTTCGTAACACTTTACTGTGGTCACTGATGATTAACTTCCAATTCATCATTACAGTTGGTAAACGAGCTTCAAAAAAAAGGTCTTTATGAGAACCTCAACATTGTATGACAGCTTCCTTTTTTAAAAAAAATCAGCTTAATGATTGAAAGTCCTTTGCCAAGATTTTTGAAAATTTTTGCCTATGCTTTGCATTTTTTAATTTTGGTTGCTTTTATATACCATCAAGAAGTATGTACATACATACATTTTCAGGAATAAAGAAAATAAGTGCTATACTGCTCTTTTAACTCTATCATAAATTTGCTTCTGCTTTTCATATAATTGCTTGCGATTTCAGAGCATGTGCAGGCAGTGCAGAAACTTTCAAAGCAAACAAAATGCTTGCCAATACCAGGTGCCGAAATAAAGAAGATAATCTAACTATCCCTTTTTTTAGCTAGATATTCAGCTTATAGAGGTCAGTCTCACTGAAGATATTCCAAAAATAAACAAATAAATAAAATAAATCTAGGTCTATTTGCTTAGGGTTCCTTCTACCAAGTGCATCATGCTTACAGGGTTTCTCTTCACTGCTGAGTTATGCGAGGCTCTTGCCTGGATCTTCTCCATGAGCCATCTCCCACCAAGTATGGCATGACCACTGTGTCCCTGTGGATAACCCCACACAGCAGCACTGCTTACTGCGAGACAGTAACTGAGGTGCTTTGCAATGATGGGGCGAGCAGAACCTCTCAGAACAAATAATCCTCTCACAGCTATTCACAATTTTGCCTTAGTCCCCAAAAGACAAATTCTGCTGTGCTTCTCCAGTAGCAGCCTTATCCGCTCCCTGCAAGCCGAGAAGGTGACCCCAATTCCCTGTGAGCACAAAAGAGGGCTGACAGGATGGGCTGACGGATAAGCAGGACACGTTCAAGGCTGGCTTTGCAGTGTGGCTGCCAAGTGGAGAATTCATCTGCAAGGCCAGTCACCAAAACCCACTTGTTCCTCCCAAGGTAGAACAAACCTCCAAGGAGACGTAATAGCATGAGGCTTCCTCCTGATGCCTAAAAGGGTCTACTAGACTAGAGGCCCTACGAACCTCCTTTGGAATCACCAAAATCATTGCTATATGAGCAGCTCAGTGCCCTGGGGCATTCCCAGATGCACAGAGCAGTTCAAGGCAGACACCTGAGAATCTAACACGAGCAACCCAAGGTTTTTTTGATGTTGTGGTTTTTGTTTTTTACAATAAAAACATATTCTATAAAGAAGCTAGCTGCCCAAGATAGAAACATTTGTGATTACTATGGCCAGAGAATCAGATTGAGGATATTAGTTTTACTAGGGAAGTATTAGTCTGTTCTCCTGGTGTTATCAGCCACACCTTAACGAGTTTCTTCTCTCTTTCGCCATGAGTTCTTTAACATATCATTTGTTAAATACTTTGTTAAGAAATATACAAGTTTAAAGACTTAGTCCTCTAGCATATTTTTTCACAGACATACCAGAATCACTGTGTACAAACTTCATAATAAATCGAAAATACATTTAAGTGATCAAAACCAAGTAATCTAAAATTTAGCAAGACCTAATAGCCCCCAAACATGTATGAAACTGCCAAGATGACAAGAAACAACAGTGAATACACTTTCCTCCCACCATATGGGGTCCCTGAGGCAGTAAGCACCCTCTGAGCCAAGCTCAAGTAGGTTTCATTTCAAAATTAACACCTTTGCAGGGGAAAGTACAACTATTACACAGGGGCAGGCGTGAACTTCTACTGAACAAAGGTATGTACAATATTCCAGCTCAAAAAAAGTCATGGTGTCTCTGTGGTACTTTGGTTAAACCATGCAATTTTTTCCACATATGGACAAAAAGCTTCAGTCCGTTCAAATACTGCTATTCAATTCCTTGGCTGCGCCCGCACATGACAATACATCATCCCTCTCCTCCCTTCCCTCCACCCGTTCCCCACAGAATATGCGGTCAAAGTCAAGGTCTTGCTGTTACATTTCAATGCCCTCTAAGGAACTGATTTAAAATACCTGTGGGAAGGACCCTCTTCACAGCAGCACCATCCCGCGGGAGCAGCGCTCCCCAGAAGCTTGGAAGCTGTCAAGCTCAGGGATGACACTGATGATTACAGGAGACAGGACTATTTCCACAGAGGACTTCAGCTTGGGTTCACCCCAGAGAAGTTTGCAGTGACCATAAACATAACAAGAAAGTAAAATTCACTTCTGCTCCTCAGCATTCATAAAGGTGGAAGAGAAGTAGGGGGTGAAGGAAGGGCAGTATTAGAAGGCAGAGAGCAGAGAGAAATTAACTTCGAAAGCTATATAATCTCAAAAGTTGTGGGAGATGCAACATAGATGAGCAGTGCAGCTTAAGTTGTTACCGCTCGGACCTATCAATCTTCCCTTATCTCTCTCTGTCTGGCTATCACAGGAATCTTGTACAAAATCATTCAAGGATATTTTGTCCCCCATGGGCTGTAACATTGACCTGGAGAAGGCATAGTGCTGAATTAATAGATAAGCAAGAGATTTAGCTTCCACTTTCATTGATTTTAGAGACTTAAGTTAAAACCTTTTAGTATTTGAAGGTTTATTTCTTCTTAATGTTATTTACTTGAATACATCTCAAGGATACAGCCTTCTGCATGATGCAGGAATGACTCATTAACATGTGATATCACATTAATGAGCAGCATTGATTCTCATTGCTTGTTATAATGATAATGTGCACTAAGACTATTAGAATGAATGTTACAGCAAACAGGGACAAGTATTTCCACCCTTGCTGAAACACAAGACAGCGTAAGAATTGTATTTGAATGAAGCATAAAAGACTTTTCTTATAAGCCCTATACTCATCTAAACAGTGCTAATAAAAATGACAAGAGGAACAGATATAGGACAAAGCTATTAATAAGATATAGGATTTTATATGTGTTTATTCACACTCAATGAAAGTCAGCTTCATTCTCTAACACTTAAAACAAACAGGATATCAATCCTATTCATGGTGAAATGGCATTCAATGACTTAATTCTCCGTTCAGATTAAGACACTCCAAGGCTTCTGCATTAGTTAGTTGTGTATTTTGTCTAACAAGGCTTGCAAAACCAGACAAAAATGGACTTCAAGCCAATCTGTAAGGGCAAGCCTCCCACTGCATCGAACTGCCTGCCCTGATGCATAATTCAGAGACTCTATTTTACGGAGAACATTGCTATAATAAAAGCAGGCAAAAACTTCACACCGGCCCTCTTGCATTTGCTCCCCACAGTACCACCGGGGCTGGGAGTCAGTATGGATTTCCTGGGAGGAGCTAGGAAGTCTGCAGCCTCCCCATGAGTCGTCTTCAGTAGGATCCAGGTTCCTACAGCACATGATGCAACCACAAGGCAGGACAATCCTGTCCCCATAAAATATCCAGCAGGGATATTTTACAGCGTAAAGCACCACATAGTCAGAATGAAGGTACCCGAGGGTAAAGGCTCCTTAACTCAGAACAGGCAAAGTGACAAATCACTTGTGACACTCATCCCTTCATTCACATAGGATAAATACCTAAGCTCATTACTACTCGAACTTATGATTCTATCCTATTTCCACGAAACAATGCAGAAGTGTTTAATGTCAGGAATATATTCAGTCAGATTACTTTCTGATTTCTTCATTTTAATGGAAATGTGCGACTAGTTAAAAAAAAAAGGTGTGTGAATGTGTCTGCACGTGTAGACACGTAAACCTGCTTCTTCATGAAGTCTGCACACTTGCGTGCCAGTGACTTATTTTACATATTCCACATATTTTACAACAAATCTAACTTCAGGCAAGCCCATGCACCAGTGACAAGTATGGCATGGTCCTGGCAGAAATCTAGCTCTTTCTGTAGGACAAATTAAGGTTAAGAGCATCATGAAGCAGCATCCAGGTTTCTAGGCTACTTTAGCTTTTTTAGAGACTTTCAATCAACTTTTAAAATTTGACATGTGCGCCATGATGTAAACTCTACAGAGTATTTGTGATGCAAAGATACAAGTTCATCACAGTAGGCTTTGAAGATTCCATATCTGAAAAATTAGTAAAGGAAATAAATATACTGTCTCGCTCATGTTTCTGTTCTGAAATATCTGGACATCAATTATTTGGTTAGAATTTATCTTCAGACTGCACCTGAGTTAGTTATGTCCATTATAATTTTTTTTTTTTTATCTTTTCCCTTAGGCTTTTCCCTCTAGCTCTGATCAATCACAAGCCTTGGGAGTAATATTTCCACATTATACTTATGTATACTGTGGCACTTTTGTGACCTAGATTATTATGCAATGCTGGAACCAAAGCAGAGATGAGAGAAGATGCAGAAATTCTTGGCATTAAGGTTACTACTACCAACATGAAATTGAGATGTTGTGGAAGCCCTGAGCCTGCAGGAAATGATTTCTACACATGAGAGAAGAGGCCCGGAATTCTGGAATTGCAGCAGTTTTTCAGACAGGCACCTACAGTTTGGGATGCTCAGCTAAAACAAGGAGTTTGCTGCCTGTTAGGATCAGAAGGATCACTGCCTGTTAGAGTGCAGTGCTCATGAACAGAGCTAATACCTTTTATTAGGCTTGACAGGCCAGGTGTTAAATATAAAAAATTTTAACTTGATACAACTGATTAATATCACTAAATAAACCAAAAGGCCTTTTCTGCATCTGCTTGGGAAGGAGCTTGATGTTACTATGACCCAAAGAGAAGACACCTTTGCAAAATCATACCTGCTTTTTCCTAATACTGATGTATTAGCTGATGGAAGAACACATTCACTAGAATTGACAACAACATAAATTAGTATTTTAGTGACCATATATCACTTCATAAACTTGCAAGGAAAAGAAAGAAGGAATAAAGAAATAAAGCAATGAACTAAAAACACTGGCTTTCATTTCCTAGAATGTTCTCCCTACTAGTCATGGATTTCTTTTTTTTATGGCACTATAACAAGAGAAGTTATGGTAAATTGATAGCAGTCACAAATCCTAAATACAGAGTCAAGCCTTGAAAAGCTATGCAGAAGTAAATGAGCCCTCATTTTATTTTACCACATCACTAAAATTTTTCAATGACCTCTTCTCTGCATATTTTATATGCTTTCTGCTCCTGCTTTTCTTTTTCTTAAATAAGGCAATACTTTCACTGCTACAGAGGAAAAAACAAGTCTTGAATGCTATTTATTAACTGCAAAAAGCTGATGCAATATAATAAGGTTGTAAATGTAATAATGGAATGCTACTGGAACAATTCTTACATGTTTGTGCTGACAAGAGTTCGATGAACTCAATTGCTGCATATACAGAGTCTGAGGTCATTTAAAAAATAATCAGTAAATGAACTGATGGTTCCAGTATTTTCCATAAATCTTACCCAGATGGCAAGTGAACTGCATGTCAGGTTGTATTTGAATCTAAGGCAGAGCGTACCGCCTCGCCAGTTGAATTAACATGGAAACAAATCTGCATACGATATCATTTTGTCCATTAAAATCTTAGGCCATAACACAGGCAAACGGTCTGTTCCTGCTTTTAACTCTTCTAAGTGTGCTCCCTCCATACACAGTGCTGGAAGTAACTAGAATGGGTTGTTCTGCTTTTCACTAGACATACCTACAAATTTGTTTGATAGAGACTAAATTGTGAAATTAAGTTAATAGGGCTAGAAATAATAAAATGTTCTCCGGCTAAATTCTGAGTATCATCTTGCATATGCTAATTCATAGTGTTTCTAATGGCTCCTATGCTATGATCACGTAGATTATTCATGGTACACAAGCAATCATGCTAATCCCACCCTAGACTAGTCACTGAAGCCAAAGCAATATGAAACTACATCAGATTTACCCATTACCTGTGTTAATATACAGTATATTTAGCCCATACAAATATTTGAGTATCTTTTATAGAATACTGTGCCTGACTGGAACTTATTTCCCCCCTCCACAAACACTATAAATGGCTTTTTTTCTTCAGAGCATCTAATTTTCAGTAGTTAATCACAGGTGATGAAAAAAGTGTTTTTCAAACCATTATTTGAAAGGCTTTTTTCACTCTATACCCATCTCTGGCTGTGGTGATGACTGCAATTCCAGGCCTTTAGTACTCAAAAACTCAAAGACAACAAATTACAACATACACAGAAACACAGTACTCTGCACTTTGCAGGCAACTGCTGTTACTCTATAGTTTCATACATATAAGCCCAACAGGTCATAGTCCAAAAATCTTAATCATTATATTGGGGGGAAAAAGAAAGAAAAAAAATCAAATTCTTGCTGTTCACATTACACTAATTCAGCTGCCTGAACTCCAAGACCATTCACCTGCTGCCGCTGCACCACGGCTGGAGTCCACTATGAGGTTTTACTGCCCAGGTAGAAAATTAAATTGCAATTACGTCTGTCTAATTTTATGAGTCATTTACAAATGCTATATTTAAAAGAAAATGTCCTCAACTAAGAGCCCATGTGTTTTACTTACTTAGAGGACCTCAACTCTGCATAGGCTATAAACCAGAAATAAAGTGTCTGACGGGATATATTACTAGCACCACATTTCATCTGTAAAAAAGAGTGGAAGCTGAAACTGAGAAACAAACTTGCACAGGACCTAGCGACAGTCATAAAACCCCATAAACTTCTGCTGAAAATGCAAAGTAGCCCTAAACTATTAGAACTCTTTGCACACAGAGAGAAGCCACAAGCATGTGTTAAAAACAAAATAAAATAAGCAAACCCAGTCATGTTACTGCATAACCAAACTGCTTTTTGAGATAAGGTAGGGGAGAATACTAGCCAAATGTGACAGACAGTACTTNTACTAGCACCACATTTCATCTGTAAAACAGAGTGGAAGCTGAAACTGAGAAACAAACTTGCACAGGACCTAGCGACAGACATAAAACCCCATAAACTTCTGCTGAAAATGCAAAGTAGCCCTAAACTATTAGAACTCTTTGCACACAGAGAGAAGCCACAAGCATGTGTTAAAAACAAAATAAAATAAGCAAAGCCAGTCATGTTACTGCATAACCACAGTACTTGTTTTGCTAGGGATTTTTTAGAAGGAAATATTTTGCAGAAGAGGACAGTGGAGGAATCACTATAGAAGGGCACAACACAAAGCAGTTAAAATGGTGGGTTTTGGCACATGTTTAGCTTAGACAAGATAGTCTTCCTAAAACCATGCCCTTCTGCCCACAGATGGTGAAGGCAGCAGAGTTTAGGGCTTGGTGCCCGGCGAGCCCAGAACTCTGATTCATGCAGTGGTGATACCTGAGCTCCCCTGACTGTCCTGAGTCACCACGGGGGTAATGGAGAATTTCTGAACAGCAGGTCAGGTACTCCCGACCCGAGACAGCGCACTGAAGGTTGATGAGTCCTCAAGATAAGGGCGAGCGGGAACACACTCATCCATCACGCGAGGCGGCGATGGTTGGGGAGTTCATTAGAGCCAGATAAAGCTGCGATGTCCTCCCAACCCTCCCGTGAATTCTGACCTGTCAGGGGTTTCACAGCCATGCAAGAAGAGAAATTCAAACCTGAGCTTTCTCTGGCTAGCATTAACTCCCTGGTTTACCCAACCATTGATTGCAGCACAACCGGGCTCGACTAGCAAACACTCTCTCTTGGGACAGCAAGTGTTTGTGGACACTCTGCATGCCACGAGGGCAGTCCAACAGCCTGCAGTGAGCTTTTCTACAACACTCCTCACCGAAATGTAAACTGGAATTACGAAAAACCCCTAAACTATCCAGCAAACAGTTATGAATGCTTACCATGCTGTACAGGGAGCGTGGTGTAATGGCCTGTGACGTTTCTGAAAAGCATGGCAAGCATTACCCTAACTCCTGTCATACCCGTGAGTGTCTTTTATTTTGCTTTGAAAAATATAACAAAGAAGCCATATTCTTTTACAATACAAAGTATTATTTACCAAAGCTTCTAAAATTCAAGATTTTACAAACAACAATAATTACTCATATCCTGACACACCATCTAAAACTAATGCAAGGGGAGGAACTAATGCAAGGGGAGAAAAAAATCCCCCCCAAAAACTCAGAAGCAACAATTTGAGACTCCAAATAAAGCAAGACAGTTGGTGAGCTTTCTTGGATAAACATTTACAGTCTAGGATAATGTTTACATTGGGTAATTGATATTAAAACTAGCCTTGCCACAGTGAACTTTATATCCACAGATATCTAATCTTACCAACATTATATTAAATTTAAGGACAGAACATACTCATTACTCTTCTGTTAAACACACAGTGCTGTATCTCCGTGCCCCAAATCCTCCCCCGCTATATCATTTGGTAACTCCAAACACTTTTCCTGCTGGGAAACTCCCCTCATCCCTGCACCACCACCCTCAGTACTTGCTGTACCCATGCAAGACACTTGGAAACACGACTCGCAGTCAGCTCTAAGCATAATCATGGTCAAGAAAGGGGGAATTTACAAGCCCTTCGCTGATGGAACAAGCAATCCAGAAAGATTTATAGACGGCTTGGCAGCGAGGATAAGAAGCTGAGGGAAGTCTTTGAGCACCCTCCCAAAAGGTCATGTCCAGAAACTATAGTTGCATTTTGGCACTTTGCGAAGGGATGTCCTTGCTTATCTTCATTGAGAATTTGCAACAAGGTCTTGAGTAGNGCAGTCAGCTCTAAGCATAATCATGGTCAAGAAAGGGGGAAAAAAGGATTTACAAGCCCTTCGCTGATGGAACAAGCAATCCAGAAAGATTTATAGACGGCTTGGCAGCGAGGATAAGAAGCTGAGGGAAGTCTTTGAGCACCCTCCCAAAAGGTCATGTCCAGAAACTATAGTTGCATTTTGGCACTTTGCGAAGGGATGTCCTTGCATCTTCACTGCGAGGGGGGGATCTTCACTGCGAATTTGCAACAAGCGCTTGAGTAGGAAGGATATTCTGCAGCTGACCTCAACTCAGAGCTTCTCAAAAACCAGAAACCAAGATATTGGTTTCAATACGTCTCAGTGAGCCAAACCGTTGGGATCTGCATTCACTCAATGTTGCGTGTGGGATAATAATAATAGAACTGATTTTTTTCCGCTGAAGTTCAGTGTTCGTATGAGGTGCCTTTAAAGTTGCACTTGAACTCTGAAATTTGAAGGATGTGAGAAGCTAGAGAAGACCTCTCATCAAGTGAGAGCTTCTTGGAAGTCTTTTGGTAACCTCTGCTAAGCAGCTCTATGCAACCTAGGATCTTGCAAAGGCAAAGACTGTTTCTCTCTGCAGAAATCATTCTGCAAGCCAGACATAAAAGCAACTCCTAGCAAATAGAGTTGAAAGTCTGAAAAATGAGCAGGGGGGAGAAAAAACTAAAAACCTCCACAACTGTTTCACTCCATTGAAACTCTGCCTTGTGGCTCTTAGCTGGATTTCTGCGTTACAGCACGCAATAATCGAAGGTCATGAGTGTAAATCCCCTATTGCTTTTAGTTCACAGCTAAACCAAAACGAAGGTAGGTGATGAACAGTTCTTGATTGTTTCTGCCAATCATTTTTCCAGCTGAAATGAGAAAAACTACACAGGGTTAACTGAGAAAGCAGAGCTGGAGCTCTTTGATATAAGTGGGAATTGAACTCATGGGACTCCGCTGCTGAGAAAGATTTTGCAACGTATTTTCATCTTTCCCAGGATTTTTTAAATTCTCTAGGCATCTTGCAAAGCCCACATTTATTCATTTAGGAAGTGAACCAACCCCACTGAAGTCAATAGAAGTCTTTTCATTGACTTCCGTGACCTTTGGATCAGGTTTTTAGAGAGTCTGACAGGAGAGAGATGGAATGAAGATCTGATAAGCCTTCCCTTTTGGTGCAGGCTACGGCCATTGTATTCTTACTTATGAAAGGATCTATAACAAGGAATTTCTGCTACCCAACAGCTATATGTGATTGCTTTAAAAAAGTGTGGTAGATGTTCTGAGCACTGGATAGGCATCTGATGAAAATAAAATAAAATAAATCTTTGGAGGGGAGGGAGGGGGAGGGAAAGGCACCTTCTTCCATAGAAAAGAAGATATAAAATATACTTGCAAAACATCTGTTATTGAACATAGCCTGGAATAGTTATTTAACGAAATTAAAGAATACAATTAAATATTAATTATGTTGAACTGAAATTCACATATGAAAAACAGACAAAATTGAACATAAAAATAACTAATAAGTATGATCGTGACAGAATGGCATGGTTTAATGGAAAAAGCTTAAATTGGTAAAAATTAAACCATTTGTCTTGAATGATTACACAAGGCATTTTGTATTCAGTTCATCCAACCTAATCTTGTTAGCTGATATGTTTTAAATATTAATATCAACATAAAACATTAATGAGAAAAATAAATTTTAGACCCCATAAAGCAATTGTCAACAACCTAGTACTAAAATAGAGCATATTTATTTGCTCGCACGCCACTTTCCAAAGTTACACATAAGGCAAGAACTCACAAATGTACCAAACACAGAATTATTAAATCCAGCCTTGCCAATTAGCCTGGGTCATCTCACCTCCCAAAGGATGAGGCCCCAGATCACAGATCTACAATTAGTTCTGTGTCAAAGGATCTTTATTCATGTATGAGCTTCATGACAAAAACAAGTGTCTGGTTTTAGAAACAGTCTTTAGGTTTCCCCAGTATCTTAATATTTGTCTCTCATCCTGGATATCTGGCTTGCAAATTAAGGGAAGGATTGTTTACAATTCTGACAGCCCCTCAAAAGCAGATGAGCTTTCTATATTAAAAATTCTGCAACAAAGAACCATGTTCTGAACAGATCTTATTTGCCATTTTAAACCGCAAATCCAGGTCATCCTGCCAGTCCGAAGAGCAGATGATGAAATTCCAAATCTATGCAAGAAAAGTAGCTATAAAGCTCCCGCTGAACAGGGAGCTAATCAGAGCCCATTGTAGTGGTTTCAGTTGTTAAATTATTTGAAGATAGATGGCCAAATTAATATTTGATGTTATTTGCTGACAAGATTTATTACAGGAAGCTACCTTGTAGCAGCATAGAAATGGATAAGGTAATTTTATAGACTTTTTCAATATCTGCCCCTTCCATGTCTTGGTTACGGATACAAACGCTGAGCAGGTATTTATAGGAACTAACAGGACTGCACAGTGATGCCATGAACCCACCCTTGCAAGGCACAGGATACTCCGGCAGTACCGACAGCTCCTCATGCAGGACGCAACCGAGAACATTCCCTTGAATCAGAAAAGATGACCACAGAAAAGTCCTTGCCTTTTCGAAGGGCTCATTAGCACTTAAAGAGAAATGTAAGTAGGTGAGATTAAAAGCTTTGCCAATACCATGGGGCTATATGTGGGACTCTGGAGGGATTTTGTACCGAACACTTTCTAATTCCACTTTACTCTTTTCACCTTGCTTTCCCTCCCGCTTTTATACATTAGACTTCCTTATATACTTTATACCTTTCCTTTCCTATTGCGCTCACCTTCACAGGCTCTTCAGTATCTTCTTTCCTGCCCTCTCTTCTAGACCCACTCAATTTTCCTCACCCTGTTCTACCTACCTCCACTTTTCTTAAGTGCATTTCCATTTTCTTCCTTCTTTGGCTCCATTATTGCCTCCTCCAGTCATCCCATATTCCATAAAAAAATAGTTTCCTCCACCCTTCCCTTCCCAACAATGTAATTGAACCCATTGGTTGTCGGGTCTGCAGCAGCAGAGGCACCACTGGCAGGGCTAACCGTGAAGGTAAAGACGAGTGCCCGAGTCCTGCAGCACCTGCAGCTAGTGACAAGCACTGGCACTGCAGCCCGACAGCTCCACTCTGCACACTTGGTTAGAAAATGCGAATTTGTTTTGACTTCTTGTTTGCTTTGGGATTTTTTCCTCACCTCAGTGTTAAGATAAGTATGATTTAGCAGCTGTTTATTTTACACCAGCGCAATCAGAAAGACAACTCCCAAACACTTTCACATCACAGTATTTTCATTTAATTGACCAGTACCCAGGAGCCTAAAGCTGCTCTCACTCTCATTCTGAACTCCACAAAGCTCTTCCCAGCTGCTGTGATTTGTCTCATTTTGTCCCCACTTTCATTAGGTGTTTATATGACACAGCTGGTTTCTTTTGCAATAACCAAGTGCTTCAGTGCAGAGCAGTGTCTCCTCATGACAAACCTCTGATCAAGCCAGTTTTCAAGGTTTGAAATATTAGAATTGGAAAAGTTAAATAACTTCCATTGTTTACCACTATATTGAAGGATATTTTTTTAACACATTAGGTTCTGAGAAATAGCAAGAGACACATCTCTACCTACCATAGAATTCAGTTAAAAAAAGCAGTAAATACTAAGGTTGCTGGATACAAGTTATTATGTTATTACATTCCTCCTTCTTTTGGCTAGGCTTGGTTTTTCTTGGAGAAATTCCTGTTTTTGAAGATTTTCAAGTGTCAAAAATGGAAAGAAAATATATTACAAAATATATATTTCAAAGATACCAGATGACAGCCTCAGATCATGCCAGACAATCCACTTGCGCTCCTACTTGTTAATCAATGAATTAACACTGCTGAAATATTGAAATATTGTTAAAGTAGTGGTGAAAATGGTTGAAACTTTAATACCAGTGTTTCTGATCTAAAAGTATTACAAAAACACACTTATTGCAAGAGAAAGACTGGAAAACACTATCTTTTCAATGCGCTAGGAAACATTCTCATCTTCATTGAGCTCCTGTGTGTTACTTTTGCTTTTTGTTTGCTGAATCCTTGTACTCAAGATGAAACATAAATTAAGGCCACTTTCCTCGTGAGATTTTTAGGGACCTAAACGTTCTACCATGCCTACAAATTGTCAGAAAGTTTATTACAAAATGAAATGCTCAAAGCTCACTACCAAAAAAAATTGTGTTTATCAAGATATCTAAATCTAATTTAAGGATCCAAGACAACCTATGTTTGCTCCTAAATCAGTTTTCACTTAGGTTCAGAAATTCACTGCAGTTTAAACACTACAGGAGCTATTTTTCAGCTGGTCCAGGAGCAAGCTGAGCTTTTACCAGATATCATTTTTTTTTGTCTATAGGTTTTAACTGGGTTGATTAAAAAAATTGATGTTCAAGTATGCCAGAAATCTGTAATGTTATATTGTAATTATTCTGTTGCTTTCATGGATATGGTTTCTGTCAAGCCTAATGTCGCAGAAATAGTTAAAAATAATAATAATAATAATCTCTTTAACAGCTTAGGCAACTTCTTACACAAACATTTGTTTTGCTTATACCTATTCATTTGGATTTTGAAAACTGGTGACTTCTTATTCTGCTATAAACTACCTACAGGTGGGTATATGAAAGTCATGTGGCAAATTAAATGCAGATGACTTTAAAAAATGATCAATAAAGCAGGCTGTGGCACTTCAGTTTCATGTGCTCAGATTTTATTGAGCACTAATTTACATGTTGTCATCATTAGAGTTAATATTTACATGCTCCAATCACACTAAACGAGCAAGTCCTTAATTTCGGTGATTTTTTTTTTCAGCAGTTGCTCTAATTTTTGCCTCTTCACTTGTTCCCTTTTCTCTAGCAAGACAACAGTAGCAGCAGCTCAAGGGAGGTATGTCGGTCACCTCTTCCACTCTGATCTGCACTAAGTGCTGCTGCTTCCCTAAACTTTCTTGTTCCGTTTTTTCTTAGAGACACAAGGAATTATCAAACAGTGCGGACACGCTTATAATCACTAGCAAACCACGCTGTAATTTCATGTCTATAAGGGAAAGCAATACATGAAATGAATCAAATGTTTCATAAAGATATTGAGATTACTACCCATTGAGATTTATATTATATAAAGACATGTCACACAGACACCATAATATTAATATCTACTGATATTAAATGCATAACCATTTATTTCCCTCTCTGCCTCATCTGTGCTAAACCTTCCAGCTATTGAAAATGTCTTTTATGATGTTCCTTGGACATAAGTATGCTGACAACCACAGCCTTACCAAGCTACACACACAGCCTGTATACCATGAAGAACTTGGCACCAAAATGCAAGGATGCGGTACCCCCAAACTCTGATCCTGGAGATGTGGAAGGTGAGGACCTTCCACAGCCAAAAGGTCCAAGATGATTTTCCTGGAGGAGGTTTGCTCCCGAGCATTGCCCGCTGCCTCGGCTCTGCCTCTGGAGCAGCCAGCCTGCATCACAACTTCCATAAGGATTCTCCCAGCGCCTGCGTAGGTGGGAGACAGGATCCATTTTTAAATAAGAAGATGAGCAGGACACTCTTGGAAGCCTGTTTTGAACTTGCTGTACTGTGGCTGTACCTCAGAATGCACAGAAAACTCACTCCCCTCATACACGGAATGAAATTGGGGCATCC
>VWPW01005249.1:0-28678 GCA_013389825.1 Crypturellus undulatus | reverse complement strand
GGCATTCTATGATTCTATGATTTTTAGCAGGGCAATGGCTTTTTAGGCCTTTTGAGGTTTGCGAGGGCTGTTGAGGGCTTTTTAGGGTTTTTATGTCTTTTTAGGGCTCTGGGGGCATTTTAGGACTTTTTAGGACTTTTATGGCTTTTCAGGGCTGTGAGGGCTGTTTAGGTCTCGTGAGATCTTTTTAGGACTCGTGGGTTCTTTTTAGGGCTTTTTAGGACTTTTAGGACTTTTTAGGGCTGTGAGGGCATTTTTGGCTTTTTAGGACTTCTTAGGGTTGTGAGAGCTTTTTAGGGCTTTTAAGGACTTTTGAGGGATTTTAGTGTTTGCGAGTGGATTTTCAGGACCTGCGAGGTGTTTTTAGGGCTCGCAACGGCTTTTCAGTGCTTTTTGGAGACTTTTCTAGAGGGCTTTTGAGGGCTTTTGAGGAGTCAAGAGGGCTTTTGAGGAGTCAAGAGGGCTTTTGAGGGCTTGCAAGCAGCTTCTTAGGGCCTGCAAACCCGTCTTTTATGGCTCGCAACGCTTTTTCAGGGCTTTTTTAGGCCTTTTCTTGGGGGCTTTTTTAGGCCTTTTCTTGGGGGCTTTTTTAGGGTTCACAGGGGTCTTTAGGGCTTGTTAGCGGGGGGATGGCTTTTTGGGGCTTGTTAGAGCTTTTAGGGCCCTTTTAGGGCGGCAAGGGCTTTTTAGGGGTTTTTAGGGCTTTTAAGGGCTTTTTAGTGTAGTGAGGGCTTTTTAGGGCTTTTTAGGTCCTGCCAGGTGTTCTTAGGGCTCGTGACAGCTTTTCAGGGCCTTTTTAGCACTTTTCTTGTGGGCTTTTTAGGACTCGCAATGTTTTTTTTAGGACTGCGAGGGCTTTTTAGGGCTTTTTAATGTAGCCATGACTAGTTAGGGCTTTATAGGGCTGTGAGCACTTTTTAGGGCCTGCAAAGTCTTTTTAGGGCTTGCAAGCCCTTTTTTTAGGGCTCGTGAAGACTTTTCAGGCCTTTTTTCAGGGCGTTTCAGGGCATTGATGACTTGAAAATGATTTTTAGAGTTGTGAGCCGTTTTTAGGGGTTGAGAGAGCTCTTTAGGATGGCGAGAGGTTTTTAGAGTGGCAAGGGCTTTTGGGGGATTTTTATGTCTTTTAAGGGCTTTTTAGGGCCTACAAGATCTTTTTAAGGCTCATGATGACTTTTCAGGGCTTTTTTAAGACTTAAGGGCTTTTTCAGGCTTTAAAGGGCTTTTTAGGTGTAGGAGCGTTTTTTAGGGCTGCAAGGGCTGTTTAGGGTAGCGATGGCTTTTTAGGTGTTTTTAGGGCTTTTAAGAGCTTTTTAGCGGGGGGAGGAAATGTTTTTTTAGGGCTTTTGAGAACTGGGAAGGGTGTTTAGGGCTTTTGGGGACTTTTTAGGGTTGTGAGGGCTCTTTAGGGCTTTTTAGGGCTTTTAGGATTGCGAGGGCTCTTTAGGGCTGCGAGGGCTTTTTAGGGGGTTTTAGGGCTTTTAAGGAGTTTTTAGGGGGGCAGTGGCTTTTGAGGGCTTTTGAGGGTTTTTTAGGGCCTGTGAGGTTTTTTTAAGGCTCATGTCAGCTTTTCAGGGCTTTTTTAGGGCTTTTCTTGAGGGCTTTTAGGGCTTTTTAGTGTAGCAACGGGTTTTTAGGGCTGTTTAGGGCCTGTAAGGTCTTTTTAGGGCTCACGAGTCTCTTTCTTAGGGTTCGCGAGGGCTTTTCAGGGCTTTTTTAGGGCTTCTCTTGAGGGGGCTTTTTGTGTTGGAAGTGTTTTTTAGGTCTGTGAGAGCTCTTTAGGGCTTTTCTTGAGGGGGTTGAGGGCTTTTTAGAACTTGAAAGAGGTTTTTAGGGTTGCGAGCGGTTTTTAGAGCTGGGATAGCTCTTTAGGGCAGCGAGGGCTTTTTAGGGGGTTTTAGGGCTTTTAAGGGCTTTTTAGTGTAGCGAGGCCTTTTTAGCACAGCTATGACTTTTGAGGGCTTTTGAGGGCGTTGTAGGGCTTTTTAGGGGATTTTAGGGCTTGCAAGCAGTTTTTCAGGGCTTTTCAAGGGCTTTTCTTGAGGGCGCTTTCAGTCCTGAAAGGGCTTTTTAGGGTTGGGAGGGGTTTTTAGAGCCTGTGAGAGCTCTTTAGGGCTGCGAGGGGTCTTTAGGGTGGTGAGGGCTTTGGGGGGATTTTTAGGGCCTGCAAGCTCTTTTTAAAGTTCACGATGGCTTTTCAGGGCTTTTTTTAAGACTTTCCTTGAGGGCTTTTTCAGGCTTTAAAGGGCTTTTTCAGGCTTTAAAAGGCTTTTCAGGTTTAGAAGTGTTTTTCAGGGCTGTGAGGGCTGTTTAGGGCGTCGAGGACTTTTTAGGTGTTTTTAGGGCTTTTAAGGGCTTTTGGGGGGGGCGATGGGTTTTTAGGGCTTTTGAGGGCTGTGGGGGCATTTTAGTGCTTTTAAAGACTTTTTAGGGTTACGAGGGCTTTTTAGAGCTGTGAGGGTTCTTTAGGAAGGCAGTGACTTTTAAGAGCAGCAAGGGCTTTTTAGGGCTTTTGAGGGCTTTTGAGGTTTTTTAGTGTTTGCGAGTGGCTTTTCAGAGCCTGCGAGGTGCTTTTAGGGGTCACAATGGGTTTTCAGGGCTTTTTTAGCTTTTTCTTGAGGGCTCTTTAGGGCAGCGAGGGTTTTTGAGGGCTTTTTAGGTCTACCAAGATTTTTTAGGGGTTTTAGAACTTGTGAGGGCTTTTTAGGACATTGTAGGGCATTGTAGGGCTTTTTAGGGCTGCGAGGGCTTTTTAGGGGGTTTTAGGGCTTGCGAGCTGCTGTTTAGGGCCTGCAAGTCTTTTTAGGGCTTGTGAAGCCGTTTTTTAGGGCTTGTGACAGCTTTTTATGGCTTTTTTAGGGTTTTCTAGAGGTCTTTTTAGGGCTTTTCTTGAGGGCTTTTTAGGGCTGTGATGGCTTTTCAGGGCTGTGAGCGCTTTTTAGGGCGGCCAGGGCTTTTAAGAGGTTTTTAGTATAGCAGCAGCTTTTTTGGGCGAGGTTTTTTTAGGGATTTTAAGGGTTTTTTTAGGGCTGCGACTCTTTTAGGGCTGCCACAGCTTTTTAGAGTTGTGATGGCTTTTTAGTGCTATTTCAGGGCTTTTCTTGAGGGCTTTTAGGGCTCTTTAGCGTGGTGAGGGCTTTTTAGGAAGGTGAGAGCTTTTTCGGCGTTTTTAGGGCATTTAAAGGTTTTTTTAGGGCCTGCAAGCTCATTTAGGGATTGTGATGGCTTTTCAGATTTTTTTTTAGGACTTTTCTTGAGGTCTTTTTCAGGATGGAAAGGTATTTTTAGGATTGTGAGCCATTTTTAGGGCTCGCCATGACTTTTCAGGGTTTTTTAGTGCTTTCTTGAGAGCTTTTTTGGACTTTTCTTGAGTGTTTTTTAGGGCTTCTTAGGAGGGTGATGAATTTTTAGGGATCTTGAGGGCTGTGAGGGCTGTTTACGGCTGCGAGGGCTGTTTAGGAAGACAAGGGCTTTTAAGAACACCGAGGGTTTTTTGGCCTTCTTAGGTTTTTTTAGGGCTTGTCAGGGCTTTGAGGGCTGTTTAGGGCTTTTTAGGGTTGAGAGGGCATTTTAGGGCCTGTGGGGTGTTTCTAGGGCTTGTGACGGCTTTTCGGGGCGTTTTTAGGGGTTTTGTGAGGGCTCTTTAGGACAGCGAGGGCCTTTAAGGGGTTTTGAGGGCTACCAAGACTTTTTAGGACTTTTTAGGGTTTGCAAGGCCTTTTGGGGGATATTGAGGGCTTTTTAGGACATTTTAGGGCGTTGTAAGACTTTTTAGGGCTGCAAGGGCCTTTTAGGGGGTTTTAGGGCCTGCAAGGTCTTTTTAGGGCTGGCAAACCCATTTTTTAGTGCTTTCGATGGCTTTTCAGGGCTTTTCTGGAGTTTTCTTGAGAGCTTTTTTTGAGTTTTCTTGAGGGTTTTTTAGGGCTTTTTAGGGGAGTGATGAATTTTTCGGGAGGGTGATGGCTTTTTAGGGGGGTGATGGCTTTTAAGGTTTTTCTAGGGCTTTTCAGGGCTTTTTATGGCTGTGAGGGCTTTTTAGGCTTTTTTTAGTACTTTTGAGCAACTTTTCAGGGCCTGTGAGGTCTTTTAGGGGCTTGTGAACATATTTTTTTAGGGCTTGCGACAGCTTTTCAGGGCTTTTTAAGGGCTTTTATTGAGGTCTTTTTAGGGCTTGTGAACATATTTTTTTAGGGCTTGCGACAGCTTTTCAGGGCTTTTTAAGGGCTTTTATTGAGGTCTTTTTAGGGCTGTGAGGGCTCTTTAGGGTGGCATGAGTTTTCTAGGGGTTTTTAGGGCTTTTTAGTGTAGCGAGAGCTTTTTATGCTTTTTAGGGTGGCGAGGGCTTTTTAGAGATTTTCAGAGTTTTTTTAGTGCATGTGGGCCTTTGAGGTCTGTTCAGGGCTTTTAGGGTCCCTTTTTTAGGGCTCACAAGGTCTTTTCCGAGTTTTTTTAAGGGCTCTTTAAGGGCTCTTTAAGGGCTCTTTTAGGGCTCTGTATGTCTGCAAGGGCTCTTTAACAATTTTTCAGTGCTTGCAAGCCCATTTTACATCTCAAAAGCAAGTTTTTAGGGCTCATGAGGGCTTTTCAGGGTCTTTTAGAATAGTGAGGGATTTTTAGGGCTTTTTATGGCTGTGAGGGCTTCTTAGGAGGTTTTAGTGTGTTTAAGGTCTTTTTAGGTCTGCAAGGGCTTTTTACAGCTTTTTAGGCGTTTTTAGGGTGGCAGTGGCTTTTTTCGGCACTTTAGGTCTTTTTCGGTCCTTCTGGAGCTTTTTAGGGTGTATTACGACTTCTTAAGTTTTTTTAGTGCTTTTTAGGTGTGTGAAGGCTTTTTTTGTGCCTTTTACATCTTTTTAGGTCTACAAGTGCCTGCAAAGGCTTTTTAGGGCTTTTAGGGCTCTGAGAGCTTTTTAAGGCTTTTTATGGCTATGAGCTGGTTTTAGGGCATTTTAGGGCGGTGAGGGCTTTTTAGTTCTGTGGGGGCTTTTTAGGACTTTTACGGGTTTTGTAGGGCTGTGAGGGCTGTTTAAGGTTTTTTAGCTTAACGAGGCTTTTTGTATGTACTTAGTGCTTTTTAGGGCTTCTTAGGCTTTTTAGGGCTCTTTATGTCTTTTTTTTTTTTTTTTTTTTTTTTTTTTTTTTTTTTTTTTTTTTTTTGTTTTTTTTTTTTTTTTTTTTTTTTTTTTTTTTTTTTTTTTTTTTTTACTGGTGTTAGGTCTTTTTAGGGCATTTTACAGCTTTTTAGATCTGTGAGGGCTTTTTACGGCTTTTTATGGCTGCGAGGGCAATTTAGGTCTCTTTAGGGCTTTTTTAGGCTGTGGGCTTTTTAGAACTTTTTAAGGCTTTTTAAGCCTGCAAAGGCTTTTTAGGGCTTTTAGGGCTTTTAAGGGTTTTTTAGGGTTGTGAGGGCTTTTCACAGCTTTCCAAGGCTTTTTAGTGCGGCAAGGGCATTTTAGGGCTTTTTAGTTTTTTTTTTTTTGAAGATTTTTAGGCATTTTAAGGGTTTTTTGTGTGTGTTTATGAGGGCTGTTTAGGGCTCCGAGGGCTTTGAAGGACTTTTTAGGGTATTTTAGGGCTGCGAGCTTTTTTTAGGGCATTTTATTTATTTATTTATTTATTTATTTTAGGGATTTTATGGGCTTTTAAGGGCTGTTTAGTTTTGCAAGGGCTTTTTAGGGCTTGTGAGTGCTTGTGGGGGCTTACGTGGGCTTTTTAGGCCTATTTAGAAATGTTTTCAGGCTTTCTGAGGGCTTGCGAGGGGTTTTAGGCCCTTTTAAGCCCTAAAGCCTTTTAGGGCTTTCAAGGGCATTTTAGGCCATTTTAGGGCTTTCGAGGGCTTTATACAACCTTTTAGGACTTTCAGGGCTTACCAGGAATTTTTAGGGCTTGCGAGGTCTAAATAGTTAAATATATAAAACTACGTCTTAGAGGTAAGGAGTAGGATTAAATGCCTAAAAGGTTGTGGGGTTTGGGTTTAAATGCCAGGATTAAAGGGCTAGCGCTTAGGCCAAAGGACTTAGGGCTAAAGAGTTTGGGATAAAAGTCTTAGGTCTCTAAATCTGCTTTGTAAAATGGCTGGGAATTATGGCTGAGGGGCTAATCCATAGAGCTAAAGCCTAGTTAAAGGGCTAAAAGCTAGGTCTAAAAGGCTCAAATTAAAGGACTCAGATTAAAGGACTAGGGTTTAAGGGTTGGGGTTAAACCCTGGGAATAAATTGCTAAGGCTAAGAAGATAATCTTAAAGACTAGTGCTAAAGAGCTAAGATTAAAGGACCAGAATTAAAGGGCTAGGGATGGCATTAAGAGTTAAAGATTTATAGCTCTAGTGTAAGGCTAAAGGACTTAGTGCTAAAAGGCTTGGGTTTAGGGCTCCAGGCTATGGCTAAGGGGCTTAGGGCTAAAGGGTAGGACTGAATGACCAGGGCTAGGGCTGAATGACCAGGGTTTAGGGTTAAAGGACTCGTGATAACCAGCTACAGGTCTTAAGGGCTGAATTCAAGGGCTAGGAATACAGGTGTAGGGCTAGAGTTTGGGGCTAAAGAGCTAGGGGGAAAGGCCTGAAATAGCTAAAGGGTGTTAACTGGGGCTAAACAGCTAGTATTAAACGGCTGCTGGTAAAAGGCTAGGATGAAAGGGCTAGGCCTACAGTTTAGGACTAGAGGGATGGGAATAAACAGTTATTCCCTCGCCCACCCGTCCCTGTGGTGTCCCTCCACCCTGGCCTGCATCCTCCATGGTGTCCATCCCCCATGGCATCAGTCCCGCACCCCGTCCATACCTTGTCGCATCCATCCTCGTCACCTCCGTCCCTCACTGTGTCCATCCCTGCCGCCTCTCTGCCTTGCGCTCTCTGTCCCCTGACACATCCATCCTCCAGGGTTGCTGTCCCTGTGTCCAGCGCAGTGTCCATCCTCCAGAGGGTCCTTCTCCCGCTCTGTACATCCCTTGTCACGGGCATCCTCCTCACCTCCGCCCCTCAGTTGCTCCATCTCCACGGGCCGCCCGTGGTTCCGTCCTTAGCAGATCCCTTGTGGAGACGGTTGCTGCCTCCCTCTTGGCAACTGCTGCGATGGATCTAGCCACGGCGATCCGTCCCGTCACCTTGAGCACTCACATCCCACACAGCCATTGCTTCCCCTAGGACTGCATCTACCCCCGGGGCAAAAATGCCCTTTTCTCACACCGTGGCCCTGGCTGAGGATCTCCGTGGCCACTAGGAGGCCCTGACTCTTTCCATCTCCTCCTGTCCGTGCTCTGGGCTGCACCGTGGAGGAGGACAAGCAGACTTGGGACTGCACTTGCAGACTATTAGCAGTCTCCTGGATTCCTATACATTTCAGTGTCCTTTGGGGTGCCTTGTTACCTGAAAAAATATACATTTTAGTTGTTTTTATATGTGTGCATAAGAAAGTTCTTGCATGCAGATCAAATAAAACAAAACGAGTTTCTGTGTCTCACACCTTCCACAGTTTGGGCCTAAAGTTACGTCAGTCAGACACCAACGGCACTGATCTAAGACTGAATCTACTATTGTGCTTGCCATTGTGTTCTCATCTTTGGACCTGCCCCATAATACATCTGCCTTTGCTTATTTTCTTCTTCCAACTTCTTGCATACGATTGCCATGATATTGCGGACAACAATCTTGGCATAATCACGTACTTGGGAAGAGAGGTGATGAAATGTAGAAAAGGCATCTTCATGGCTGTTAACATCCTGATTCAAGTGAAAGGCTGCAAGTGCTTCCAGGGTGAAGGCCACACTGTCAACAGCCTCTTTGGTGATCTTCTGCACACAGGCCAGGGAAAAAGGCAGGTCATAGGCTGGAAGTTCCACTTGGTGCCTACGGTTCTGTCTGACCGTGCGCTGCGCCTGGCTCCTCTGCCAGGCAACTCGTCGGGCACGCTGGAGGCCAAACCCTGGCCAAGCTTCTCCAGGACATTTCCTATAATCTCCTCGGCAACACACCCAATCTCCTTCTCTGTGTCCAGATGAAAAGCTGTGGCAGGCTCAGTGCTTTTGGTGCTGCTGGAGCCCTTTGCACGGAGAGTGAAGGGCACCTCATGTAAAACACCCCTGGACACAAGCAGCATTTTCACCCTCTTGTAGACTTCCTCCACCACAGCCTCTGTCACCTCCACAGCACTCCGGGCTCCTGGGGCCACTTGCTTTTCCAAGGTCTTTTTCTGAACGGTGTCTCGAGGAAAGCCTTGTTCCCTGGGTGACTTAGCCCACCTTCTGCTTCTCACCCTGAGCAGCTGGGTGCCTTCACTGCCTGGTGGAGTTTTACAGCAGTTACGAATTGCTGGATACCTCTTTGGCACCACTTTTCTCTGTGCCATGCTCATCTTCTCCTTCTAAACCCTGCCATTCCGTGCCTCCAATTCCTGGACTCTTTGTGCCCTTTTAGGCAGAGAGGGCAACAATGGCTTTTGCAGCTCTGGTGCAGTTGTTTTGCTTCCCACTGCAAACTGCACTGTACGCTCTGAGCAAGCGCTGTTTGTGCTTCTTGTTGGCATGAAGTTTGGAGTGATGCAGGAGGGAAGACTTCCCAAGGAAGCAGGCAGCTTCTCCCAGTGTGTGCTGCAAGTGCCAGCCTTGTCCACAGAGAACCTGAGCTGCTCTGAAACTGCCTTGCATTGCCCTTTTATTCTCACTTCTTCACTGCCCATATCTTTATATATGGTCCTTGCGGATTTGGTCACAGTGTGGGTCATCTGAGTCTTTTATCTGTGTAGTCAGCTTTTCCACTCCATGACTCTGTGACAGGTAAAAAGGAAGGGTCATTGAGTGAATATAGCCATTTACTTGGCTTTCCTTTTGCCCAAAGGAGAAGCTATCTGAATCCCAGCAGAAAGGAGCTGTTCCCTTTCATTAAGAAAAGCAGTTGCGAAGGACACATTATCTGGGATGGAGGCTTTGGAGGTCTCAGACACTTGGAAACCAAAGGCTATTTCTGAAAACTGGTCAGGAGTGATATTTTCAAATCAAAGGGGCACCCCGAGGTGCTGCTTATGGCTGGCAAAGGGGTGGATGGAAGGAGTTCGGCCCTGCTTTCTTCACAGCACATGCTGGGAAGAAGAGTCTGAAGTACCAAGCCCCTGCAGGCAAGAGGTCTCCCAGCCAGACTGGTGGGGGTCCCTGCACTGGCTCAGCAGGAGTTGAGTGCTGTTCTACCTTCTGACAGGCCAAGGGGCCTGAGAGCTGCTTTGGGTTTGCAATGGGAGCTGCCCATCTCTCCCATTCCTTAATACCCTTGCCTGCAGCCTGCACACTAGTCTCCCACATACCATTGGCATTACCAGTATCTGTGGCTTCAGGTGGTGGCTCCTGAGGCAGACACTTGCCCAAGGATTTCCCATCGACTTCACCCTCTGCACTGGCGGCAAGAAGAGCCGGCCCTTTCTGGAGTTGAATGGCCATTTTTTTCTCCAGCAAGAGATGCTCCTACAAGAGTGAAGAGAGCAGTGAGGAGAGAATTACCCCAAGGTTTCCTTTGCCCACAGGTGTTCCCTCAAGCATTGTGCACACAGCTCACACGCACTCTTTTCTTTCTAAGAGAGAAAGGGACGCTCCAGTTTCGACACATTTCCTAGCACGGCGTGGTCCTTTTGTTTTGGGACCAGCCCTTGTGGTGCATGGGTGCAATGAAGAACAAATGGGCAAAGAACGGACCTGTCAGGCAGCAAGACATACAGTGGGATAAGGCACAGGCCCGTGACACGCGTGGAAAGGAGCACAGGTCCTTTCCTAGTTTATGCTCCTTTTGGCTGGAGGGACACACGCACTTCCCCAGCTGTGTCCCTATGACCCTCCCATTCGGACCTCCAGAAGCTGCCCAGCTCCTGCCTCAAACTGCCTGGGTTTTGCCCCCTGGACACTGCAACATGTCCAGGTTTGCTCAGCTGTAAGGGGCATCTTGGGGCTCCAAAGCCCTCTTCGTGCCTCTTTCATCCACCCTAAGGATTTTCGTCAGGAAGTGCTCTCTTCTCTGCCACCTCCACGGTGAAATGAATGTTCCCTCACTTGCCTTTCTGGCTTTCTCCTCTCTTGTTTTCCTCTGCAGTTCCCCAACTCTCAACTCCTGCTCCAGCTCCTTCTGCTTTCTCCTTTCTCCTTCCTCCTCTGAGCATCACCCCATGGGAGAAAACACCGGTGAGGCTGCAGCAGAGCAATGTGAGCCCTAGAGCTCTCTAAACAGACTTTCTGTGTGAGGACAGGCCCTGATGAACACACTCGGCCACGTCAGCCCCTGGGACTAGGCAGCGCTCGCAGCTTCGTGGCGCCCGCAGGGCTTGCAGCCACATCTTACATTTTCTGGGCACTTCCTCATGACTGAGAGAGCTGGTGGTGATTTTAGTGAGTCCTGAGCTGTCCTTTTCAGCCCTGGGCACTTTGTAGGAGACACCTCCACCTAGCAGCTGCCTGGCTCTGTTTCCCATCGCCAACCTTCTCCAGGGCTCTAGGAAGCCCTGCTGCTGGTTTGGCCTCTCCCAAGGCCCTGCTGAAGCATGGAGAAATCTTCCTGCCTCTCACCTTTTTCCCCATCTCTGTCTCTCGCCCTGTCACATCCTCTCTTTCCTCCCGCAGGATTTTGTCTCCGACAAAGGTGGGGATAGCTGGAGCAGTCCCGAGACCACAGGGAGTCCAACGAGGAGAGAGCGGCCCCAAGCAGCAAAGCCAGCGGGAAGTGCTGAGGACGCAGCTGCCCTGTGGCCTCCTGCCCTGCCGCCAGCAGCTGCCCCCAGGGCTGCCCCTCGGCCTCCTCCGCTCCCAGCGCAGCGGCTCGTGCAGAGCAGCGCGGAGGCCTGGGCTGTCCCAGGGCTGCCCTACGTGGCTGGGGGAGAGGCTGCAGCTGCCGCGAGGGGGGACTCCCCGTGCGACCCCAGCGCGGGGCACACAGGGCTGCACGGACACCGCGCACAGCCCTCCCGGGCAGCCCATCACAGCCAGGGCCACCAGGGGCCCTGCAGCCCCTCTGCGGCACAGCCGGGCCTCACATGCCGGGGTCACTGCTGCCCTCTCCCCACGGCACCCGCGGCCTCCGCTGCCTTCCCTGCTGGCCTCAGCCGCCCCGGGTACAGGGAGCTGCTCTTGCCCCCACCTGCCCCAGAGCTGCTGGTCTGCAGCCGCAGGGCCAGGCTGGGGAGGTGCTGCGGGAAAGGCTCTGCAGCACCAGAGGCGCCCAGAGGAGCAGGTTCTGCTGGGCAGCGAGGGGAGACCTTTCTGCCCCTCGCTGCATCCACCTGCAACCACCAGCGTGCCCAGCAGGAAGGGCAAGGACAGCCTGGAGCGGCCCTCGGCAAGGCCGGCGCCTGCCCCCATGACGCTGTGCGGGGCTACATGGAGGGTCAGGCCTGGTGCACTGGGCCAGGAGGGCTGTCCTGGGGGCTCTGCCCCAGCAAAGCCACTGTGGGAGGCCTGGGCTGCGGGGGGACGGCTGGAGAGGGCGGTGACAACCCCAGAGCCCCGGACGAGGCTGCTGCATGGGGAGGGGGCCTGGCTGCTCTTGGGCTGCTGAGAGACATTGTGAGGTTCCCGTATGGGGCAGGAGCCCTCAAACAGAAGGGAAAGGGAAATGGAAGAAGGAGTCTGGCAGAATGGAATCATACAGGAAGTTCCTGTTTTTATGAGCATTATAAAATCTTTTGTACCTGTCTTTTGTAATTTTTCATACATTTAAGAATGCAGATTTTAACTTCAGTGTGTTTCTTTTTTTAAAAAACACTTTATTTAAAGACTTTGAACAATTCTTCATTTTGTCTTTGAAAAAAGAAAGCTTTCCTCTTTTCTGTACCTCTCCTACCTATCCACATAAAATTAGGAGGCCTTCAGAGTTCAAACACTGCTTCCAATCATTGCCTACTTTTACATCTCTGGGTTGAAAACTACCACTCTACTTTTCTACCTGTAGAAGCATTTTTGGTCCACATGAGAAGTAGTAAGTTAGTAAGAGTAGTAAGTAGTAAGTTTGGAAGAATATAATTCATTACTTAGGTGATATTTGCTTTATTTCATTGTGCTGCTGTGTTGAGATAGCAAGGAGCTTTGGACCTTGTTTCCTCAGAGTATGAGCATCTTTGCAGCTATAGTGAGTCTTCAGTTGCTGCTTATATCCTGTGTGAGGATATAGATTTGGCATTGTATGGAATTTTAAAACTCAGTGTAATGCACAAATTAAATTTCCTTTGATGCTTAGTCATTAATACAGTTCTTTCTAAGGCTCTATTATAGATACTCTACGAAGTCTGAAGAAATATCAGCCTTACAATATCCTCAAAGATTTCCTGAGCATACAGATAAAATTCAAAAAAGAAAACATTACAAAGTAGTTTACGATAATTCAATAGTAGGTGTTTAAAGAGCAAGACAAAAAAAATTCTCAAAACATAAAACTGAACATTTTGCTATGTGATATTGTTTTGTGTGCATGGAAAACTGAGAAAGCGTTATGCTTTTATAATTCTTCATGTAGAAATTGCAAGTACATCAAATACCTACAGTTTCTTCCACTTCCTTTTCAGAATAGGTCAAGAATATTCTCTGGCTTTCATTTAATCATATTGCCATAATGATGAAGTTCTGTTCTCACCGCTGGCCTAACTGTAAGTAAGTGACAGGTCCTAGGAGAGAATTATAAAAAATCTGGATCAGTACAGAAACAGCCCTTTCACATCTACAAAATCATCCAGAGATAACTGCAGTGTAATAAAGCACGAAAAAATGGAGAAGACCATGGCTCACTACTGTGCACATAAACCCATCCATCATCAGACATTAACTGTAAGGTGAGTATGGAGGAATTCACTGCAGGAGATGAGCAACTTGGTTATTTTCCCCCAATAACTGAAAAATACTCTTCAGCTTTACTTTCAGCTTGATCCACCATAACCAAGTCAGGTATTTAACAGCCATGAAAACAGTCTCTCTCTCTCTCTATATATATATATACATACATATTTTTAAGAGTATTTTAAGGATAGGAAAGACAGTTTTATTAGATTGTTGTCATCTGTCTTGGAGCTTTTTATTTGCCTATGATTTTGAGCTTTCAATGTCCTGTGTGCCTGAGGGTGGAAGGGATGGAGAGTTGGGCTTGCTGCATCTTGGGGCACTTTGGGGTGTCCTGTCTGGTGCCACGTGTGGTGCTGCACAGGCTTCTTGTTTTTAAAAGTCTTCAGCAAGGTTTCTTGGTCTGTGCTACTTGAGATGGAAATGATACATCAGAAAAGAGTGAACATGCTCTTAACACATCCTTCCGAAGGGCTTTAGCTGCGGCACTGGTTCCTGCCAGACTCAAAACCATAGGTCAAGCCACGGTTGACCCATTTCATGGGTCAAGCCAGGCAGCAAACATGGGGCAGTTTTTCTGGATTCCGTGAATTTTGCCAGGCTTTCCTTTGTCTGACCCGAAAGAAATCCATTTCTTATCCTGGACCTTAGTTGGTCCTTGGGCTTTTCCATGAACCTCCGAGTAGTGTTTCTGCCCTGTGTGTAGTTCCTGGCACCCAGTGTGTCTTTTGGGTCCATAGAGCACCTTAAATCTCCCACACTTTTGCCTCTGAGCGCCTCAGGACAGGTCCCCACACTGCAGTGCTGCTGTGCAGACTCCCATATGGAGCCTGTAAGGCACTGCCAGCCTCACGAGCTGCGTTTTGGCTTGTTCACAAGTCGGTGAAATGATCATTTCTGAACTCCCCATCTGCTGAAGCCTGTCAGCATCCCCACAACCAGCATTCCTCTCTTCCCTGTCTTTGCACAGTCCTGGGGCTGATCCGCTCAGAAGGGAGACCCCATCCCCCTTGATTCTGTCAGAGATGTGTTTTCCAAGCCACTAAAAGGAAGCAGGACCTTTACTGATTTGTGTTGCTTATTCAGCCTCCAGCATCCTGTCCATGGCGCACTGAGCACCCCTTTGCACCCTGGAGTTTTTGCCCTTTCTCCTCTCTCTCCTGGCTCCTCCGTGTCTACTCAGTCAGCAGGGTCACGGGAAGTGCTGGTTTAGGGAGCTCCCTTGAAGCTCCAAGTTGTGCAGCTAAAGGCCTGATGGAGGGTAGTGTGGGACATGTCTGTCTTTCCATGGCACCTCCTGCTCCCATACTGAGAGTTCTGGAAAGGCTCTGGGAAGAGCAGAGCTTTTGATGTCGGTGGGTTGGGTTTCCTTTGACATCCGCATGTTGTGCTTAAGTCACTGAGCAGCCAAGAAAATACTGCTTCTCTAGGGACTTGCATCAGAGCTTTCTGCCTGCTTTTGTACAGAAGCACAGAGAAGTCTACAAAGGTCAAGAGCAGCATGGTCCACGTCATGGCCCAGGACTTCTAGGAGTTGTGTGGCTCTCCCATTTCCACATGCCACTGACAAGTTTTACTGTGACCTTCACAGCACACCAAGTGGACATTGGAAAGCTGCAGGACTGGGAATCCTCCTGTTCCTCTTTATTCACTCAGCAGCCCAGCTGCTGCTTTGCACTTCAGGGAGTTTAATGTTGACTCTGCCTTCCAGGAGCCCGTCCCCTATGTTCTGCTTATATCCAGCCTTTCCTCGCTCTCCAAAATATGTCCAGTAAGGCCCTATACAGGGGAGGCCCTGTAGCAAGGGGACCTCATTGTTCGCATCTTGGACTTAGCCTATGGTCAAAGAGAATAATTACACTTTATGAAATTATTCATGGTCTATTTTTCTTTATTTGCAGTTAAGAAAATTCTGTGCCTGTTCGCAGCTAGTTCTCTAAGAAAAGCAAGTAGGAGTTGGGGCAGATGAACTGCAACCTTCAACTGCAGTCTTCAGGGGAATAGGAAAGCTTCTAACAAGAGTGAGGGAAGTCCCCTGTGGCTGATGAGAGAAATGGAAGGACTGGTGAGGGAGGAGGAAGAGTGTCCATACAGTCCTGAGCTCCGGGACACGCTTTTCCTCTATGTCCAGACTTCATTAGGAGTCTCTCTAGACTGACACCAGTTGGAGAATGTTGCTGTCACTTGCTCTGAAATTAATAATAATTTTGAAAGCCTTTAGAAGCAGAAATAGTTGTAATTATTGAAGTCTCCACCTTACAGCTACACTCCTGAAACCTCTCCAAACAGCCATGCAAGGCTTGGTGAAAATTACAGGAAGGGATATGGTTTGCGAGAGCTTTTTGCTTTTAATGAGTGCTGAGCCTACGAACCTCAGTTACTGAGAGGAGGCTGAACAAAACATTGAAGAATTCAAAGTCAGAAGCAACCTCCAAAGTTCTGTAGAGCATTAACAGGTCCCAATGAGAGTCGTAGCAGCAAAGACTCCCCAGGGAACAATTAGAGGAGAAAGCTGTAATCACTGGTAATGGGTAGCAGAGGAAATGTGCAGGTGGCTCTGATGCCACGTTTTGCTTCCAATCTCCAAATGACAGCATGAAATCAGGAGATGTAATTGTGAGAATAATCTTTTTGTTGTCCTTTTCACCTCATCTACCAAATACAGATCCAAGTGACAGCCCCTCTTAAACTCAGTTATGCAGAAAAATTGCACCAACTGGAGAGTCAGTATGCAAAACTGCTGGTAAGTTTGTCCCATCTCTCTGGATGCTCAGCTTCTCAGTGTACATTGTCTTTAATAGAGGGTGCTTTATAAGTCTCCTTTTCCTTTGCTTTTTTTCAAAATAAAGAACACCTCAAGAAGTCAGGAGAGGCACCTAGATACCCTTTCCAGTTTTGTGTCCCGTGCTATTAGAGAGCTGATATGGCTGAGTGAAGAAGAAAAGGAAGAGATTGCATATGATTGGAGTGACAGAAACAGCAATATAGCAAGAAAAAAGGAAAATCATGCAGTATGTATTGCTCTTATAATTGAGAGAGAACAATTAAGTCACCTGTAATATTCTAACACTTCTAAAATATTTCTATGTTTTTTGAAAATAAAAGGAATTATGGGAGAACTTGATCAAAAGGAAGAAGTTATTAAATCAGTTGAAGAAAGAGCTGAACAATTGCTTCTTGAAAACCACGCAGCCAGGCTAACCATTGAGGTAAGTTATTAAACACAGCACACAAACAAGAAAACACTGATGATTGAATAGGGATGAGTTAGAGGGAAAAGAAGGGAAGTGCTAACTCATAGGAAATTACTCAACGAGAGTGGATAATGAAGCTTTTCTTTTTTTCCCCTCAGTGTCTCCTACGTCCCTCTGTCTTTCCATTACCAGAAACCATAAGCGTTTCTGTACAATTATGGTTACATTTTGGAGTCCTCATTGTTTAGACAAAAGTCTAAAATTAAGATGTAAAGAGTTGGTTTGTACAGACGTTTCTGCCTGTGGACTTGCATAAAGCTTCTGTAATTATTGTTACAAATTGCACTGGCAGACTGAGGGCACAAAATAACCCTTATGTGGTTTCCCTCACACTGAACTGGAAGAATTTTCAGGAGAGCACTTCCAGTCCCTTTTGATTAGTATTGCCTCCTGCTAAGTTTTAGGACTGGGAGGACTTTAGGGCTGCAGGTAGAGCTTTATGGCTGCGAGAGCTTTAGGACGGTAGCTACAGTTTAGGCCCATGAGGGCCTTAGGACAGGGAGGGCTTTAGGGCTGCGAGGACTTCAGGGCTGCAGCCACAACTTAGGACCACCCGGGCTTTAGGGCTGCAGCTATAAATTAGGGCTGTGAGGGCTTTAGGGCTGCACAGACTTTAGGGCTGCAAAGACTTTAGGGCTGCAGCTAGAGCTTAGGTCTGCGACAGCTTTAGGCCTGCCGGGGCTTAGGGGCTGCAGCTACAGATTAGGGCTGAAAAAGTCTTTATGGCTGCAGGTACAGCTTAGGGCTGGGAGGGCTTTAGAGCTGAAAGGGCTGTAGAGTTGCAAGGGCTCTGGGACTGCGAAGGCTTTAGTGCTACGTGGTTTTTAGGGCTTCAAATACAGCTTAGGGCTTCGAAGGCTTTAGGGCTAAAGCTACAGCTTAGGGCTGCAAGGGCTTTAGGGCAGCCAGGGCTTTAGATCTGTGAGGACTTTAGGGCTGCGAGGGCTTTAGGACCGCAAGGGCTTTTGGACTGCAGCTACAGTGTAGGGCTGCAACATCTTTAGGGCTGCCACATCTTTAGGGCTGCAGCTACACCTTAGGGCTGTGAGAGCTTTAAGGCTGAAGCTACAGCTTAGGACTGCAAGGGCTTTAGGGCTACAGCTAAACCTTAGGGCTGCAGCTACAGATTAAGCTGCGAAGGCTTTAGGACTACAGCACTACAGCTACAGCTTAGGGCCACAAGGGCTTTAGCGCTGCGAGGGCTTTAGGGCCACAGCTAAACCTTAAGGCTGCAGCTAGAGCTTAGGGTTGCAAGGGCTTTAGGGGTGAAAAAGGCTTTAGGGCTGCAGCTACAGTTTAGGGCTGAAGCTACAATTTAGGGCTGCAGCAACAGATAGGGCTGCAGCTACAGATTAGGCTGTGGGGGCTTTAGGGCAGGAGCTACAATTTAGGGCTGCGAGGCCTGTACTGTTGTGAGGGCCTTAGGGGTTAGGATTAAATGCCTAAAAGTCTGTTGGTTGAGGGTTAAAATGCTAGGATTAAAGGTCTAGCGCTTAGAGCAGAGGGGTTAGGGCTAAAGAGTTTGGGCTAAAAGACCCAGTTCTCTAAATCTTCTCTTTAAAACAGCTAGGGATTCTGGCTAAAGGGCTAATCTGTATAGCTAAAGGCTAGTTAAAGGGCTAAAAGCTAGGTCTAAAAGGGTTAAAGGACTACGATTAAAGTCCTAGGGATACCGGGCTGAGATAAATTACTGTGGACAAATTTATCCCTGTGGATAAATTGCTAAGGCTAAAAAGCTGAGCTTAAAGAGTAGTGCTAAAGGGCTAAGATTAAAGTACCAGAATTAAAGGGCTAGGGATGGCATTAAGGGCTAAAGATCTATAGCTCTAGTGTAAGGCTAAAGGACTCAGCACTAAGGCTCCAGGCCATGGCTAAGGGCTTTAGGACTAAAGGGCTAGTGTTGAATGACCAGGGTTTAGGGTTAAAGGACTTGTGATAACCAGCTGCAGGGCTAAAGGGCTGAGTTCAAGCACTGGGAATAAAGGCGTAAGGCTAGGGTTTGGGGCTAAAGGGCTAGGGGGAAAGGCCTGAAAGGGCTAAAGGGTCTTAACTGGGGCTAAACGGCGAGCATTAAAGGGCTGCTGGTAAAGGGCTAGGATAAAAGGGCTAGGGCTACAGCTTGGGGATAAAGGGATGGGAATAAAGAGCTATTCCCTCTCCGCACCCGTCCTGCGTGGGATCCTTCTCCTGTGACGTCCCCCCACCCTGGCCTGCATCCTCCATGGTGTCCATCCCCCACGGCGTCAGTCCCGCACCCCGTCCATACCTTGTCGCATCCATCCTCGTTACCTCCGTCCCTCTCTGCGTCCGTCCCTGCCGCCTCTCTACCTCGCGCTCTCCGTTCCCTGACGCATCCACCCTCCAGGGCTGCTGTCCCTGTGTCCAGCCCAGTGTCCATGCTCCAGAGGGTCCTTCCCCCGCTCTGTCCATCCTTTGGCACGGGCATCCTCATCACCTCTGCCCCTCAGTTGCTCCATCTCCACGGGCCGCCCGCGGTTCTGTCCTTAGCAGATCCCTTGTGGAGACGGTTGCTGCCTCCCTCCTGGCAGCTGCTGCGATGGATCAAGCCACGGCGATCTGTCCCGTCGCCTTGAGCACTCACCCCGCGACTGCACGTGCTGTGGTGGGCGCTGCTCTGTGCCCTGGCAGAGATGTGGCTCTGCTGCCAGGTGCTTTCTGCAGCCACCTGGCTGCAGCTTTGGTGCTGCAGGAGCAGCTGTGTGCGCCGTGCCACATGCCAAAGGGCAGCGCTCGGGGCCGGCCTTCATGGGCAGCAGGAGAGGCGGCATAGCTTCCCTGGGCTCTCACAGCACTGCCGCGTGCCCTGCTCCCAACCTGTGTGTACTGCCTTTGCTTCCCCCTCCCTGTGGCTCCGGTGTAGCATATGATGGACGGACTTCAGTGTAATGTACCAAAGACCCTTTCTTGAGCATCAGATACAACTTATATACCATACTGTCCCAGGTATAATTCCTCACTTGCAAAAAGCACGCGAAGAGCTGTTGCTAAATAAGGAAATCGTTTAAATAATTACGTGCAAGATTATCCAATCAGCTCTTTGATCCCGCGCCAACCATGCGGTTGTGGTTTTCCCCTTTTTCTTGCTCTGTTCCCTATTCGCTGATAAGACACTCTGTACTGCCGTCCTTGAGGTTGGTTATCTGCTAAGAAGGCACCCTGTACTGCTCTCCTTGAGGCTCGCTTCCACATCTCCACCTTCTTTACCTAATCCTTATATTGCCATGACTGTTTTTATTAGAACAGCCATAACTTGGTTAAATGACAGATCAATCCATTGTTGAACACATGATAGGAAACAAGGCAGACACACTAACAATAAACACAATGCAGTTAGTACAAAAATCAGAAACTTTACAACTTGCGTTGCCCAAGGTCCAAATTGTCTTAACAAAATAGGTAAATTTTCCTAATGGATCCCAGTTCTGATTAACCTGGAGCTGGCTGTTTAATTCTTTTAATTCTTGGATGTTCCTATGGATAGGTACTGAATGGTCATATAGATTCATGTAACACCAACCATCTAAACCTTCTCAACCGTGACCATGGGCAAGCAATAGAAAATCAATTGCCACCCTATTTTGGAGCGTGGCATGACGTATGGAGTCTACATCTGCTAGCAGTCCAATTAGCGCCATGCTTGTGGCGTTACTCTCCTTGGCCAGCCGCAGCCTATTTTACTGAGAGAATTTAGGGTGTGAGCAGATCCAAACCCGCGTATTATAGGATCGACCACTCACTCAGCTGCATTCCACAATACCGTCTTAGAATCATGTTCTTTGGTAAATGGCAATGCACGTCTGACTGCGAGTGTGACTGGCTTTCCACTTTAGGATATCGGTATTGTTGAGATGGACCATTGTAAGCCAGCCAATGGTACATGGTCCTCCTACAGCCTTTTGGGGGTTTCCATTCCACGCTCAATCCACACCTATCACAAATAATCATACGGGAACAATCCACTGCCGGTCTTTCCTGTAGGAAATTGTTCATCTATAGTTTTATTACACCATATTGATTGATTCTGATAAATTGGACTATTACTTGTAGCATCAATGCCAGACTTATTCGTATCACCAACTGGAGAATAGTCAAAATACAAGCAGATGGGGTCAACTTAAGCTATCTAAGATATCCACTTCCTTCAGGGGAAGATTTTTTCGTGGGAAAGCCACCCAATTTCCAAATTGTTGTATTCCACCACCCTGCTGGTCATGAGGCCGTGCTCCTCCAGGTTTCCTCACACAACAATCTAGGCTGATCTATACCTGGATGGCTACAGGGCTGACCCACTGCTTGATTATACAGGTTATCCCATTCTTTCTCAGATACAGGTACTCCTATTACACGTGTTTGAAAAGGGTTGTCTGGGGTTGACATGGCTAAGCAAAGGGTTGTCTGATTTATTACATTCACCAGTGTTACCCATACGTTTTTTGGTTGTTTGATCCAGCTTGGGATAAAGGCTTCAAGCTGCTGAGGAGAGCCATGGCCGCACACAGTGCCAAGGGACCCATCTTGGTCTCCCGTCTGCCAAAACACAAGCACAGCCCCTTCCCCGGGTTACTAAGTCCTTAGGGCCTTCCCATTTACCTGTGACTAGATCTGTTATTGTAACCTGGGGCCTCCGTTGAAAGGTATCTAACCAGTGACCAAAATGCTGAGAAACTTGTTTTTCACCTGCTAAATTACGATTTTAAAAATGCAGTATGTACAAGGCCTTGTTTAATCTCTGTTGAGGACAATCTCCCTGTGTTTCCCCTTTTGGTTTCATTAGCTGTTTTTAATGTCTGATGAGCACAGTGATGAGCCTGTCCCATAGGGGAATGGGGAATGCCAAAGACGTGTTGAATGCCCCATTGCTTAATAAACTCATGGGTCCGAATAGCAGCGTATGTGGGCCCATTATCTGTTTTTATTGTTTTGGGGTCACCCATAACTGCTTACAGTCTAAGCAATACCTGCAAACATCTCAACTTTTTTCTCCAGTATGCACGGTTGCCATTAAATACCCCAAATCTACAGGAACGTGGAAGTATTTCAGTCATCGAAGTTCTCCTACGTGAGTTACATCTGATTGCCACAGTTCACCAGCCACAAGGCCTCGAGGATTAACACCTTCTCATGATGGCATTGCACTTACGCGTTGGCAGTTAGGACGTGCTTGAACACTCTGACGTGCCTGATTCTTAGTTAGTTAATTGGAATTGCTTCATTACAGCTCGCGCATTCTGATGAAAGAAATCATGCGACAGCCTGGCTGGTTGAAGTAAGTCAGGCACAACTGCTGCTACCATAGTATATGGATCCATTATTCTGTTCCCTTTGGTTAATGGTCCTGGCGCGGTGGTGTGTGATTGTATGTGAGTGATAAAAATAAGGATTACTTCACGGATTTAATAATGTCCATAGGTGTCGCAGCCTGACCATTAGCAGGGGTTCAGCAACTTCTTGAAATGCAGCCCCCAACAGGCATTTTGCCAGGCCTGCAACATACAGGAAGTCAGTTGCAATGTTAAGTTTGCCCTTGCAGATTTGTGAAACACCGTGATTACAGCTACCAGCTCCACCGCCTGTGTCAAAGCCGGTACCTCCATTCACACCTCTGTCTGCCATTCCTCATCTGCCAAGGTTTTCCAGGCAAGAGCTGCTTTGTTAGTTTGTCCAGATCCATCCATAAAGACAGTAATACCCAAGACGAGGGTCTGTTGCCAGAGAGACCTTTATGGTGAGGGAATGTTTGGAAGCTCCACATCCTGTGTGGAGGATAGCGAATGTTTATCAGTCCTGCAAGATCTGCTAAAGCTGCTTGCACAGGCAAATGTCCCGCTAACAGCCATTGCAGGTTCTCCTGTGTCGTAGGGAGGTAGATGGCTCTCGGGTCACTACCATTCACCGTTTAAAGGCAGGTTCTCCCTCTTCGGGTAAAAAGCCCATGCTGCTCTGCTGTGGTGATAATTGTTTTTGATTGCCCATGAGGCAAAAAGATCCATTCCAGTACTTGAAACCGATCTGCTGTCGATGCATCCCATTGCATCAAGGCAGCAAACGGCTAGTATCTGTTAGGTATAATAATAAAGTCAATTTCTAGTTTCTCCCGGATTCTATAATTTTGTCTTTTCTCAATGGCATGTGCTACCTCTGCTAAGGCCTGCTGACTTTCCTCCGTCAGTTGCCGTGAGGAGTTTAGATCCGAATCCCCTTGAAGCTGCAAGAAGAGGGGTCGTAATTTCCCATTTGCGAGGCCAGACACCAGCCGAATCCAATTTGCGGCTCCTAACAGCCTTCGTAAATCATCGAGCGTTCTTATCGGCCCAGTTCCAAGTTTCACTTGCTGATGTGCAATTTCACCATCTGTTTTCCTCCATCCTAAATAATTCCAGGGTTGTACTTGCTGCACTTCTTTTTCTTCTCCAATTTGCAATTCAGCTACAATTACTGCAGACGGTATTTGTTCAGAAATTGCTCGACTGCTTTCAGTGACGATGATCCGCTAATTAAAATGTCATCCACATAAGGATAAATTAAAATGTCTGGATTTCTCTGCCTAATCGGCTGCAACATTTTTGCCACTGTCGCCTGACAAATAGTGGGACTATTAACCACCCCTTGCGGCAATACAGTCCAATGATACCTGCGCATGGACTCGCAACGGTTAAGAGAGGGCACAGAAAACGTGATTCGAGGGGCATCCTGAGGAAGTAATGGCAGAGTAAAGAAACAATCCTTCCCATCTGTGACAATCAAAGCCCATCCTGTGGGCAACACAGATGGTGAGGGTAATCCAGGTTGTGAGGCACCCGTAGGTTCTAGAACTGCATTAACCGTCCGTTAAGTCATGCAGCATCCTCCATTTACCATTTTTCTTTGGAATAACAAAACCAAGAGTGTTCTAGGGGCTCTTGATTGGCTGTAAATGTCCCGCTGCTCCCCTAGCTCCCCCAGCAGCTATAGCTGCTGCAGACGCTCTTTACACAGGGGCCCCTGATTGTGTCTGCCAACAGCTGATCTGCTGGTGTGAATCTCCACACTCCAACATCTCTCTTATAAGCATCACCATCTGCCATCGCCTCCTTAGGGTGCTTTCCGGGATCTTCCCACACCTCTCGCTGGAATGTGCCTCCTTTAGGAAAGGTAGCACCTTCTCCTGGATCCACTTTAACAGAGTTACTAAGTCCCGGTGACTTCCCGCTTCTGCTTTTAAGGCATTCCACCTCCCGTGGCTCCCAAGCCGCTCACCTACATTTAGGCGATGGGCGCGCTCCGGAGTTCTTGCTCTGTTCCTGGTTCGGCAAAGCTGCGCTGCTGGGTTCGGACTTCATGAGCGTCCTCAATGTTCGTGCCCCACGTTGGGTGCCATTTGCAGCATATGATGAGCATGGACTCTGGTATAATGAACTAAAGACATGTTGTTAAACATCAGAAACAACTCATATACGGTACTAAACCGGATATAATTCCTTATTTGCAAAAAAAAAAAAAAATGTGAAATGCCATCACTAAATACACCAATAGTATAAAGAATTACATCAAAATTATCTAATAAGCTTCTTAATCATGTGCCAGCCGTGCAGTTGCAGTTTTCTTCATTCTCTTACTTTGTTCCTTATCTGTTGATAAGATGTTCTGTTCTACTGTCCTTGAGGTTAATTAGCAAGACACCTGGACTGCCATCCTTGAGGTTGATTACGTGCTCACAAGGCATCCTGTCCTGCTGTTCTTGAGGCAGGCCTGCACACAGTCCTGCTTCAGTCAGGTATCAAATGGGGCACATGCAGGGGGAGCCCAGCATTGTCCCCCAGCCCCAGAAACCTCCGTTTGGGCAGGTCACGGGCGGTGGTGGTGTCCAGCAATAGTAAGGCAGTGCGGCTCATGGCCAGACCCCCCAGCCAAAGGGTAGGCAGCCAGACAGACCAGGTCAGAATGAGCTGTCTTGTATCCAGCGCAGATGGTCACAGGGCCCTCCTACAGCAGTTGTCCCATGCAGTTCACTTCCAGGTACTGACAAGGGTGCCTGCCTGGGCAGCTGATCTTCTCTGGAGCTGCCCCATGATCAAAAGGTACATGAGGCTCCGGGGCTGGGGTCCACCTGCAAGAGACGTGATCTCACACCTTCCACAGGCCACGGCCTCCTAAGGAAGCGCAAAGAGACATGGAGGAACTGCAAGCATGGGGCCTGAGGGATGTTGTTTTGTCATTACAGTCATGACAACGAGATGCCCAGGGGCAACGCGGCTGGGAAGCGCTCTGTATCAGTGGCTTGCTTGGCCCCTTGGCAGTCTATGTGACTGGAAGCTGAGCCACTTTTTACACACTTTCTAGATCTGAGAGCGCAAAGCAGTGGCCAGAGTGTCTCCGTATCACACTTAGTGCCGGTTGACACCTCTGCGACGTCAGCAGCTGGCACACAGCCCTGGGTTGGGGACACTGGTGTGACCTGCCTGCTTGGCCCTGTGCTGCTTTGCCCGAGTGCGAGTGCAGGCCTGAAGGTCGGTGAGGCCGGTGTGCAGCACACGAGGACACAAACCGTGGGCTGGGCCGCAGCACTGTGAACAAACACAGTTGTTGCCACAAGGAGTGTCCGAAGCCAAGATGTGCTCATTTGCCCTAAATCAACCAGTGAGCGCTGCACAGTGCCACATAGTGTGTGTCAGCCTTGTCTCCCTCTGGGAGAAGAAAACTAAGGAGGCTCTTCCAGAGACACTTTGAGCCAAGAAATTTTTCTCAAAGCTGCTTCTACTGTGCCTGCTCCTTTGCCATGTACTTCCCTTGCCTGATCATCCTTTGTCTGGGAAGATCCGCCTTGTCCTGGTGCCACTGAGCTCCTTGTGAGAGAGGGCCGGTGTTTGCTCTGTGCCAAGGCAGAGTTTAGCACAGTGAGACCAATCTGTTGATGGCCCTCAAAATCCCGGAGTTGGGATCTAAAGCAACATTAAGAGTAGTGTTGCGATTTTAAGGGGGGGTCAAATTTGTTGAGATGAATCCCCTTGCGTTCTGGCCAATCCTCAGAGCTTCCAGGGAATGGGGGTGGCTAGACTCATCTCTTAATAGGGATTCCAAATACTGTGGGTGTGAACCCACTCTGGCAGCAGTGGGTTCGCAAACTGTGGACTATAGGTCCAATTGCATTCAAAACAATTAGTCAAGTTCAAAATTAGTATGATTTATTCAAATGGAATGTTCACAAAGCAAGTTTTGGATGTCAGTACAAGAATTTCTCTGCTACACGCCATTAGCTCGAGTGCACAAATGTGCAATAACTACTCCCCTAAACAGATGAGAGAGGTCTGTCCGCCTAGCATGGACATATGTCCCTGAGGCAGAAGAGCTTCACACAGCTCTGGCCAAAGCAGCAGGAAACGGAACCTGCCTTCTGCCACCTCTTTCTACTTCTTCTTCCCATCTCTGATGTGCCCGTGATGGACACAGCTGGTTTCCTGTGATGCCACGCAGTGCTACAGTGGCCCCTGCCTGCTCCTGTGTTCCCGTGAAGCCTCTCTCGTGTCTGAAGGGAGCGCTTGTGCACAAAGCAGGAAGGAGCCAAAAAGCCTAAAGGTTTGGCAATGACACCAGCCACAGAGCCACATGGTGATGGACCATATCCTTCCATTTCTTTCCATATTGCTGTTTGCAATATGGCAATATAGAATGGAAGAGAAGATGACAAACAGCACATCCTAGTGACCATCTCTAGGCACATGACGGAAAAGAGGGTGATGAGGAGCAGAGTGCATGGATTCCCCAAAGGCAAGTCATGACTGACTGGCTGCATGACAGGAGAGCAGTGGCTGTTGTCTACTTTGACTTCAGCAAGGCTTTTGACACCGTCTCCCATAACATTCCCATGGGCAAGCTCAGAAAGTGTGGGTTAAACAAGTGGACAGTGAGGTGGATCGAGAACTGGCTGGACGGCAGCGCTCAGAGAGCTGTGATAAATGGTGCCTAGTCTGGTTGGGGGACTGTGGCCAGTGGCATCCCCAAGCATCAGTACTGGGCCCACTGCTGTTCAATTTATTCATCAGTGACTTGGAGGTGTGGACAGAGGGTCCCCTCAGTAAGTTTGCAGATGGTACCAAACTAGTTGGAGTGGTGGACACTCCAGGAAGCTGTGCTGCCCTTCAGAGGGACCCAGAGATTCCTAGAGCTCATGAAGTTCAACAAGGACAATTGCAGGCTCCTGCACCTAGGGAGGAATAACCCCAGGCAGCAGTACAGCTTAGGGGCTGACCTGATGGAAAGCAGCTCTGTGGAGAGGGATTGGGAGTTCTGGTGAGTAACAAGTTAACCATGAGCTAGGATGTGCCCTTGTGGCCAAGAAGGCCAATGGGACTGAGGCCTGTATTAGAACAACCAAGAGGATCAAGGGACTCGAGCATCTATCTTATGAGGAAAGACTAAGTGATCTTGGCCTGTTTAGCCTGTTTAGGAGAGGAGAAGACATAGATCTTCTCAACATGTACAGACAGCTGAAGGGAAGATGTAGAGAGGATGGGGTCAAACTCTCCTTGGTGGTGACCAGCACCAGAACAAGGGGTAATGGATATGAACCGAAACACAGGAAGTTTCATCTCTATGAGAGGAAGAACTTCTACTACCACGAGGGTGATAGAGCCCTGGAACACGCTGCAAAGAGAGGTTGTGGACTCTCCTTCTCTGGAGATATTCAAAACCTGTCTGGATGCGCCCCTGTGCCACATGCTCTAGGATATCCCTGCTGGAGCAGGGGGTGTTGGACTAGGTGATCTCTACGGTCTTTTCTGACCTCAGCCAGTCCGTGATTCTGTGATTCTGTGCAGGAGCCTTGCTCCGTGTGCACTGTGCCCTGTGGACAGTGTGGAGCTGAGCGTGTGCTGTGCTCTGTGCTCCCTTCTCATGGGGAAGCATGGAGTGTCCCCTCTTAGGACATTCATTAGGCCAGTGTTCTGCTTGGGAATGTAGGAAGCAGCTGCCTCAGGCACAGGTGGACATGAGTCAGCGTGCAAGCCTCCCTCCAGCTCTGTAGGGAGATGGTGGCGTTGTGTTGGCTGCAGCGGAGTGAGGAAGGAGCTGGGCTTGGGATTCAGCAATCCAAAGACGAGAAAATGGAGTTAATGACAATGACTCCTTTAATTAAAACAACATAGATACAAGAACAAAGAATACAAATCGGTTAGTACATGCGAATGCGAAAAAAGTTACTTACTGAGCAATAATTGCCAGCAGGATTACGAGACCGCACATCTCTCCAAGGTAGCAGGCTGGAGGGGCCGGCAGGTTCCCAATCATAGCAGGTGTCCCTGCGGGAAACAAAATTGGCCTCAATATTGGGAGTCTCCGTCACCCAAATCTGCCCCGTGTATTTTATCCCCTGCGGTGTCCAGTCACGTAGGGCCAATATGTGCCAGGAGGCCACCCAGGGGCGGGTAAATCTCCACCTTCCTGTTGCACAACCCTTCTAGGACTGCGCCTGCACAAACACCAGAAGGGGGTCTCATTCCTCAATTTGGTGGTCTCGTTTTTTTTATCCTTCTCATTCTCACAGTGACTTTGGCCTTCAAACTTAGACAGCAGTTTGTAGTCAGGCTGGCAGCAAACCAGCCTGAACAGCTGTTCTTGTTTCTTCTGGACTAACTACTTCTTTGTTGGTTTCGATAACATGTTGCTTTCCGTTTTTCTCCAGAGACTTGGGTGTTACAACCTTCCTTTGTTAGTGGCCTCTGCTGAGCATATTATCGACGTTCAGTGTTTTCCCTCCAAGGTCTGGATTTTGTTTCACACAATGCTTATTTATGACTCTACAGATCATAAAAATTTCCATCTCCAATACAGTAGCTCCGTGGGACTGGTTGGGGAAGCGATACCTTGCACAGGTGACCTCTGTTAGCCGGACCTGTAGGGCGGCGTCAGCTCATGGTAACTGCTGACACGTGGCTGGTGTCACTGTGAGCCGCTTGTGACCCTGTGCTGGTAGCAAAGGGCTGGCCATGCCTCACAAGGGCCCGGGCTCAGTGCGCGAGTCTGCAGAGCGCTGTCTTGCTGTCCTCCCTGCTGGGCATGGTCGTCTTCTTTTGAGGTACCGCAGGTATCACAGGACGCCCACCATGGCTTGTGCTTGGAAGCGACACTCAAAGCGCTGCTCGCTGCTGGGGGAAGTAGTTGCCTTCGTCCCTGACCTGGTGCTGGCTGAGGACTTGAAGCACGACATCCGCGTTGCTCAGAACTTCCATGGAGTCCTGCTCTTTGCGGATGTCTCAGGTGGGTGCAAGCATTACGAGGGACCGGCATTGAGAAGAAGTCAGTGGCCCGAGCCACTGGGATTTAGCAGGCTTTTTGGAGCTGTGTCATCTCACGGGTCATAGCGAATGGCTCAAAGGTGATCTCTTTGGTGCTGAGGTCTTCCCCTTGGGAGAAGTAGCACTTGGATATTGTCTGGCCGTAGGCCTGAGGTGAGGTGGCTGTGGGACATGCTGGAGAGCCTCAGCGAAGGGCTGGTGCTTGCTTATAATGTCTAAGCATGAGAAGGGGCAAGCCGCGTGCCCATGATCACGGGTGGAATAAGGTGGCTGTGCTACTACCAGAGGCCCCTGTGTTTTCTCCTGTCTTGTGTCTCTCTCTTGAGTGGGTGCAAGCAATGTGGG
>VWPW01005248.1:372941-483278 GCA_013389825.1 Crypturellus undulatus | reverse complement strand
AACAAAAACAAAACAAAACAAAACTTATCTCTCTGGTGTCTAATAATGCAGAAGTTCCCACTGAATCCTTTCCCCAAGATGGGGCACTTGAAGGGTCTGTGCACTCAGCTATTTTCACAGACCTGAGAAAGCTTAATTTCTCTGAAATCACTAGACTGTTGTCAAACTTGTATGAAAACAGGGCATGCTGGACTTAATCACAATCTTAAAAAAAGTTGAATTAGACAGGCTTTGTTTTCCTATGAAATCAGCCCCAAATTCTAGCACACTGGGGCATAGGCTACTTAGAAATCCATTCTCTGTCCAATTGAGCTTATTGCCTTATTATTTAGGAACTTGCACAGCTTTGTTATTCTAGATATTTTTGTTAAGGAGGCTTCATCGTCCTATGCCTGTTGATCAGAGGGTTCCTTAATGATGTATTTAAGCCAGTCTTATTCTAAACATTTCTTTTAATGCTTTCTCCTATTGTTTTCTAATAATACAATTTCTTGATCCCACTTAAGGCTCTGTTAATAAGGCCACTATGATAGTCTGCAACTTGTCTGGGCATTTTGTCTAGCCTGACATTTTAATGCGGTATGAGAGTCCCAGAAAGCTGACTGGCTGTCTTTTGGAAATCAAGCTTTGGAGAGATGGAAACTCAAACCCTTCAGTCATCATTTTGGAAATATTCCGTTAAGCACATATTAAAAAGAAAAAAAAAAGAAAGAAAGCAAATCCTGGTGGGAATAATACCCATGAGTAAGAATGGCAAGTTATTTGCATTAGATGTGGCCCAGGGGTGGACTTTTATTGAGTTGCATTGCACCATGTAAGCATGGACAGTTTAGGAAAGCTTGAACTGCGCCTCTTCTAGAGGCAGTGATTGCCTATAGTTTCTATGGAAGCTAACAGAGAAAAAGACCTGCTGCATCTTTAAAAAAAAAGGTCTGTTTTTTAGGTGCTAGAGTATGTGAACAAATGTCTAGTATACATTTCCAATTTTAAAATGTTAGTCTATATTGCATGGTAAAGTGTGAGAAGAGTTCTGTTTCCAGATATTCGTTTTAAGCCAAAAATGTGTGAAGCTTTCCAAATCCTGATTGCCTCAAGCATTTCTTGCTCTGATATAATACAGGTAAATATTCATGAAAAAGAGATTGGGGTGCAGTTAAATATTAACTACCATCTGTGTCCTACTGTTTTCAGGTCAAAACAAGAGCACAATTTTATTCCTTGGCTTCAAAAACAAAGGACAGAAATTTGAAACTCTTGAGGTGAAAAATCCTGTATCACAGACTCTAGAGAAGCTCTAGATTAAAAGTAGTGAAATGTTGTGCAAAGTCCTTCTGAAGGATCAAGGCAGAGCATGCAGACGGGGTAGTATTGAGCGGCACAAAAATGTGGCGGCAGATGTGTGACCAGACCCTGCAGGAGTGGGATGGCAGCAGTGCCGTGGACGGCGGCGTGGGGTAGAGCCATGGCACACCTGCCTAGTGCTCAGCACGGGGGGGAGTGATGCTGGCGACCCACATTTCCACCCAGCTGTTAGCAGGTCGCCTCTGAAGAAGGCTACGGGCTGGGCTTGCAGGTCCGGGCACTCTGCTGTGCCGCCCCCAGCTGGGGTTTCCTTCCAGGTTTGGAGCTTCAGGAGACAGGCTCTGAGAGCGTATTGCCCCCTGCAGTGTAGAAAATCTGAAGTCTGTAACATGGGGGGGAAAAAAAAAGCAATGTCTTGGCTTATACCAGAGACAAGTGTTTCTTCACCTGAGCCGCACAAAAAAAGCCTCAAAAAAAAAAAAAAAAGAAATCTGTGAACTCTCTGATGGCCACAGTCACCAAATTACATTGAATAAAAGGAATTTATATTCTCTCTCTTTTTTTTTTGTCCCGGGAGACTAACAACATTATCCTTATAACTGTTCGCCATGTTGAGAATCCATAGGGATCATCTTAGAAAAAAATATTCGGGTGTACAACATTTTATTTTGAACCATTTTTGTGAGAGATCATAGAAGACAGCAATATAAAGAAAAAGGCTAGTCACTTTTACAGCCAGAAATATGGTAGGATTTTCATTTAAATCAATGGGAGAAATAGAAGAGATATTTATAGAGCTGAAGTAATCAAGGGAATAGAGGACAGACACAAAGCTATGTAGGCCTCATGTTCAGAGAACTAGCTGCACCTATAATACTGTACAGTTGTTAAATATACATTGCCCTATAAATGCTGCCAGCAGGACTTAGCATTGTCTACCTTAAATTTTTGTGACAAGAGAGTGAAAGTTGCTCTTGTTTGCCTTAAAGTACAGGGTAGCTGAAAACAAAGCAGTGGCAACTTTCCTTTGTTTTCCCAGAGAGCTGGCATCCCCGTGCAGGAATGAGTGTACTTCAAAGCAGCCCTGGTCAAAGCTAACGCTGGATAAATTTGCAAGTAGTGACGTGTGACGTGCAGCTGCCCCCAGGGTTTAATTAGAAACCAGATTTATGGTTTAGCTGCTATACACAAATAATATTTTAATTTCTTTAGAAGCTTAATTTGAAAGTCACTCCAACTGCTCTAATTTTTCCTTCCTCAAACATTTTAGGAGGCAGTGTCCAGTTAAAAAAAAATAGCATCTATGTTCATACTTCCATGTACCCCAAGCCTGCTCTTACTTCTGCTACTAAATCTGTAGAGGCAGAAATGAGATCCTGAGATAAAAATTCCCTTTAAGATTTTATGGGCTACTGCTAAAATAAATAGCAAGGTCATTCTACTATGTGCTTAAAAGAAAGCATAAATCTTCACTGATCCTTGTAGCAAGCTAGTAAGCATATGTAACTTTCATTAAGAAGAGGTCTACCACGTAAGCAGAGCCGACACTAGTTATTTATCGCTTATGAAACATAAAAGCTGGGTCAGCTCACTCCGTTTTGAAAATCAGTCATGGTGTTTGGATCTCCTTGCTTTGCTTTGACCTCTTCCAGGGAGGCATCGCCGTGCGGTCCCGGAGGCCACGTCTTGCTGGCGGCCGGCCTCCATCTCCCTCTGCGGGGTCCCCGTGAGTGTCACATTGTCTGCAGTCTTGGCCCTGGGCAGACACAGGCATACGTTCCAAAGGATGAGGTTACTAATTGTATTAGAAACACGGACTTCAGTGCCAGTCAGAGGGCAAACAAGACATTCTGGGCTCAGTACGGAAACTTTGGTTAAACTCTGCATGCATTTTTGGATAACCTGGCTGAAAAGGCACATTGCTATGTGCGTCTGAGAGATCTTGAAAGGATGGATGTGTTCAGCAAGTTTCTGGGAAATAATGATCCAAGACGTGCTTAGTTACAGATTTTTGGACTGATGCCTAGAAATGACACTGCTGAATGAATCAAGTCCCATAAGATTGGGTAGGCCCTGGGAATAAGCTACCAGGGAAGGAAAAAAAAAATAAAAAGAGTAGAATAAAGCAATGACAAGGAGACAGTCAGTTATGGGGGTAAAAGTCGTTTCCCCGTGTCACAAGATCATTGAGCAGATGGGGTTGGAAAGGATCATCTGGAGATTGCAGACACAGTTTTCCACAGTGACTCTGAGAAGCATTTCAGAAACTTTTCTGAAAGGTTGGGACAAAGAGGTTTTAGGGAACTGTATTTCATAAAACTGTTGAAAAACATACCTAAATTGTTCAAGAAAAAAAAAATCACACTCTGTCAAAATATATCAACTGTTTGATGTAATTAACTCTTAAGGCTAGATGCAATGAAGAGCAGCAAAGCCCAGAGATCTCTCAGTGGCTACATCGTCATGACCGGAGTTGTTTTCAGTTGCCTGAAATCTTGAAGCACAAGTTTCTCTTTTACAGACCAGGATTGCTGCCCAGCCTAATAAAACAGAAAGGGCCCGATAGTTTCCTCATCTCATGGGTTTTTCTCTTATCCAGGAACTGAGCTTTTATAGCCAGGGTTTGTACTAGAAAAACGAACTTATTCAGAGAGAAGTCATTATTTTGCACCTTTCGCTTATGTGGACATACTTAAATAGAAAACACATAGTCACAAGGCATAAATGGCATAAATGGCAAGGATGCCCTTAAGACCAATGAATGTCTAGCACCTAAAGACACATCAGGTAACAAACTACCTGTGGATACTAAACCTGGTCATATTGTGTCACACACCGCATCAGCACTTGTGGAAGAAGAGAAAATTATTTTCTCATGAAAACCTGCCCAAGTGGCGTAAATTCCCACCCACTATTCAGAAAAAAAAATGCAGAAGCAATGTGCCTAATCGCTCCCACTGATAAAATAACGAAGGAAGCAAAGGAGACAAAGAGAAGAAATATCAGATGAACACCCCAATAAACCATCCGCTCCGAACAAGTCATCATCAGTGCCAATTAAAGGTGGGAGGCAGCGCACACCTGAACTAAATAGTGTTCACGCTAGTCATATTAGGGGAATTAAGTGTTATATTAATGTTGTATTAAAGGAATTAAGGGATTTAAATTAAACCCGGATTCGCCGGGACGGGAGCGCGGGGCAATGGCGCTCCCTGGCGCCGCGCTGCCGCCACCGCAGCATTCCCCGTCCATCCACTTCCAACTTCTGTGCTGGAAAAAGGCTGGATGATCGCGATCACTATTTTTAGTTAGATTGTTTTATTTTATTTTATTTTATTTTATTTTATTTTATTTTATTTTATTTTATTTTATTTTATTTTATTTTATTTTATTTTTACAATGAAATTCATCTCTGGCTAGAAAGCAGATGCCCTCTAGCTGGGATACGCTGCCGCTGTGGAGTTAATAATTCGCCGCAGCTGATGACCTCTGAGGGCTCTAGCGTTTTCCATAGATGTGTGAATAAAGTGACTCACATTTTACTTTTCCTAAATTTCTAGGAGTATTTTACTTTTTAAGTCTTACTCTGTAGGAGCTTTTTGCGGGCCACCTCTTTTCAGAGTCCATAAACCACAGTTCTAGGTTGTGAAGAGATCTTTTCCCATGCAGAGAGCTCTGCAAACCACCCCTTGTCCATCTGAAGTCCTCCTCCTGCGAGAGCAGGCTCAGGCAAGTGGTCTCAGCTGGCCTCAGACCCAGGACCACGCAGTCCCGCACAGTCACCTTTGCTCGCATTCACTTCATCCACGCTGCGCTCTCTGAACGGAGCATTCTGAGATAGGGTGTATTATGCAGAGCAAACATCACCCCAAATATCTCATTCACCCTTGCCAAGTCTGCAGAGAGCTTCCCGTATTGGATGTCAGCAGGAGAAACTGTAAACCCTCAAGGTTTCTATTTTACTCTGTGGTGGATCTAGTTATTGCAGTCTTTGAGGATGTGGTGTAGTGGTGGGGGAGAGAGGATTCAAGACAAGGAGTATAAGCTTATGCCCTTGTGGAGAAAGAGTGGCAGGGACTTTGTCGCACTCACTTGTATACAGGGATCAAGAAATTAAGCCAAGCATGTCCCCTAAGGGCTCGTTGTACACCACCTACAGGCTAGTGTAAGGGATGGAGAGCACCGGAGGAAAGGCAAGGGAGCCTCTTTCCGGATGAAGTGTGAAGTCTGATACCTTGACTCTGTGTATGGGGAGGCCACGATGCAAAAAGGCTAGTCCCAGCGTGCCCTCAGATGTCCTCACTGACCCCTATCACTATCTCCCAGTCCATAGCCAGCTAATCTCTTCTAACACCTTCTCTAATCTAATCTAGAAAGCTCCTGGTAAACCCACTAATTCTACTTGTTAATTCTCCTGCCTCTCCGCAGTCACTGCTAGCACTAAGTTGCAACCTTTCTATGGATAAAAGAGCCTCATTGCCAGGGTAGAAGTCTCCCTTTGAACACCCCTGGGCTTGATAAGAATTAATGGTCATGAGGTTTAGTAGCATGGCAGGAAAAAAACTCGTCGGCATTGGTGCCTCGAGAAAAAGATAGATGGTTAAATGGTTGGGATGAACGTTCTACGCACATGAAAGAGGACCATATAAATTGCTGAACTGCTATTTTATTCAAATATGCAGTACCATGAAGGTCTCGAGAGATTATTTCATGAACAAGATTTAGCCATCAAAGTCCCACTTTAGGAGACTCAGCAAATGGAGCAAAATAGTCATCTTTTCTTTCTTTCGCTTGAACATGTTTTAGCATCTCAACTTTCTTCTGTGATCATTTCACACACTATTAATACTTCTCAGTCCATCCAGAAAGCGGAGCTACTCAACTGTGAAGCACTGAGCCTACCATGCAGGAAGGGTGGCACCTTTTGATGTATGCAGAGGTGATGAAGTCTGGGTTTTTTTTTGTGTGTGTGCTTTTTTTCTGTATCATTTATCTGATGGACTCTTTCAGCGAACACATTAACCAGGTTTCTCTTCTGTCTGATGACTTGCTGCCTTTTTTTCAGTGAAATCTATCAAAGATATGAGGCAAATGCATCTAGTAGCCATCTCACTGGAGCTGGTCAGTAACATCCAAAAGCCATGGAAGAAGAAGAAGGAAGAAGGAAGAAGGAAGAAGGAGAAGAAGGAAGAAGAAGGAGAAGGAGAAGAAGAAGAAAAAGAAGAAGAAGAAGAAGAGATAAGAGTACAGCAGATACACAAATGGTTTTTTTCCATTTAAATCTTGTTTTCTTGAAAATGGAAACTAATTCTTTCTATTATTTTTTTTTCACAACACTTTTAAAAAGACAGAAGGTTTATATCTTATTTGAGAGAATTTTTGTGTTCTCATCCATTTTAAGTGTTTTTATGTCACAAAAATGTCCAATGAAAATACTAGAATGTTAAATATGATTCACTGTGGGAATTTTTTTTATATTTAATGGATTCTCTCTGTTCATATGATTTTTACTCATATTCTTCATTCTAGAAAACAAATCGCCCAAAAGAACTTTTTGCTGTTGAAGTTTCTCATGCCTCATATGGGCTTTAAGTCAAGTTAATGTAAAGCTGTTTCAGATTTATGATTGGTGAAAATAGCAGCAGCAACAACAAATCTCAAATATTCCCTTTGCATGACTGGGTCAATTATTTGCAGAAAAAACTAATTAACACGTCTTCCGTCTCACTCAGACTCCTGTCTTAGGTCCTTTAATTGCCTGTGAAAAAGTATCTAGAAAGAACAGCTGGGATGTTTAAAAGAGAAATCAAAAATGACAACAATTCAGCACTCCGTGTCTACCGAGGTAAAGAAGAGGCCAAGTCACCATGCAGTGCTGATGAATTCAATTATTGATAAAACTGCAGCTGTCTCCCAATGCTCTTTTCCGAGTTTGTATGGCTGTGTGGTCCTATAAATCAGCTCGATCATGGCAGGAAAATCTCATCCAGCATCCCAGCCTGACACATCTAATGCTCTGTGCGAGTCCATTTGTTTGTCAATTAGGATGGCACTTAACAAAGCAAACTGTTCTGGCGCCGACCTCTTTTCCATTTACCATGCTACAATAGGTCTTAACAAAACTCACCCAAATAAATTAACATTAATTTTAGGCTTGTTGAATCATAATTAACATCTTAATATGGACTGCCTGGGTGATGGCAGATAACAAACACTTCCTTCCTTTGTGATGTATGTGGGGCCTTTCCCTCATGGTGATGGAAAAACACCTCTTTTTCAACTCCAGGATAAAAAATGTCTTTAATGGAGGTTTTAAAAACACATTTTAGAGAATGTGCTCCTCATAGGAGAGGACATGATCTTGTTTACATGTTCTCCTCACTCGCCTGTGAGGAGCACATGTAATGGGGAGAAGTCAGTGGGCTCTGAAACAGCCTGAGATTTCTGTTGTCCACAGCTCTCTGGAGACCCGCAAGAGCGTTGGGGGCACTCAGTGCTTCTGAGACTGAATTTTGGCTCTGTTTCATAGGGTAAGAGCATGGGGGCAACAAATCAGAGCAGGTCCTGAGAGACTGCCATGTGGGAGCATGCAATAGAGATGGTGCCTAGACAAGTGCTACTCCTGTGATTAGAGCAACTGCATTAGAGCAACTACATGCCAAAATAAATGCATGTGAAACAGGGAAAAGGGCAGTCTGAAGGCTGCACACAGTTTTCGGACTTTATGCAGAATGCTCCCTTCCTTCTGTAAACCAGGTTTGTATTAGGCTCTTTAAGCTCACCAAAAATGGGTTCAGTGCTCCCCACCCTGTACACACGCGGGATCTCATTCTGCTTTGCACATGCACACTCCTTTGGGAACAATATAGCTCAAATCCCAGGGGAATGCCATGTATGGGAAATCTTGTTTGGGGCTGCTTTGAAGGACTGGACTGATTTAGTAAATATTCATATAAGCACTTGAGCTTTCTGGTTCTCATTTTAACCATCTACCTAAAGTTGTGTGTGGGTTTATGCTGCGCTAGAATTAACTTTGCAAATTAAAAGAGCTAATCTTTCATGAGGGTAAACTCATGACAACATCTGTTGGAAAAATCTGTCAATGAGGATAAAATAGATGCTGCAGACATCAGCCAGAAAAAGTATAAGGACATTTACTTACACTTAGTGTGCACTTTAAGTTAATTTCAGTAGAATCTCGAACATTTGGAGGCTGGATTATCCCACTGGAAATGCTCTTAATGAGGACAGTTCCCAAGAAACCATTTTCAGACTCAGGTTTTTTTGGATCAGAAAATGCACAGCCATGAACAAATCTGCAACTAACATGGTGTATGCAGTCCAGCATGAATCATTCTTTCACGGCAGAAAAACACTCGGGTTTGAGAAGATTACAGATCACAGGAAAAGGGCATTTCTATTAATAATTTGATTAGAAACAACAAACGTGAAATTTCTGAAAATAAATGTGGTTGTTTATGAGGTTTAATCCTGTGGTTGCTGCTAGAAGAGATTTTCAGAGACAGATTTCCCAGGCAGTGTGCGCACTTCAACCTTCTTTAGCCATGAGAAAAGAAAAGCCGACGACTCCTTAGGTTGGGGGTTAGAGCAGAAGCCAGTCTTAATTATGTAAATAGACATCCTCGAGACACGGTGCCAAATGGGCTTTACGCAGAGAACCCTGGGACAGAAATAGCCAGGAAAACTGTAATTTACCAGGAGGCGCCTAATACCTTCCCTAATACTTATTAATAGCTGGGCTGGGATGCTCGGAGCAGGCAGCTTTGCAAGGGAGACAGCCAGAGAAAGCAGAGGGATCGGCTTGGGTTTGCGCTTGTGCCGTGCTCAGGGCCAGCTGCTGGGCTGGCTTAAAGCCGCGTAGCCGCTGCAGCCCCTGCAGCAGTGCGCGGCTTCCCAGCAGCTGGCGAGAGAGCCCGTGAGCAGCAAGCAGCCCAGCCCTGGGGTCACGGTGTCGGCCCCAGGGTGCTTTATGTAACCGCTGGAGCTGTTTTAGGAGGAAGATGGCTGCACGCAGCCTTGTCCCCATCTTGCGTGACACGCATCTGCCTCCTGCACGGATGGCTCAGATGAGCTGCCACTGCTGCCCCCTCAAGCTGCTCACTCCCAGCCCCCATTCAGGGCTTTTCCTTTGTGCTCCCACTGCTGCTTCCTCGCAGTGCCTCATCATACTCCCTCGGCATCCCTCTCATTGCCAGCCTGTCCCATGAGGTCCAAAAGCAGCACGCAGAGATGCACCTCGGGCAGCATCACTCTGCTTTTGGTACCCAAGCAATGCTCGTGTGGCTTCTGGATGCTGAGATGACTTGAAAAGCTCACTCTACCGCTACTTCCAAGACTCGGTACTTGAGCTGAGATTCTTGAACTAAGTGATTTTAGCTCTAGCTTTCTTGTGAACAAAATCACTAGTGGCTTCTCACGCTGCTCTCCCAGCTCTATTTTGTAACCTCTTTCTTATTAGAGGAGCAAATCTCACTGAATTGCTTTCTGCTCGTATCACGGAGGTAAGAGGCTCTCACATGGGCACTCAGGGCTCGTGTCAGTATGTTTGCTTACTTCTCCCCACGGCGTTTTCAGCATCAGAGCCCGGCTAGGGTGGGCTTTGCTGGGCGGCCACTTGCTCTCTGTGCGCTCTTCTCCCCTCCCACTTGCTCTTTTGCATTGCTCGTAACCCCTGATGGCCTCGTGCTTCTGCCCAGGGCCAAGCCAGCTGATCCATCAGGAAAACAAAGAGAACCAATAAAAAGAGTAAAATGGGGCCTTTCTATGCATTTATGAAGAACAACTCAGCATAGGACTTCCCTGAAGAGAAAAAAATCTTTATAGCAAATTTATTTTCAAAGTTCTTGTGTGAGCCTGACAAACTTTATCTCTGCCTGGAATAGCTGTGAAGACAGATGGGCAAGATTTGCCTCCCTTATGTGTGTTGAGAAAACGATGGCTAACTGGGACCACTCACCTCCCTAGTGCTCCACCAGCTATAAGCGGGAGAAAGGGCAACCCCTGCTAGTGAGTTTGGGTGGTGATATGTACTAATTTCTTACTTTAATTCCACTGGTTTCTGAAATGTGAGGGAATGCAGGGAGGAGCCTGAGGATGGAGAAGTGGCAGTGCCTGAGTGCAGGTGCTGCAGCTGGTAGCAGTGGTGAGTGTGGAGCATCCCTGGCAGTTGTGAAGAGTTGTTGTCCCCCTGGAAAGGGGCTGTAAGGCTTCGGCACAGCTCCCTTTCTTGTGACAGATCCATCATCCAGTCTTCTTTGATGGAGATGGGCGCTTTTGCTCTCCTGGCTTTTCCCTTTTGCTCCATCCCTTTCTGCGTTCCTTAGATACTGCTAGCCCAAGGACAGCTTAAATCTATATAGTATGTGTTATACTTAGTTGAGGGCCTTAAACTTGCTTTTACTGCTTTTGTTCTATTCCTTTCCCTTTTCCTTTTCTGGTCTATTGTATTCACATTGTAACATCTCCTCAAGGATAAGGCTCTCACTTGCTTGGGTGTTGCTGTAATAGTGGTTAAACCTACCCTTGGGCACTGCTTTAACACTTGCAAATAATGATTATGTCTTTTACTTTACAACTTATCACTCTTATCCCATTAGCAATTAATAAGCATTTGACCTGTGATTAATTCAGTAATAAACAAAGCTGTTTTCCTCTCATTGTGCTTGTAAAATATCAGAAACCAAGAATCATCTGCATTTTTCTAATCCCTAAACAGCATAAATAGAGCTTGTATCAAGCTGGATGAATGAGAAATTCTTCAAGCTCAATTATTTTGACTTAATCAAATAAGGAAAAATCACAGAGGATGTTGTTATCTAAATGTTCACTGCTTGTTTTGGAGGCATATAATGAGTATTGGTGGTTAGCCCTTGTACATAGTGATCTTTTTATTGTCTTCTTAAGACAATAAAACTGTGTGTGAACAATAAACTGTGTGTGTGTGAACAACACAGTGGAAACTCACAGGAAGAAATGGTGTATGTTAGAGGGCAGAGAGTTTTTTATTTTGGTGTTTGTGTCCCCTGTACTTATAGAAAGAAGCACTAAGAAACATAATTGTGCTTTTTAGAATTTCAATAAAACTCCAGTTATGTATTTTAACCATTGGTTATATGCTCAACCAAAGAATGAGAAACCCACAGTAGCTTGACACACCACATGTCTTCAGAAGTTATCACTTTCTGTGAGTATCTGACTTCTCTTCTTCTCAGCTCAGGAATATCTGCCTTTGAAGGCGTGATTTTTGGCAGCTTTGAAGGGTTTGGTGTCTGGGGACTATGCTAGCGCTTTGTCACTTGTTCGCCTTTAAAGGTGTTTCTGTAATGACTTTGAGGTAACAGTATGTAGGGAAGAAAAACATATTCCACATGTAAGAAAGAGGTTACAGAGGGAGCAAAGAGTCGGAATGCAGAAGGGAAAAAATTCTGTTACCCCAGCCTGCTATGAGTGTAGATAAAAAGAGGAGGCAGCATCTCAAATTGTCGGGTGTATCTAGGGTGAGGATTCTTCCCATTGCACAGTGAGGAGGTTCGTGTGTTGCCTTTGTACAACACTTTTTGACTTTGGTAGGAGTTCAAAATCAAACATCTTGGGTTATGCTCAAGTGCAAACCTGCTCTCTTGTCTTTTGTCTTTTATTTGTTGCTATCAAGAACAACATATGATTTCTGTTTCTGAGCAAATCATAGAATCATAGAATCACAGAATGCCTAAGGTTGGAAGGGGCCTCTAGGGGTCATCTAGTCCAACCCCCCTGCACACGCAGGGCCACCTAGAGCACGTGGCACAGGGCTGCATCCAAGCGGGTCTTGAAGATCTCTCAAATACATCATATGTTCTTGCTGCATATTTATGAAACTTTTAATCCAATGCAATCATAGCATTCTCTGCATCAGAAGTCAGTCACTGGCAGCAAGCAGCAGCACAGGAAGCTGAAACATGTGCTCCTGTGTGTACTGAAATGTTATAATGAGCTGGAGAGGGAGAACTTGCAGTGCTGCAGAAATAATGGCTCTAATCAAAATAGCATTTGCTCACTACTGTTTTTTCATTGTCTTCTATCCTGAAAATTGGGAAGGCCTGTTTCAAAAGTAAAATAAAATAAACGACACAGTATGGCTTGAAGCTCACGGTGGCAGTGAAGTGTCACAAATGCTTCACTGGAGAAATGCAATGAGCTTCAACAGGGCAAATTCAGACTGCAGTCTGAGGACGTGTAACTTGAATCGTCCCTACACTGCCCTGAGTCTCCATCTGTTATTCTTATATATTATTTATACCTAGTGTCCTTAAATATCATGCTGGGGATTTGTCTGTGAATTGTCTGTTGAATTTCCATTCGGGATAAAGGCTTTGATAACTAAGGCAGCTGAAGGAAACAATATGTTACGCTGAAATTCCTTTACCTTCTCTGCTTGCTGTTCCAACTGCTTTAACTGCCCATAAACCTTCCTGAGTTGGTGTTCAAGCTGCTCAAACGTACCTATTAATTCACAGCATAACCCTTTGGAAGGAGAAATGCCTTTTCCCCCCATCCTGTTCTGATGCAGGCAGCCAAGCAACTTCTAATTATCTTGTAAAGAAAAGTTAATGCAACATCATTTGGTGTATAGCCTGAGCTATGACTGGCCTCGTGCTATTTAAGGTGTTTAAGGGCTGCTCCGGGAGCGCCGAGAGGCAGAGAAGAGGAGGAAGAGTGCAGGGGCTCCCAGTTTGAGCTGGCTGAAGCGCAGCTACCTGCCTTTAGTTGCTGTCTGCAGCTCAGTGAGTGTTTGCTTTCTCCTTCCCCACCCTGGAGGTGCTGACAGCACTTGAGGGTATCTGGATACCTGCTTAGATGCCTGGTGGAGTATTGGCCACATGTGTCTGCGGGAGCCAGAGTGTGAGGAAGCGGAGGTGGTGCTTGAGAGCAACATGAACACAGATGAAGGCAAAGGAAAAAATGTATACCAAAAGCTTCTAAAATGCAGTCTGAGAAACAGTATTTTGGCCAAATATTAATATTTGGAAATATTAATATTTCCAATACTTAGGCCCTGATTGAAGTAGACCTTTTTCCTCTTCTGCCACGCAGAGAAGGAAGCTTCCAGGTGCTGCTGAACAAGCTGTAAGTGATATTTCATGAGTCAGATGTGATTTGTATTTGCCACCTGCTAGACTTTGCTCAGAGTGTAGTTATTTCTTAAATGATCTTGCACCAAAAGAGATAAACTCTTGCTTGTATCATAGTATTGTATCTTTGATTTTAATGGGCTTGAATTGCTTTAGGCACTTCTACACTTGTGTTATTACATTCACCTGTAATGTAAGGCTTGCATGTGGTCTGATCTGCTTACAGCAGTGCAGTTGGCTTTTACTCTGTGCTCGTGGCAGCACTACCATACTGTTGACTGAACTCCACTTGTCAGCCCTCTTGGAAACTGGTATGTGACAAAAATTACGGCCAGGTCATGATTCTTATCTACACTTGTGTCAAAAAGCAAATAACTTTTGGATATTACGATAGCAGCCAATGGGATTATGTAATCCTTAATGGTTGTGGTGAGGAAGACTGTGGAAGTAAACCTTACTGCCTGCCTTCCTAACTGCCTGCAGTCAATCCTCTATACTCTTTCTTTCCCTTCCTTTTGCCATATGCCCTCCAGGGGGAAAGCAGCACTATGCCTTCCACTTTCTTTGCTAAATATTTCAGAGAAGTTTTAAAAGCTCCAGACTGCCGACAGGCTTCAGCCTCCTGAGGCCACTGAAGTGCATGTTCCTTGTGCACAGCTGCTGGCTGGCAAAGCACAGCTGAATCTTGGCCAGTGACTTAAATGTCATGGAGTAGGAGAGTGGAAACACTGTCACAAGATGCTTGAGTTGCTGAGTCAGTCAGGCCTTTGCTGCTCTGGGAAAAATGCTTTTCCTGGAAAAACACCATTGAAAGAAAAACTGGAGAGGACCAGCAAGCTCTCAGGAAGATGCTGCGCTGGTTAGCAGTATGCCACTGCTAACAAGTGCGGAGGGAAAAGCACTTTCACGTCTGGATGATGGAAAGTCCTGGGAGCAGAGCGGAGCCTGGACAGCGGTGGTCCCAGAGTGGGAGGCTGAGTGATGCCAGCCCTTGGAGAATCCCCTGGCATCTTCCTCGAGGCAGCCCCAGAAAGGGAGCGTTGTCAAGTCTGAGGTTGCTTAGAGGACGGCTTTGATTTACAAAGGAAAGGATTTGTTCTTCTGGTGTCTAATCCTCCTCTCCTTTGCTCTAACTAACAAGTGCAAAGGAAGATTTTGGCATTGCGGGACACTGGAGAATAAGGCTTTTTTCTAAGTTATTTCACCCCTTCAAACAAAGAATTGAAGTGATTAAAAAGAGAGCTTGGTGCATAAAGGTATTAAATGCTCTGCTTAAATCAGAAAGCAATGTGATTTTTGGGATGAACACTGTCGCTGCTCTGGTCTCATTGGGATCCCTTTGAAAAGTGGGAACAGGAACTAGAGGGGCTGAGGTGATGGCAGGTCAGTAGTGCTGCCTTTTTCTAACAGGCATCTGGTGCGTCAACAACATTTCAGTGGTGTTCAGGTTTTGAGGATCATGTTAATAACAAATCATGTTAATGGACATAGCTTAAACCATGCTAGGGTTGCAGCTTATGTTAAGGTGGTGGCGTAATGGATGCATCAGTATGTGGGATTTGACTGTTAAAGGTAAAAAAGTGTCTGGCATGGAATAAAAGGAGTATGGGAACCAAACTACATTCCAGCAATAGGGAGAAGAACAATCTTCATCTTTCCTTCTTTTAGCTTTTCTTCCTCCCAAACAAAGCCATGAGCTCGGTTATTGCTCCATTCTGTTATAACGATGAACCCTGGTAATAGCTAATAGGAGAGAAGGGAACTAAATGATAAAGTACATAATTAAGAACTTTTGTAATAAAGAAGAAATAGTGGGACCAGACTGTGATATCCTTGCTCACACTGAGTAGCATCTTCTTGCTCTCTCAGTTTAATTAGAGAGAAAGACTAGAGACTCAAATTCTATTTAATATGAGTGAATCTATCAATACTGTGGTCCAGGATTAAAAATAGAATTAAGTGTTAGTGGAGTATAAGCACTTTTAAGAATTTCTGCTTGTTTAAATTCATTTTATTCCACTGTCTGAAGAATAGGAGATAAATGCTTAATGGACATATAATCTTGGGTTGCATATACTGAGTGGGGGAAAGATGATTTAAGAAGTGGGACAATAAATTTGCAAATTGAAGGAGCAGACAGACGACAAGAGAAACTAAATAAATAACATGTAATTAATTCCTGCAAATTTACCTAATGCTCTGTGACAGGGCTGTCACCAACATTGTCAGAAGCTATAAGTGAAATGAGATTGAAATAAATTTCAGACACCACTAATATTGGCATGTAGGAAGAATGTTTTTCTAAGATGGATGTCACTGATATTATATACAGCCCAAGTATGCATGAAAGGGAAGTTTAAAAAGCTTAAGCTGTTCTATATTGATTTTCATTTTAGACTGCTATTCTCACTCCAGCTAGTAATGTATATTCCATATGACATGCAATAATGTAATTATTTCTATGATTGCCCTCCAGGGCAGTGTTTGTAGTTACATATATATATATATATATAAATGATTACAAAAGCATTTGATTATACAGTACCAATTCCATTACTTTTGTACTTGGTGGATTTTTTAATATCTGAAAGTGTTTTTTTCTTCCCTGCTAATGCACCTGAGATTAATGTAGGCAATTGTACTCCCTGGTAGGAGAATAAATTCTACTTTTTGGTTCACAAGCGCAATAGAAAGCCATGGGGATGTTCACTTTTCTTTTAAAGGATTCCCCAAGCAGAAAATGCTAAACTGCTAACTAAGAATAACATATTGTGCTAACCTTCATCTTTGTTATACCATCTTCCTTAGATTTAGCTAAAATCATTGTTGAGGCAGTTCTAAGTGGCTTGGAAATAGCACTTGTAGCTCAGGTAACATATCATCTGAGTCATTTTTTTCAATTATTTACCGTTGTTGTTTATTAATTATTCAAGTTAAAATCTTCCTTCCCAGTTGTACCCCTAGCCATGACTTTGGTTAACTTCAGAAATGGCAGATGCATGTTAGCTGAAAAGCAAACGACTAAAAAATGTTTTCTTCACCTTGAAAAAGTCTGTACTTTCAAGGGAGATGATCCTGTGCTCCTGGCCTGGTGCAGGGATTTGAAGTCTGGCAAAGCATGGCCAGGGGAGCTAAAGTGGAGTCAGTTTAGGCAAGTTTGCCTTTATTTGCTAAACACTTGAGGGGCAAATATAGTTGGTATGTCCTCAGTGATGATGTGTTAATTTACGTGGTAAACTCTCTGGATATCCTATCCACAGGAGCCAAATAGCCACTGCCATCCTCCAGCTCCTGTGTGCTGCTCCCTCTTGTACTCATCTGCTGCACGTCCCAAGGGCACCGAGCCCCGTCCCTGAGCAGCGGCTGGACCGTGTTTTGGGAAGAGAAGAGCAGAGAGGTTTTTCTGCTGCACTCTCAGCTCATGCCCAGATGGGCTGAAGATGCTAAATCCTGCGGCTGCAGAGGATGCATGAGTAGGACCGAAGTGGAATAGGCAAACAGCAGAGAGCAGAAAGAAGAACTGGGGTTGGTTAGAAGGCAGAAACACTGCAAGGAGCTCACATCTCCTCAGTCTTTCAGCTGGATCCTCACCCAGGATTATCTAGTCCCTGCGAATACAAGGCAGGACACTGGATGTGGACACTGGTTCTATCTGTTGTGCTTCACAGCAAATAAGATGCTCCCTATGCTGGTGATGTCAGCTCCCTAGTCTCGGTACCAGCTTGTGGCATTTCTGTAGAAGTATGATTACTTTGACATAAGATAAAAGAATAATTATGTTAGACTCTGGCTCCAGACCATTTTAATTTATTTATATGATAAATCAAGAGCGTTATTGCCTAATCACACAACATTCGGGATTGATTAGTAGACCTTTTTAGCTCATGCTTACACTGGCTATGGAAAGAAACATGAACTATTATTTAATAAATATATTTAATAAATCTTCAATTTAAAGATGCCTCATCAGAAGATGCTAACTGCGATGTGAAAATCCTGAGAGATACTGCAAATATTGTAGACTCAATTCGCATGCATGATGAGAATATATACCAGCAATAGATACCAGAATATATACCAGGTTTGTGTTCAGAAAATATCTGGGCTAGATCCAATACTGATGGCTTAAGCATTTGAATCTAGAGACTTGTGGGAGAAGGTAACGCTTTCTGGATGCAGGTCACAAGGGAACTGCCCAGAGTTTGGGCTTTTATCTTACCTAAGTCTGAAAATATATAATTAAGCAGCCTCTGTCTCTTACTTTACTAATTCAAGTGGCTTCTTCAGAGAAACTTGATGCAAATCACATTCTGACTTGGACTGACCAATGCAAAAGCAATCTTTAATCAACTTGTTTTGCTTAATTTGTTTTATTCCATGGAAGGATGCAGAAAGCTCTTGAAAAGTATGGCAAAACAGAAGTGTGTTTCCAAAAGAGACAAATATCTAAAAGACAGCACAAACAAAAAAAATTTAGCTGATGCATTTATTTCATGGCTCTTGGTATCTTTTCTTCACGGATAAATATTGAGTAAACTGCAAAATAACCAGCATTTGGCTGTGAGATTGCTGGTTGCCCAGAGAAGAAAGATCACAGCAAATGAGCAAGTGTAGATAAGAACGCAGGCAGTCACCTCATTCTCAAAGTCATAGGGAGAACTGGCTGAGGTAACCACCAGCTGTGACTTCGTGATGGCCTGACAAGCAGAGTTGCTAAATTACAAGGTCAATATCAAGGATGGAAATTCTCTGCTTGTTCTAATATGACTGCATGCTTTCAATTTGTCAAATTCATAGGTAAGCTGCTGAGTTGTAATAGAGGTTATGCTGAAGACTGCACAGAGGTACCAAAGCCCCAGTGACTGGGGTGAGGGAAAAAAAGTGGAATTAAAACTATTGACCAGGTCAAGAACATGCAGAGAATCAGGTTGCAGCTATTCAAAACATCAGAAAAATAATGAAAGAACTTGATCCATAACCAGCAAGTGGGACAATTCTCAGCATGAGCTTTTTGAGAGCGGAAGAAAGATCCGACAAATGAAACCATCCTGTGATGAGACACTAACATCACATTGGCAGTTATAGTGGTAAAGATTCAATTTAAACTTTATCTACATCCTGGACCCATGTTTGAGGTCATAAAAAGCAACTGAGCAGCTAGCTGAATTAGAAGCTGAAGAAAACTTGCATAAAATCTTCAGTAGCCATAATCATTAAGTAGAATTCTCTCCTTTTGGGAAGACAGACAATGTAATTTCATTAAAACTAAAAGCAGGCAAAGTTATTGGATTCTCTGATCATGTTTTAGTCTCAGATCAACCCTGAAAATTGCAAAAAAAAGCAGGAAATCCTTCTTGGGGAAGACAGCAATGTGTAGAAACTGAGTTTGAAAGCTCTCCCAATATATTCTCCCTGTGTATTGAATATACATAACTGATCTTTTATATAAATATACACATACAGTGAGGAGATGGCCAGCCCCCTAAAGGGTCTGAGCCTCGGACTGGGAGTGCTGAGATGTCCTGGCAGAGGAGGAAGTCTCTTCAGCGTGGCAGACCGTGTCCCCTTTTGGTCTCCTCCGCTGGGGGGTTCCCCCATGGGGCTCTTGAGAAAGACGAGTGTCACCTGAGCTCTGACACAAGAGACTGCCAAGCCTCAAACAGGGCCCTAAACTGGCTGGTATTAGACTTATATTTTTTCCTGCAGGGAGATGATGCCCCAGCAGCAGTGCCTAGAGGAGCAACAGAAAATTGAGGCAGATGCACGCCTGAATATCAGGGGAAATGAGATGGTCCTGTGCCAAAGACGGTTAAATTGCAAGCATCCCTGTAACAGCTTTTTAGAATTGGTGAGAGCGAGCTGGCTGCTGTTGTGAAAAGCTCTCTGTTATCACTGTTGCAGCAGTATTTTATTCTGCGTAGCCAGGCCTTGCAGGAAAGAAGCGTGGCTGTCAGTGGTTTGGCCTCACGAGCTCCCCAAGCTACTTCCCTTGCAAGGGCACGTGCTGAGTGACACCATGTGGAAATAGTGGAGCAGAGCCTGGAGGGACTGCCGTCTTCATTGAGGGGGAATGCAAAACTTGGGCCTGACCATGGGCCTCTGCCAAATCGCTAGGTAGAAAGGGAAAGAAAGGGACCTAAAACCTTAACTTACTGCTAGGATCCCAGGAACTCTAGGAGCACAGTTGCTTCACAGCATGTTAATCTTTCCACATATGCACATTTATTTTTTTTTTTTCTCCCAGAGCCTTGAATAGGTTTTTACTGTTTTGAAGAACAGCATGAAGCAGGTAAATTGTCGTAGGCTTTTCTAAGTTATGTAAATGCATGCTATGGGAAGGCTTGTATGAAATGCATGTTATTTATATACTCAAGAGACTGTTTGATAAGACATTATTGTCATCATCTCTGTAATTCTAGACACTCTTGGAAGGCCTTAATGTCATATGTTAAACACAAATAGAGATGCAGCAGAACAAGGGAATGATTCATAAGAATTGAATTGTGCATTGCTAGCTGCTGCTTTGCTTGTGTTCTGTGGGAAAGCTAGGAAAGTGCAAACCCGCATCTTATAAAGGCTTTTTCTGGTCCTAAATTATAAAAACCTACAAATCAGCCCCCCAACTGCTGCTGGGCTTTAAGCTATGCAGTTTCTCTCAGATGACCGGGTCTGTGCCCAGTGACTTTCATTAGCCCAGTGCAGCTCAGTTCCCTGGAAAACAAACTTGCTGCAGGCAGCAGCTGTGTTCTGAGGGCTCATGAAATGGCAGGAGATGTGAGAAGGGCTGGGCAGACTGTGCAAGCAGGAGATTTATTCTGACGTCTGCCCCCCTCACCCTTTTTTAAAAAACCAAAACCAAAAAAAAAAAAGCAATATCAATTTCACCAACAGAGGTTAAAGCTTTGGAGGGGAGGAAGAAGCCTTTCTGTTTCCAAGCGTGATGTTTGGTTTGACCTTGAGCATCTCACAGATCCCGAGGTCAGGAGAGACTGTTCTGATCATCCAGGCTTCCCCCCCTCCTATACACAGACCTCAATTTTTTCCACACTGGATTGAGGGATCTCTTAGATATCTAATCTTTAAAGACTTCAATTTCTGAGTCCGCCACCTACCAGATAAGCTCTCGCAATGTTTAATTATCCTCACAGCTAGGGAAATGCATCTTATTTCAAATTTGGATTTATGGTGCTGTTTCTTCCTTATGGGTTTCATTTTCATTATTTCCTCTTCTTTCAGCTGACTATCTATATGTTTTTTTAATTACCAGATAATGATGGCATGACAAATTCTGAAATGTATGGGTTTATTTAAAACTTTTTTTTTCTTTTAATATGAAAAGTTAAATGTTTTGGATCAGAAAAGCTTATAAAACAGCTAGGAAGAAGGAAATACTTGATATATTTAACTATAGATCCAATAAAACATGTTTACAGTGAGTAAATTTAAAAGCTCTAGAAAAAATATCTAAATCTTAGTATCTTCACTATTTTCTTACAGCCTTGTTGTGTTGCTTCTAACCTCTTCCTAAACATGTCTATCATCTGCAATATCCTTACCAACTCCTTGAAGACACCTTCTTACTTTTCACGACCTGTGTCATATTTTGATTTGAGTGTATTATTTCATCAGTCTATCTTGAAATCCAGTGGAATCCCCTCTAAATGTGATATGTACATTTGCTTTTTGAGAGAGTGCATACAAATGGATAATCTGGGTCAGACCAGAGGTCCATCTAGCCCAACATCCTCTTTGCAGCAGTGTACAAAACAGATGCTTATGTGAAGATGATTAAAAAACAACAGATCTCCTCTCTGGCCATTAGCCAAGCCGTCAGTGTGAAGTCTGTGCAGATGCCAAGACATACAAGGCCTCTAGGCAAATAGAATTGGGGAGTAATTTTTGCTGCTAGCTCTGGTGTGAGGTTATTTCATGGGTGGGCACATGCAAGATTGTACCAGGCTAGGTAGGCTGAACTAAAACTGTGTGGCCAACAGCTTAGGCTTTTGGGATCTGCAATGTGAAATCAGATGTGCAAAAGTTTGCTTTGTGGGTGCTCCTGCCCTTTTTTCAGAAAAAGAATGAAGCTAAGCACATAAATGACAATTTTCTGCTTTTTTACCTTAAAGGGGAAAAACATAGGGAAAACTGCAAAATTAAAATGGGGAAAGGGAAGAAAATGAGCAGGAAGACAAATGTTTCTTTTCTTCAGATTTTCTGAACACACTTGCAAATTTGGACTTCACTTCTAAATAGCAGAAGGGCAGGAGATGCAGGCAAAACCTTTTCTTTCTGCTGTTTGATCAATGTATTATTTGAATTACTTTACTTTTTTGGAAGTATCATTTTGTTTAGTGCTTGCTGATACTAATTGCAAATAATCACTCTAGCATGTGTTTCTGTGCTATCTCTTTCCTATGTTTGTTATAAAACTTCTTTACAAGGCAAGCAGGCATTGCCTCTCTGCTATATGGAAAAGGAGAAAAAGAGGTATGTGGTATATGTTGTTGTTTTGTTTTCCTCCTCCATGAAAACTAGGGAGAGCAAAAGTTTCTCTTGTAAACCCCTTACCACCACTGAGGAGCTGTGCATCCACATTTGTCCATAGCAAAATCCAAGGGCAGTTATGTTTCAAATGGACTTGTTGGCGCATATTCAGATAGCAGGACAGAAACAAGCACAAAGGAAAAGTCGAACGAAAAAATAAAGCAAACTGTCTGCACTACCTAAATTATGCACTAGAGACCTCTAAATCTAACTAGAAACACAGAATGAATGATGACTAAACACAAAATGATTTGCAGTACCTCAAAAATAGCCTGGAATCATTAGACTTCTTAAATCACTTCTCTATCGGTGACGATTAGGTAAGTCTGTTCTTTGCAGTCAGAGCTGGACTAAGGGCATCTGCTTTCCTCCTCTCTAGAGGGGAATGGCAAGAGAGTCACGTAGCTGAGAGCCAAGTACGGACCCTGAAAAGGGAAGGGAAATTGGTTCTGCTAAGCAAAAGCTGTAATGCCATACTGCAGCAGAACATAGTTTACTGCTTTATCAACTGCTTATTTATAGAAATGCCCTGCGTTTATGTCTGAAATCAGTCTTTTTACTTCGTCCCATTTTAAATGTGTCTTCAAACAAGATGCGGGTGGGAGATGGGAGAAAGCTCAAATGACTGCATTTACATTCCTGCAGTGCTGGAGTATCAGTACCTGATGCAGAGGATATAACAGGCATCTAGTCTGTATCGCTTAAAAAGTGAAATACCAAAACTTGCTCTCCTGAAGCTCTTGCCAGTTCTCACACCCCCTCCCACCCCCACAGCCTCACCATTACCGTCAGTGCTTGCTGTGCCATTTTGCCTCATTGCTCACTTGCTAAATATAAGATTTGGATTCTCTTATTTCTGAAACTCTGCTGTGGTGTAAGTACTGAATACTGACAGCTCCCCCACCACAAATGACCAAAACCTCTGAGCTGACTACAATGGGGCCTTAGTCAAAATGTTGGCTTCTAGAATCAAGAAAACTATTGAGGCTACCTGTGTGCAGTGTCAGTTGTATTCTCTGTTGGCCAAGACAGTCTCCTATTTAGATGTCAGGACAAATTGCACTCTAGATTTGGGTACTCCTGCCCTTCACTAAGGCCTGCTTTGCCCTGCCACTAGCTTTCCAGCAAGGATGCGAGATTAGTTTTGTGATCAGAACATACCCAGTAATAGGGTAGTCCATGGTGTGTCTCTGCCTCCTGCCTACTTTTGTCCAGGAAGTGAGAGACAGGATCCCTCAGTTGAGTCCCTTCTGCTCCTGAATCCACATCTCTCAGTTTCCTAGTCAAGAATCTTGTCTGTCCCTAAGGAGAAAGACGATTTGTCAGCTCCAGTGGAGCAGGATGAGTGAACAGAAGGTGGGATGCCTACAGAGAGGTGGAGGTGCTTCCTGGGGAGGAGGAAAACTAGATTTCAGTTGCTGTTTCAAGACTAGCTGATGTGTATTAGGGACAGACAGCATGTAAAACAACACTGAGGGCCGGGACTTTAGGAAAAGTAGATTGTAGAATAAAACGCCTGATCTAAGGGATCTAAGGAGGTCTCCAGTCCAGCCTCCTAATCCAGGCAGGACAAGGTGTGGGATCATACCAGGTTGCTCCTCGCTTTTAGGCCTTGGAACCCCCCCAGGATGTAGACTGCCTCTCTGGGCAACCTGTGGCCATGCCTTATTGTCATCAGGACAAAAAATTATGCCTATTGTCTTATTTTCCTACTTTGTACCACTGAAGAGCCTGTCTGTTTCTTCTCCATAACCTCCCTGTATGTACCAGGCAGCTGTTATTTGGTGCCTTTGAAGGTAGCTGGTCTCCTCACAGGGAAAGTGCTCCATCCCTGACCATCCTGGTACCTCCGCACTGAACTGGATACAGTTTATTGATGCTTTCTTTTATTGGGAGCCCAAATCAGGACACAGGACAACAGACAGTTGTCTAACAAGTGCTGAGCACAGCGGGTTAATCGTCGCCCTGGACCTACCGCCTGTGCTCCTGTAGATACAGCCCAGGGTGCTGTAGAACCTCTGTGCTGCTGGGGCACGCTGCTGGCTTGTGTTCAGCTCGCTGCCCTCCACCGCCCACGGGACCTCTTCAGGAAGAGCTGCTCCCTCGGTGGTNCATCCCTGACCACCCTGGTACCTTCGCACTGAACTGGATCCAGTTTATTGATGCTTTCTTTTATTGGGAGCCCAAATCAGGACACAGGACAACAGACAGTTGTCTAACAAGTGCTGAGCACAGCGGGTTAATCGTCACCCTGGACCTACTGCCTGTGCTCCTGTAGATACAGCCCAGGGTGCTGTAGAACCTCTGTGCTGCTGGGGCACACTGCTGGCTTGTGTTCAGCTCGGTGGTGGCTTGCTGAAGGACTCTGGAGTGCTCTTCAAAAGCCCTAATGTCCTTGTTGGCTGCACAGAGGATTTACTTACCTCAGATGCCCTGAAGGAACGCTGTGCCCTTCCTGTGCTTACTGGCATGTCACTCTTCAAGCCCCTGTTGCTGGGCCATCCAGAGACCTTAATTAGGTGAAGTATGTGCTGTCTAGGTAGTTATGTAAATGGTGCAGCTCCCTGTTAGTATTTTCAGAAGTACCTGAAGATTGGACATGAAAAAAAACATTAGTTATCCCCAGTTCTCTTCCCATTACTGCATCAATGCACTTTATGTAAGTGTTTTGGTATAAATAGATATACAGGAGAATACAGCAGATATTGGAGAGAGGGGGAGAAAGGGAAAAACAAAAACGAAAAAATCCACAAACCTGCTTCTGATATGAGTGTTTATGCACCGCCACTGATTGAACCCAGCAGTAACCGGATGGGGCAGCAACCATCACGATTCCGATGTTTCATGAAACTTGTTACTTGTGTCTGATTGCTGCTTGCCCACTTTGTTCTTCCCTTTGTTCTCTATCACTTTTCCATGTCAGCTCCTTTCCTTTATTTTGCTGCTCCTTTTCTAGAGGTTCTCAGCTGTGCCCTTCCTTCAGGGACAGATTCTTTTTTTCAGATAAATGTACCATACTGTAGGGGGAGAGAGAGGAAGAGATGCCTTCACAATCCCTGTTTGTAATTCTGAAATGCTGAGAGTGGAGGTTATTGCTATATCATCAGGACAGATCTGCAGTGAAGCCTTGTCCAAAGGTCACTTTTGGTAGCTCAGGATATTTCAGGACAGTGCAATCAGTAAAATCTGCAAAGTATTTCTTGTTGTGAAGATTGCATCAAATATAGTGACCCGATCCTGTGGCTCTGAAAGTGACCCTACTGGTTTCAATGGGACTGTTGTGTGGCAGGGATTGCTAGCTCAGTCTAGGATGCTTGATAAACAATGCATGTCCATGGGGAAACTGGTTGTTTAGCCACTTTTCAATGTATGCATCTTGAGAGAACAGAATTTTGCTTACAGTTTCCTAAGAAAAAGAACAAATTTATTTCCAGGCTACTTCTAAAAATATAACCATCTCTTAATGTCAAGATGCCAATCTGAAACAACTCATGTGATAGGATCTAATTTACAGTGAGGAATCATTACCTTTTAGCCACATTAGTTAACTGAAAATAATGAAGTGTAGCTATATGGTAGTTAAACAGAGGAATGTTCAAATTAATACAGAGAGTAAATTGGCAAAGACAATATTCACAGTTAAAGCCTTGTCTCTGACCTTCCTTCTTCCCCCCTACCCTGTTCTTTAAATTTGAGGATGAAGCGCTTTGGCCTTCAGTGCTGTGAATTTTTCTTTTTCTGAAATATAGCTTCAAACAAAAGGAGAAAAATGTCTATATTAGTTCTTTTGTAACCAAATAGTACAGTGCCAAGAGGGGAGGAAGGTCATTGTGTTCTGTAGCCAGCAGAAGATGTACAAAACCCCAGAAGTATGAACTGACTTATTGGCCTTAAAGAACACAAAGGTCTTCAAACAGTGTTGAGACTCTGAGTCTTCCTTTTGCAAGCTTCCAAAAATAAGATAAAAAGTTGCAAACTCTTGATTTTTTCTTGCTCGTATGGTATGTGTTACTTAAAGTAGAGTGGTTCAGCATCCAGACCAACAGAAACCATCCATTTCAGGTTTTTCTTCCAAGGAAAGGAAAATCACCTAAGGCAAGTATTCATGACCAGTGTGATGAGGTGAGTGAGTATTCATGAGTGTGTTTGTATGTTGTTCTGGACAGAGCTGGAGGCACATTCTGAGGTAATATTAGTCCCTATATGAAAAAATGGTTCATACCGGTTATTTCTTTTTATCACAAAGAAATTTGTATATGAAGATAACTAATTTCAATTTCTAGGTCAAGTGCTTGAAGGTTGGAAGATGTGATGTACAGGACTGCCCCATGTGAGATTCTGTGTGTTCACTGTGAGGCTATTGTGTTTAGGCTGGTGTATTGAATGCCTGGGTGAGTTTTAGAGCCTGTCTTGATTTTATCTTTCTTGAATGTGAGAGATCAAATAATCCTCTAGAAAAAAAGAAAGGTGATAAAAAAGCTCAAAAATAGAAACAAATTTCTTGTTCATCCTAGTAAATTGGAAGACAGAATCAAAATAAAATTGGAGCAGAGCAAGTAAAAGAAAAAGAAAAAAAAAAAGAAGAAAGAAAAGGAAAAGGAAAAAGGCTGACAAATCTACAGGATCTGCAAAACACTGTAGGTGCTCCATGAAAAGCCTGGCTGTACCTGCTGTGATGTCTAATGTGTTTCAAGTACAAAACAGGAGAGAGATCAAGGAGAGAGATCAAGGTATGCCCAAGTCCTCCTCTCCATAGCAGCAGAATGTCCCAAGGCAGAAATGTACTCGTGCAGTTGTTTTCCAGTTAGGCCTTCTTTTGTTCTATGTCCAGTGCTTCCGGGGATAAAGATCCCTCCCCATTTGAGAACCCTCTTATGCATCAAGGGAGTAACTTACTGGTCCCCCAAGATGAACATTGGGAAAACAACCTAGCCCAGTGATTCTCACACAGCATAAGACAAACATTAGTAGTTAAATCTCCTTCCTCCTTTACGTTCTCATGAATGAAAGCCACATAATCCTAAGGTTTTAAGAGGAGAAGTCGAGTTATTTCTGACATAAATATTTCAATGTTCTTTGGAAATTACATTCCCTTTGTTTACTGAAGTTCTCTGTGAACTAGCATGAACAGAGATGCTACTAAGGTAGCGTCATGTTAGGACGCTTGGAATTAGTAAATGTGCCCACAAGAAAGTAAAAAAAAAAAAAATGTTGGGGCCATAAGATGAGCCACGTAGCACAGTAAGTTTTCTTATCAGACTGTTGGTCTTGTTTTTTTTTAAGTACATCAGCACTTCCAGATGTATACATTTTTGTGAGGTAAATGCATCTTGTGCCCTGCATGGGCTGGATGACTCCAGGCAAACCATTCTTGGGCTTTTATTTTTTCCCCTAAAGTTTAAAAAACAAACAAACCATGCTTAAGCATGTATACAGCTAGTTAGATTAAGATTAGATTAGATTAGACATATGATTCTTCATAGCATAGGATACAAAGTTAACAACATAAGGTGTCTAAAATATGTAGAGCTGTTGGATTCCTCTGCATTAGCCTGACTGAAAAAACAGACATTGAATTCTTCATGAAAGCATCCTTTCAAACTGGTTTTGTTTAGAATGGTATCTTTTGAGTAATTTGGGTTTGGGAATTTGAGTTTGGGTTTTTTTAATCTTTGAGGGATTTTAATCCCTGAGTGACTAAACTTTGAGACTTATTAGGCTGATGAGTTAATAAGGCTATCTCAGGAAGACTTCTGCTTTGAGCTAGTTTTCTAAGGGGTAACTGTTTTTAAACCAGTTCCTGAATATCATCTGAACATGGATATATTGGATTCTCTCATCATGTGCAGCCTTGGTAGATGTAGGGGTGTATTTGCCCAGTTTTCTGTCATTAATTTCCAAATAGGTACTTGCCAACAATGTGAATCCTAATTACTATTGTTTATCAACCCTGTGATTCTTCTGTCTATCCTAATTAACAAACAGCTTCCTTATAAGTAGATTAATAGAGGAAGTCCCATTACCAAAGTTATTTCAGTCCGTGCTATACTGCACCTCATTACAGAAATGTAAAATTAAGCAGCATTTCAATTAGATTTTATACAGTACCTGATTATTTTCCATATCTCAGCTATTATTAAATGGGTTTTTGAGAAGGTCTTGACCTCTCTTCTGAGCATAACCAAGCACAGTACAGCCTTGATTTCTGTGAAATGTCACTTTGCTTTAGAAATAAATAAATAGATAAATAAAAGTCAATTTCTCCCTGTATTGAAAAGAAAAATGGTAAAGGGAAATTCAACTCTTCTATTTACAGCTCTTCTGTAAAGTTTCCCTGAAAAGGTCCCTATATGGATGCTGCTCAAAGTATGCAGTGTCAATTAGTACATGCTAGTTACTTAGCCCAAATGATAAATGACTCTAGAAAAGGGTAAGTCTGTAGGGTAAACTTGAAAACTGCAAAACTTGAAAGCAGACTTTCACATATGAAAACTGGAAGTAATTCCGTAGAGAGAGAGACTATCATATCTGCATACATAGGCCTGTGCTGACTTGTACTGCAAAACCACTTTATGTGAAGCTATAGGAAATGCGAGCCATACAAGAACTGGGTGTCCCTGTCCCTCTGTTGAATGGAGGAATCATCTTATTTTTAATCACCTATTCTAAGAGCTCTTGTTGATCTGGATTCTATGAAATGAAAAGCAGGTCTAGAAAGCAATTCATGTTAATTCAAATTTCAGTGTGCTGAAATGGATTTGCTATCATGATATCAGGATACATAAAAAGGTGTCAAGGGTCTTACTTGTGGTCATAAAATAAAATGAAATGTCACATAAAACGGTATCAAGGGTCTTATCTGTGATCATAAAATAAAATGAAATGTCTATGGCAGGATTAAAGTATACTTAAACTATTTGCAGTGTTCAAAATTTGAGCTGAATTATATAAGGTGTGGGAAGCTGGTGAAACCAATTTTATCTTGAATTCTCTATGCTATACACACAGATTTCCAAGTTTGGAGAGGACGTCTATGGAGAGAGGGAAAGGAAGAAAGGAAAGAGATTTACCTGTTGCTTTGATGTGGAGAGGAGTAAGTTACTGATGTGGACAGGAATAATTTACTAGTGAACTCCTGAAAAAAATCAGTCTAGGGGCTGATTTAGCTGGCTGTATATAAGGAGAGAAGGTGGTGGCTACTCTCCTTTCTCTGCTTGTCTTGAGGGAAGCATTAAACCACCAAAATGTGGGAACCAATGGAAATCTTGGAAAATGGACATTGGCCCTTCCAAGTATGACTGATAAAATTTCAAGGGTTTGGCCCTCTTTCTTTCAAAGATGCTTGTAATGATGATCTAAGTTCACTGAAAATTTCAAAGAAGTAGCCAAATGCTTCTAAAAATGATGGAGAAGATGAATGCTATCCCAAGTCCTCAAGTTCCTCACAGCATGCCCCAAGAGTGTGTCAATAAAATCATGATGGTCTCAAGCTTTTCTGTTCTGTTTCTTGAGTGGAAATCTTATTTCATGGTATATAAATTTTCTTCATTAAAAAAAATCCTTCAAACACTAAGAAGTGCAGACATGTTGTTTCTGGTCTTATAGATAGTTTACAAATTGGGAATCTTCTAGTTTATAGAAGACTGTTACACATTTGTTGCAGTCGTGCTGCAAAGACAAGATGCAGCTTTGATTCCAAGAAGCAATGGGCATCATTTTGAGATCAAAATAAAGCCAAGCTAATCCAACAGCCCTGCAGAAATCTGCTCTAAAGTGAACTACAGTACTTATGAAAACTCTTCAGCTATGGTTATAGATTATATTTTTAAATAAAACAAAAAGTCATAATAAAGTTTTTTCCATTCTATGCTATGATCCTGCCTCTTCAACAGTAAAATGACTAAGAATATTGTGAAAGAAAAGAATGACATTCAAGATTTCACTTTTTAATTTTTTCTTAAATACTTAGTTGTTATAAACTGAGTAGCTGTCCTATAAGAAACATAAAGTCTCATCATACATATTCTTCTACAGATTAAGTCAAAAGTATAGAAAAAAAAATAGCATTTTATTAAAAGGTGGCAATGTGTGTGAAATACCATGGCATCTGATTCAATGATGAAAAGCATTATTACAATGCTGATGGTGTCCAGAGGAGTGCAGTAGACTTAGTGTCATACAATACTTGACCCAAGGCATGAAAATCCAATTGTACAGGAAAATGCCGCAATGAGAGATTTGAAGCATGGACTCTTAGGTCATTTTTTCTCCCCTCGGGTTGTTTACTTGAACTGAGTCCTTGGATAAGCATGAAACCAATGTAAGAGAAGAGCAGGTCAAATTTTAAAATAAAAAATCTTTTCGGTGTAATACAGCCCCATTCCATTTCTGATTGTGGAAGAAACTTTCTTTTTGCATATTTAGGACAACATATACAACTCTAACAGTTTCTAGAATTAAGCAGTAGAAGGCAAACCTTCCATTTTTTGATTTGATCGCTCTTATTTTGTGTTGGAAGTATACTGTTGTTATGCAAGTTCAATCAATGCAGGAATTTTGAAGACTTAAAGCACATTTTGTTTTCAACCTTTTTATCTACTTTGAGAAGTACAATTAAAGCAGATTCTTGCATTTACCTTCAGTTGTACTTAAATAGTGATATATAGTAAATCATATTCATGTCATCAATGAGTCAACTCAATAAATTCCACTCAGATGTCCTTTGGCCTTTTGTATCCAAAGAGGAAGAGGGGCCATTGCCAGAACACAGGGTGGGAAAGGCATATAGAGCAGGGGCTGAAAGCAGAACTACTACTACTAGGGAAATGGGAGGCCTGGGAGAGGCAACTGCTCTTACTAAAAGCCAGTCCTTCAAGACCCATACAGCTTCTCGTATTGGTAGCAAAAAGAACAGCCTGACTTACTGCTATTTTGCTCTACTCTTATTTTTCTGTCTTTTCCTTGAAGTGTAGTACTCAAAGCTAGGCACTCTAGTGGCTTTTTTTTTTTACCAGTGTAGAGTAGAACAGAATAAATCTCCTAACCTAAGAACAACTTCCATGGCAATAGATGGCATTTTTTTGTCAAGAATAATTTTTTTCTTACTTCTGGTGGACTAGAAATTCCTGTCATTTGGTCCCTGTTTCTGGCTAGGTATTAAATTTAGGAGCAATAAATTAATCTCTCTGCTTTATGTCTTTCATCTTCTTGGATCACTTCTCCAATTTATCATAGTCATGGTCACTATATCAATTTATCATAGACCTTGTCCTTTGGAGGCTTTTGCCACTTCTCAATCTTTGTGTCATCTGCATATGTCCTTTTTCCATATTTTTTGAAAGGTGTTCAGTCCAGAAAGGGACATGCAGATGCTTCACATCATTGGAAATTTTCTTCCAGATTTGACAATAAGTCATTGATAACCTATTTGTTTTGTGGCAACTAGTTATGCATTTAATCTCTGTGCATTTATTCTCCCAATCAAACTGTGGTATTTTCACCTAAGTCAAAGTCAATTAATGCCCTCACTGACACTTCTCTATCTGTCTCCCTGTTTCCATGTTGTACTAATGGAGCCCCTCAAACCAGAGAACTCATTCCTGAAGTGCCTTGCACTTACCTGTTCAACAGTGATGTGCTTAACTGTCCTTCAAAGTTATTTAAGGGAGGGCTGTTAAACCTAATAGTCTGAACAAGGTATAACATAACCAGTAACAGTAGTCTAATATTTCACAAGCCATTTGTACCAGCATTAGACTCTTTTCTTTGAACTCAAAGTAGGTCCTAATACCTTCAACTGCTGCCAAGGGATCAGACAGTTAAGCAAAATTTTCTCTTGGTTGAATAATACCTTCTAATCGTTCATTATTTTGTAGAGGTCTAAAATTGCAAATGGCTTTTAATATTAGCCTAAAAAGTTACAGAAGTAGAACAAGGTTAATTATTTTACAATTGCAGCTTCCATTGCTTAGTCTAACTGCTCAGTGTGCAATGCCATTAGCTTTACAATTTCAGAGCTTACTTGATAATTATTACAATCATTACAAGCTTGTGCTATCTCCTTTCTGATTTTTTTTTTAATTTAAAGCATTTTTTAAGCAAGTGATACACTCTTTTTATATACTTGTCTAGGAATCTTCTTTCTTCTTTGCACTTATGCCAAGCCTGAGTGGAACAATAATCTCTTCAGGTACAAAGTCCATTGAAGCTTTAACATACGGACATACTACTAAAATAGCACAAGGCAACAAACTGCAAGCCATATAGCTAACAATTGGCAATGATTTCTTTTGTTTCAGCTCAATGTTACTCAGCTTAACGGACCTTAAATGGGTCTTTTGTATCTCAGAATAATCAGCTACTGTCTAAAATGTGGATTTTGCCCACTGTGTTTATAGTTGAGAGTGAGGGTGACAATTGCTTCCCAAAATATTAGCTATGCTACAATGATCATGATAAAAATAAACTGTTATTTATACTAGAACAGCAAACTTGTGGAATGTCTGTCCCTGCAATCTACAGCTTTTGGCATTACCACCAAGTAAAGAGGCCAAAGCTCTACAGTTTGCAAGAAGGATGCTCCATCCTGCAAGATCAGGATTCACAGTGAGGAAAATAGCTATTTTACTTTAAATCACTAAGCAGGGAAATTGAACTATACATTTCCATAACTATAGTTATGGAAAATTAATTTTAGAAGCAGAACTGAATAGTTAAACTGGTGGATTTAGTTAGGAAAACACGTGTTATATGCATAATTTTGGACTTCATGAAGTCATATTGTCTTAGTTGATCTTGGAATAACTTCCTCTCATTCAGGCCTAGGGTTGTAGTATTAACAAAAACAGTGTTGCAAATATGCAATAATATTGTAGAAGGAAGAAAAAATAGTACAAGCTTATCCATGGCTGTAAGAGAGGTCAATATATATACAGATATGTAGAGTAGCCTGAATCATATGTAACAAAAAGTTTTTATTGGGCTTTCTTCAATGGAGTGTAGAAATTAGGTTTAATTAAGACCAATAAAATTCATCTCCATGATATCCCTTTACAAGTAATGCTTCTAAAATGTTCTTTGGTGCCTCTTCCTTGCTTCTGAGTATATGGAGAATGCCTGAGCAGAAGGTCTCTGTATATTCTTAGACACTAGCAGTTAGTGACAGCCTAAGTCTGTATCTTGAGGATACCTTCTGACCTCTTGTAGTTAAGAACTTGTACTGCTCAGTAGCTTTGACTGTGATATTGCAGAGGGATTTTATGTTTCACACAATGCACAAAAATGCCAGTGTGGTGCTGCACAGTTTGTCAACATTGCTCACAGGCACAAACTATTTTGCTCAGAATGGAAGCAATCCCATTTGGCCCCAACATCTCACTAAAAGAAAATAAAAACAGATGGGCAAGGATCTTTCACTGTGCATGAAATTTATTGTTAGTGCAATCCAAACTCTTCTGGAACATTTAGGATTTTTTTTTTCTTACATGATTATATTTTCTTTTTTACAAATAAAGAGGGAGATTAAAAAGCTACCTGAAAATGACAAGATAGAGAGACAATTTGACATTTAGTCACTGTGAACTGATGTGAAAATTGAAAGAGGACTGCTTATGGAAACTAGTACATCTGCTGCATGGGGTATGTTTCTCCTACAGAAAAAAAAAAAAGGAAAAAAAAAGAAAAAAAAAGTCTTTCTAGCTATTTCAGTGCATAAGCTATATTAAATTATTCACTGGCCTAGTTTATGCTTGAAAGAGAACACCTTTTTCAGGTGAATCCTACAACTAAATGTTACAGGAAAGTGTCCAAGTTTAGCTTTTGTGAATAATTAGTCCCTGTTTTACTCAACAACACAAGAAAAAAAATCTGTAAAAAAAAAAAGTATTTCAAGCCTTTTCCCTCAAGAATGTAGCAGAAAAAGTCCTGACACAATCACAACACAGCTCCAGCTAGATGGTAACTAAGGAGCTTGAAACATAGAAGAAAAAACATAAGCTTCACTATTCATTTTTTTTATTTCTACAGACAATTTATTCCAATGTTAAAGTGAGTGAAAAGAACATATTTCATGCCTATACGCCACTGAAATAACTACTTTGGTACAGTGTGCTAGGGATAATTACAGGAATGATGTTGGCTAGATATGAAAGTCTTAGCAGCATAGCCCATAACTGGCAGTATATTGAAATACTTCAAGGTCTTGCTGGTGATATTTTTACCCTTTATTTCTACAAGCCTCTATAAATGTTTTTGCAATACTAGGAAATAAACTATTCCAATATGTCCTGAGCAAGCATTTCTACTTACAATATTATAGATGTAAAAATTGAGATCTACAAGTATTCTTACCAATACAGCTTTTGTCTCACTTTTGCTGTGGTCACTTAATGTTTCTTCCTCTCTGATTTCTTAATGAGATGAATGGGTAGTGAATTTTCAGAGGAGAATAAAGACCTATTACAGCTCCAGTCACCATTTTCTTCTCCCTGTGAAGTTAATACATCAGGCAGATCTGTAAGGCAGCCGACTGCTGTTGGAGCACCTCATGTTATCCTCATATTTCTAAATTACTTTTTATCCTACAATGTCAAAGCATGCAGTAAAATTGAGTAACTGTTACCACAAAAAATGCACTTTGAGGCTAAACTAGGAGCTCTAGCTGAGTGCAGAGATTTCTGGTGTGCACTATTGAATGTCTCTGAGGATGCAACTTGTTGGATGCTAAGTATTACTGATGGGTCTTGGCAAGACATGTTTCAGTCTCTGTTGAATAATATTCCATGTTCAGTTTTTTCTTTTTCGGTCGCTCAGTGACCTCTCTTTTTTTTTTTTTTTTTTTTTTCTTTTTCTTTTGAACTAATATTCTGCTATTTGGTCTCCCCTACAGAGCCAAATCCTTGTTTTCAGAAGTTTGAATAATAATAATAATAAAATCAACCCCTTCTGTCTGCAAGACAAAAGAACACAGAAAATTCTCCTGCTGGGGGGGAAAAATCTGCTCTTCTATTTTTATTTGAAAACTGAAATCTGGCATGAAAATAACTTTCGAACCATGGATGACCTCGTTTTGAAAGGAATTGACTTTGATTTCTCAGTTCTGAAATATATATCAAAAATAAAAGTATAGAGGGGTAGGAGTTGTTTCTGACTGAGCAGAGAGGAAGAAAAATAACTATAGTCATGCTAGAAGATCTTCGCTGCTTGTGATCTTACAACTGCATTAAAATGGCAAGCCGTTCTGAAGAAAGCTACTGATGTTGAACTCAGCGGAGAAAACGAGAACTAGAGAAGATTTCTTGAGAGCGGACCTTGTGAACTGTCTAGTGCACAGGTAGTGTGCTCATAGGCATTATCTCTCTGAATGTCTGCCTAAGATAAACAACCCATTGCTCTTAAAGCATCCTTGATTGTGCTCCCATAAGCCTTCTAAGGCAGTAAAGTGCTGAGGAAAGTAGCTGGCGGAGCCCCTAAGAGAATAGAAGAAAAGTTATTTTTGAAGACTCAGTATTTAGGGAAGAAAGGACGTGTCCTTGTAGGCTTAATGCTAGCTTCACAGTGTACTATTTTAGTTGTACAGTAAGTTAAAACTGTGTCTCAATGGAGGCACTTTGTGTACAGGCCAAAACAGCCTAGTGGTTTTTAAGAAATTTGATTTAGCAAGTACGTAGTTTGATTTGGTAAATATATTCAGGTCTATGCCCTAAAAATCTGAGTGCTTTTGGAGATGGGTTGCTGCCCATCACATAGGAATCCAGTGCATTTAGTGGTGCTCACCTGTGGTGCGGTTCCTCGCGGCACTGATCCCAGGAATCCTGGGAGTCGCATGGGACACCTGAGGTGTTTGGCTTCCTGAAGCCTCCAGAAGCCACCTGCACCTCAGGTCCTCACAGGCACCTTGCAGTTCAACCTCCACAATGGGACCGCTTTAACTATCTCAACTGTCCCCTGGGAGAGAAACCTCTTTTTAGATTGTTTGCCAGGCTGTTGTATTCTGTATGTGCTTGTACCTATTTCCAACAGATCCTCCTCCCAGGTCCGGAGCTTGCACTCTTCCTCTTAAGAGCCTGTAAGAAATGGTCAACAGGATAAGGTTAATAACTGCTCTTAGTCACTATTGACCAATTTATGATCATAATAGTGATGCTAAACTCTCTTCTTGAGCGTGGGGGAATGAAGAGATAAAGGCAGGCTGGCTCTGCGTGACAAGTCATTCTGTGTTTCACAGCACCTCTTTGGGTTAACCATCCTACCTGGGGTAAATACCCTTTTGTACACATCTGTCTTTCTGAGCTCATTAGGCTGCCAGGGGCTCTGTGCTGTAGCTGCTCTAAAGGTCCCAAGGCAAAAGGCAGAGCTGGATGACTTCAGACCTGACTTGAACTGGATTGAGCTTTGAGCTTTGAGCTTTTGAGCTGAGTTGCTGTGCTTTTTCTAAGTCTATCAGGAGTTGAAAACAAGTGTGGGGAGGAATCATTCTGATTCAGTTGCACAGTTATTTTAATAATCCATCAACCCCAATTAGTCTCGAATGTTAATGATTGGACTGCAGGAGCTACAGCATGGAATGCCATTAAAATGACTTATATTAATTTCTGCTCTTTAAGTGAGGTGGGAGTGTGCATCATTCATCAGCTCTATTGATTTAAGTCAGTCTTGAGCACTTTTGATTTGAGGTATTGACAAATCTAGTCTAACAGGAGTGGAGTAATACCACTGTAAGTCAGCGTGGTACTGGGGATGAGGCATCCATAGAAGAAACCTTACACTAACTTTCATGCCATTGAATCAATGGTGAAACCTTTGGTGAACAAGTCCTCTATTTTTGAGGGTTTTAACTGGGTGGAAAGCGTGCAATCTGTGAACCACTAGTGAAGTGGGATGGGGAAAGAAAGACTTTTCCTACTCTAGAAGCAGGGTGCTTTACACTATAGCAACAGCTCTAGAAATGTTTTTTATATTTGGTATCGCTTACACTGTAATCATTAATCACATGGATGTGTCATGGCAAGACTCAGGGTTCCTCTTGATGCTTTTCTCTTTGGAAGACACTCTTACTTCTTACCTTTTTCCCTCTTCCACTAACAAGCAAGTTCATTAGAGCAAAACCACATTTGCCTTATGAACAGGAGAAGGTTTTTCTCATTGAGATTTTTGTGCAATTACTTGGCAGCAGGAACTTTTGAGATAAGCCAGATTCCTTACTGATGAAAGCAAATGCAGTTACATCAGAAGTAAATACAGTTACTCTTTGAAGAGATGAATAAAGAGTTTTGCAGGGGACCCAAATGACATTCTAGTATAGCTTACTTCTCTGCCATTAAAATCTATAAGCAGAGCATGAGTGTCATCATATTTAATTGAAATAAAAGATTAATGCTGTTTTAGATGATTTATGGTCTCATGTGCTGATTTGTGGTCTCATGGTGGGCAGTAGCAGACCTAGGGACATTATTTGTCTTCCAGTGGCTTCCAAGGTGGGAGTAGTTTTTCTGTTTTATTTTGCTTTTTTTTCTTCTTTTGCAAATCCACACTGCTTTACCTCTTCGATATATCTGACTTTTTATCCAATGCTTGAAATCATGAAAAGACTCTACCTAAAAGAAAAAAATCAAGAAAGGGTGAAATAAAATAAATGCTTGGGGAGTATAGTAGATGAAGGGAAGATAATAAAAACCAACTCCCATTGCAGATGAGGAAAGGTCATCTATCACATATGTCAGAGATCTGTGTAGGTGACTATTAAAAGACAAAGTCAGAGCTGCACCATTATCCCTGAGTGGAATATTGCCCACTGAGCCTCTGGCTCGCTGACAGCTACTTATCTTATATGAATGGATAGGCTCTGCTCTGATGGTGAAATAACCCCCAGCCTTGTTTTTCTGCATTAGATTAACTATTTGAGATACTTGGCATTTCTTGAATATTTGGAAATAATTGGATATTTGAAAATACTTGGACATTTGGAAAAGTATTTAGAGCTGAGGCAAAAGAAAAGTCTCCCCCTCCTTTGCGTAGCAGCAAGCCTCTGCCCGCTAGGCAAGCTGCTCTTCCCCTCCACATCAGTGTCACTCCCCGTCGCTTTTGCCAGCCGAGCTGTGCCAGTTTGGGCTCTTCCTCCCAGACCACGTAGAATGACCTGGGCTGCTCCAAGCTGTGAGAAGGGCCTTGGGGCGGCTTGATGGGAAGGACGTGAGAAATCCCCAGTGCTGGGTGCTAGGGTGGGCCCAGCTGGGGTGGGCTCCTGCTGGCATGTCTGGTGGTGGAAATGCACACTTATTTCCTTTCTGCACATCAGCTCTGAACAGCTTCAGTGGCTTTCTTTTTTCTCTAAATGAGGGAATTGTAGTAATAACAATTTGTCTCCTGTCTCTGAATATCAATTAGAGAATATTTTAAGTCCCTAATTCTCCTGCCTATGCTTGACGAGCACACTGTAGCACTATTCCAACCTTCAGTGCTGCTGTTTCACCAAATGCTCGTTTTTAGTCCAGATTCTGCAAATATCCTGACCTCTTATATTTATTAGTTTGGTCACAGATAATCTGTTTTTGATGGTGACAGGCAATCACATTTACAAAGTCTCACTCTCAACTCATTTATAACACACCTATTTGCTTGAAAAGACATGACTTAAATACATTCCTAATCCTCTTCCGTGGAGTCTGTAGTACATACTTGGATTCCTGCCATATCAGGTTTGTTTGTTTGTTGTAAATAGATGTTTTTGTTTAGTTTTACTTTGAGTTTTCTTAAGGACAAAATCATTGAAGTATTGTGTTGTTTGTTGGGGCTTTCTTTTTTCTTTTATTTTTTGTTCTCTTTAGATTTACCAGCGATGAGGACGGAAGAGCGTTATGCAAGTTTGTTTTCTCTAACAAGGTGAATAGGGATCCTGGTTTTGGGAATCTGAAGGCAGCAAGCCAAAATATGCACTTCCCAAGCTCAATGCTGCAAATTGCGTTTTACGTAGGAGCATGCAACAGGCCATTATGTACTCATGAGCGTAATGAATCGTACTGTAAACTTGCCTCCAGCATCAGACAACTCAGAGGTCGCAGTGCTAACTCATCCATTAGCAAATACGCAGCACTTCTGGGCATACATAGGGACACAGTATAAGCCAAGGCCTTCTTAAGCTTTCTGGCTCCCTTGGGCTGGCTTCTTCCATGGTGCACATCTTATAAGATAGGGTCTTCCTTCGTTTCAGCATAACAGAAACACTTGTTAATGAGTCAGGTCCTGGTATGATATAATGGCTATTTTGCGTTATGGGTTGTACTAGGCTTCTACTTCATTTCTCCTTTTCCTGTATGACTTGGAGGGGAACAGATCCAGCATACGAAAAAGAAAAAAAAAAAGTTGCCGTAATGATTCCATCATGTGGAATGCAAAATTGCAATGGTATTTCCTTTAAACCTCCTCCAACTTCTAGTTTGGCATGAAGTGATCTGTGACTGGGTTCAAATCAAGTTCCTTTATCTGTCCTCCTCAGGACAAGAATCAAAATTTATTATATTATACAGCTTTTTATTTTTAAGGCATTATACTAATACATCTAGGAAAGTAGCTGATAATAATAAGAAAAAAAAGCTTTCTAGCATCACCATAATGTGCTAACAGTTTTGTTTCTTTCTGTAGAGTCAGGAAAGATAACCATCTATGTATCAAAACAAATGAGATTGCTCAGCTGAAATTCAAGCTAGGAATGATGCATTCATAAGCCTGAAAAAACAGGAAAGGAGAAAAAAAAAAGGCAATGAAGGAAGGCAGATTTTTTCTGAGTGGCTGCTGCTATTCAAAGCTGTACAGAGAAACTGGGGAACTCTTGTGTATTTGACTCATCCTGCTTTCTTTTTCCATGCAGACTTCACTTGAGTACTCGAAGTTCAAGAACACATGGAAGAAAGGAAGGAAAGAAAAAGAAAAAAAAAAAGCAAGGCGCAGGATGTATACTTTTGCAGCCTTCACCTATGCACACGTGATGAGTGTGATATGGCTTTTAACTGTTTAATCCACTAGAAGATCTCTAAAAAGGTGTGGTTACCACAGCAACAGCCTCCGAGTTGTGATTTACGGCAGCCACTTCTTGAACACTCCATGGTGCAGACTCTCTAGCTGGTGTCTCTTGGGTTAACCACTGCCCAGCCCGTGCTGCTTCCACCTCGTAAATATCAACTTTCCTCTAGTGACGGCCGTGTGGATGTGTGCTCTGATCGGAGCCCTTTGTGTATTTATCTGGCTTTTATAGAGTTACAGTTTTGACAGTGCCATTTTGTTGGGCAGTAAATTCGCAAGATGTATTGAAGACTGCTGCTGTGGTAAATAGCTCCTATCTGTAGTTCTTCAAACAGACAAAAATCATGCATGACAGAGGTCCTCGGGCAATTTGCTATCTTAGTTTTCAGAACAAATATGAGCCATAGCTTTTAGTTTAGCCTCTTCCATTCTGTCTTGTCCAAATAATTTTTAATCCTTGCCAAGGAAAAGAATAATCTTCTCGATTGAGTTTTCATAAAGGTGCATTTTAATGAAATCTTGGAAATACCTTGAGGTGGTAAAATTGCAGTCTGACTTCTTGCATGTTATACCTTAGTAAAGAGTGAATATTTGAAGGAAAAACTCAGCTTTCTGGGAGCCAGCAGTAGGAACTGCCCAGGCTCATTCTCCCTTGCCTAATGTAGCCCAGTGGATGGGGTTTGATCCACTTGGGCTTGCCCTGGTGAACAATAGAATTAAGCTCCCTTATTTAAGATTTAACTACAGCAACGAAAGTGATTAAAAATACCTTTTAGAAGACATGCTTATTTTCTAAAATAGGCAAAGTCTAAGTAGAAATGAATAAGAAAACACTGAGAACAGAATTATAAGCAGATAGCAGACAACTGCCTCGTGCTGGGTTTAGAAAGGTATAAAATCTCTTACAGCTCGCTCATGCCAGCTAGTCCCTTCAGAGAGTAAACATGCAGAAGGTTAATTATCACAGTTTTCTTTCTGCCTTTCAACTTTAGCTTTTTTGCATGAGCAAAGTAGAAGGGATACGCACATTGAAAAAGCTGCATCAAAGGAAAACAGCCCAGCTGGAAAATAAAGGATTTCACAATGCTCTATAAAGGAGCATAGAAAAGTCAGCTTAATAGCACTAACTGACAGTGCCGTAACCGCCCTTGGTGCCGTAACATCTAGGGAATACTCAGTGTAGCAGCAATGTGGGCATAGTCACCCAGGCCTCCTTGTCTCATTACTTCTTTAGATTTCACACACANCTAACTGACAGTGCCGTAACCGCCCTTGGTGCCGTAACATCTAGGGAATACTCAGTGTAGCAGCAACGTGGCATTGTTGCTACAGCACAAGTCACCTGGGCCTCCTTGTCTCATTACTTCCTTAGATCTCACACACAGTACTAATAATTTAACAAACAGCATGGTAACAAGCAATTCTTACATAGTTCATATCTGTTAAGTCATAAGAACCTGGGGAGAAATTGCACTAACTTTGTAGGTTTTAAAGTTAAAGAAACTTTGGCAACTTTTCCCAAATCTACTTGGAAAACACCTGAGGTTTAGAAGAGTGAAGGTTAGGAAACTGTTGGAGAAAACTCCCACAAAGTTAAAGGAGAAGAAAGCAATTGGCATTTTATACATCTTCCACTCCATAAATACACTTTCATGTACATATACTAAAAGATGTTTACATAACACAGTATTATTCACACCTTATGCAACAGTTATTTTTCATGAACTGAAGACAAAGAATAAAAGGTAAAGCCAACTCTTTAGTACTTTCAGAATAAAATAAATAGGATTCATGTTGTTTGGCTTAGAGCAAACCTGTAGCTCCTCTTTCTGCATTTGTTTTCTAAGATTGCATATCCATACGCACTCCTGCTATAAAAAGGGAGTCACAAGCTCAAAGAAGAGGAATTTAAAAAAAAAGAGTTAAATGTTAAGAACAAAATTAAGCAAGGGTTTTGGTGCTGACTCTTTCAGTATGTGCAGCTGAAATATAAAACGGTATACAAAACATTTCACCTCACATACTTCACAGGAATAGGGAATTTATGGAAATAAGCTGAGTCTTTGACAGTATGGGAAGGACAATTAGTTTGGACCTTGTAGCAGGGCTTTCCAGAACAGAAACTTTTTAAAGATAGCTGTATGGATTTAGGTAATTTTTTAGTGTTAACAGGCCATTACTGTATACTCATGTGGCCCCTTGGAAAAAGACCTAAACACAATATATGTTTTGTTATTTTAACATAATCTACTTGAGGTAAATGGCTCATAAAGCTTGTATTCATCTACAAAGCGAAATATGTGAAAATTTCATGTGCATTGGGGATGAAAGAGATGAAAGTCTTTTATGAGCCTTGTTGTCACAAGGGAGATTGTAAACATTCCACAAATACCCACAAAACTTATCTCCTTCTTAAAAGCTAGTTTTTGCTCTTTACAGTAAGCATCATTTCCATGGAGACTATGGCTGTTGTTTTTTCGCCCTGCAAGAAAAAATTACCTTGACAATGTACACCACATTAATTTAGTGGTTGAGTGGAAATATTTCTCCAAATAAGATGCTTTTAGTCTGAAACAATCTGCAAGCGCTCCTTGCTTTGCTTCGTGACTTAATTTGTCCTTGAAATAATGCCTGTATTTCTCAAGAAAGATGTGCTTTCTAGACCTTTCATACTGTAATTCCTTCAAACACCTGACGTTCTTTCTGTAACACTAATGTATTTCAGAATAAGTCTCACCCATCTGGATTCTGTGAAAACTATTTGAAACTTAATTTCAATTAATGCTGCATAACTTCCTATTCATTCTGACTGATTTGAATGTAGATACTATGTCTAACTTTTTTCGCATGTACTCTTTTCCATGGCTTGTGCAGTTCAAAATAGAAGGACACTAGAAGGATGAAACTGGATTAATTTTGGAAGATGCATGCTTCCTCTTAAGATGCTGTACATTAAACTGATTCATAGCATTATCTTTTAGGCACATACCTCCGATTGAGCTTGAAGTTCTGTCAAACTACTTATACATTTAGATTCTTTGATATACTTAAGTATTACAGCAATAAAATATCTGCAACATAAGAAATGTTGGTAAGATTTTTTTTCCCCAAATCCTAAAAACTAGAAATATTCTGAAATGTCTTTAAATGTTTTGATTGTAGGCTTTGCTACCGAAGAATTATTTCAGGGTATGCTGCACTGGGACAATCTTTTAACCTCAGGGAGGTTCAGGTCTAGACTTTACCAGGACGAATGCCCAGATGGCTTGTCTCATTTTTACTGAGCAATTACACTGTTTTGGTCAGATCCTCTGCAGTTAGCTACGGGCATAACTATGCAGAATTTGCAAGAGCTTTGCCTTCCTCCCCTTGAGAAGCTGAATTAGTCTGTGCATTGCAGAATATCTGACAGATGTTTGATGCAAAGTCAGTGTGTGGCAAGTCAATTAATCTTTCTATGCCTCAATTCATTCCTCCATAAAATGTCACGCGCATCTCCCAGGGTGTTATGAAGCTCAACGGATATTTATTACACACCCTGAGAATCTCTTATGAAAGACACATAGCTACATAGCAGGGCACATTTTTGCTTCATACCTCAGATTTTCAGGGCGTTTGATTTCACTTCAGTATGGCTCCAAAGCCAGAAGTTCTGCAAGGTCATTCATATCTATTTTCAGTTTTCATTATTACTGTAACTTCTTTAAAGTAAATAACTTCACTTGATGGTGGCTTTGAGATTACAGTTACAGTTAGTTTTTGCTTTTTCTTGTAGAACGTTTTAAAAACATGAGCGATTTTAGTGTGGAAAACTGGCATAAAATGAACAACCGCTACAGATACTGAAGTAATAGGATGATTGACCTCTACCGCTGATTAGACACACAGCCTTGCTTATTCTAAGGCTATTTTTCCTCTGGATGTTACCATGTTTTAATCATAAGGCTTTTGTGATAAGGAGAAAGGCATTCAGGTCAGAGCCTCGTGGAGGCCTCTCTGTGCTGCCTGTTGGCTCTGGTACAACCAGCAGTATGGATTTTATGCAGTGCAGTAACAGGAATTTAGAGGAAACTTTGCTTTGCTGATTTTAACACAACAGCTTGTGCATTATACTTTGTACCTGCATTAATTCTCTTTGCTCAGTTTTCAGCTTTTCCCCAGCCATGCCTTGCAGCTCTGTTTCACAACCTGGAATTGTCTTGGAGCCACCCCAGCTATTTGATGTGACATTTCTAATGCACAAGATGACCCGAGAAAGCTACATGTAATTTTGAAAGACAGAAAGCAACTGATATAAAAAGCTGCTTGTTGTAATATCACTTGTCCAATGAGTCTGAGATGAGTTGTCTGACAGCCCTAGATTAATTTTCTTTTTCATGATGCATTTAGCTAGGAGGGCAAAAGGTATTTCTGTATGATCTGGGGATTATGAGCAGTTTTGTAGTGTAGTTTTGATGTGTCATGTACTTTTACTTTCCTTATATTTGACAAACCCATGCTCCTGAGAACCCAAGCCATATTTGTGCTCTTTGAAATCAGCAGATTAAATCAGGAGTAAATTAGGCCTATTTCCCATTTAGTGCGAGAAAAAAAAAAGTCCTCTGCTTTTTTTGTATATCTAGGGGTTGGCTACTCTGAGATGTTTTGCCAAAACCACTTGTCAGACTCTTTCTATATGCGACATACACCCCTATGTCCGCTGCTTGGCAGCAGCAAGTATTGCTTTAGTACACACTCGATTGTCAATTATTCCTTTCCCAGGTGCTAGTAAAACATCTGCCAAGCCACCAAATGTAATGAAAGTACTGAGTAACTGTGCTCCTTACCTTCTGCTGAAGTGTTATTGCACCTGCTGATTTCAGATGTGTAATCAGAGCCCACAAGTTTGTGAGTGCAGTAGTTATTAAAGGAGAAAAAAAAAGTCACTTGTGTAGGAACCGACTTCTTTAATAAAAAGCTCTTTCCTGTTTCATTATTTTTTAATTAATACTAATATTTTAAATAAATAGCAGGAAGAAATAAATGATATTTTATGTTCAGAAAGCAAAATAATTAAATGGATCTCATGAAAAAGCATATATTTTTTTTTTCTCTGCAGCTGGGTCTAAATATTCATTTTTCCTTCGTTAGGAAATTAACCGTATTCTCTGTGTGACATTTCTAAAGAGGAAAACTGAACAAATTCTTTCATTAAGCAGCAGTATTTCTTATAAGCCTGCTTGATTAGAAAAACTGAATAAAACTTGAGTGGTAAGAAATCTGTAAAAATAAATTAAAACCACATTTCTCATGAACTCTACATTTCTTTAGGGGAGTAATTTCTATAAGACAATTCTCTTCTGATGATATTTATTCTATACTTTTCCATCCATTTGATCATTTTACGTTACACAGGATGAGATATTCCTCATAAGAATATTCTTCCTTATACGTTCATGGCTCAATTCCAAGACTGCTGTCTTCATGAGGACATTTTAACTGGGAACTCTCCATGAGCAGCATAACCGGTCCTTACCTTACAAAACGTCACTGAAGAAGGCAGAATCATCTTTTTTACCAAGTAGCCTGGAAGATCAGGACACCGTGATACGGCATGAAAACCCCTGGTTCAATTCTTTCTTTTCCCAAAGAAAGAATTGCAACTCAGTATGCAATTCAGTATGTTTTATCCAATGTTTACCTTTTTCCAAGTGTGCTTAAATGTCTTTGAAATGGCAGATCTCTTCAGTGATCCACTGAGATATCAATCTGTTGAGATATCAAATACACTGTTCAATGCAGGAGGGATACTTCGAGAAGAAGAAGCTGAGAGATCATAACTTCATGACTTCATTTGAATATCTAACACACACTTTTTCTAACTCAGCACTGCCGTTCCTACTTTGTCGCAGCTTCCCTATATCTCTTCCTTCCATTGCAGCACACTTCGTAACCTTCTCTTCCCCACAATTTGGCTGTCTCTGAAATGCTCAGAAAATCACTGCTGCTGAGCTCTAGCCCTGCACGCTATGTTACCTGTTGTCACTTGTTCTGTCACAGAAACACTGTGTGGATTTAGAACACTTTTTCTCATGCGTTTCCTACACTGGTGCACAGTAGGACCCCAGGCACATAGGGTGGTCACAGGTCATGGTTATAGCAGTATACAAGACTGGTCAGTTGGAGGGGATCTCCGCAGGTTGTCCTGTCCCACCACAGCAGCACTGCACAAGTCTGCCCGTCACTGGTTCTTCCAAAGTAGTGGTGTTCTTCCAAAAGGTAAGCCATGCAAACTGGTTCTTTCTTCAAGAAAAAGATGGATTTTTTTTTTACCTGGATCTCCAAGAGCTTGACTTTAACCATTTGGGTGTTGAGTAAAAGGAAGAGGACACCATTTCCCCTGCCTCTGAGGCATTTTTTGCAAGGTTTTACCTGGACACTTTCTCAGGGCGTATAAATATGACTGCTTCCTTTAGTTGTGTCAGTAGGAAAAACCTGATTTATCCTATAGAGGTAAGAGCAAAAAACATTTAACCACATGGTTATCATGCCAAGATTCAGACAGTTTAGAACAAAATGCTCAGCAGTAAATATAAAGTACTGTTACTCCAGGATTAGGCATTGACTGAGAAGTGTTTCTCAGGTAAAGTCATTTGGGGGAATCTATCCCATAGACAGCTATTTTGTGATAAAATCTGTGCAAGTTGCTTCTTTTGCAATATCCCGAGATGGATGGATTTCTTTAAACTGCAGCCCAAGCTAAGCATGAACTTGGTTCTAGTAGGATTTCAAATAAATTTAGTTGATTTCAAGGGTCTGTTTGGTCTTGACTTGAAGGGGCCATCTCTGTTGTGATGACTGGTGATTAGTACACGAGCTGAAGAAGAGTGGGAAGCAGACTCCAAGATCTCCGCTAATAAAATAACATTTTGGACCTGCAAGTGAATTCGTTTTTCCTACTCTCTCCAACAAACTGTCTCTCATCTATTAAGTTTCCTTCTGTCATTCACACTTCTGAGTCACAGCATTGCAGACAAGATATTTAAAAATTAGAAAAACAACCACCATTCTGCAGAAAGCAGTGCAAGTCTTTGAAATTTGGTTTGGTGTTTCAGTTTCAAGATTAAGTCTAGCAATCAAGCAGAAATGAAAAAAATGGGCTCAGCTAAAATAAAATGCACTATCTCTATGTGCTGTTGAAAACGGGGAATGTATTCCTCCTGTGGGGACTTTCATGTGCATGCTGCTGACTTCAGGGAAAACTGTGTGAGAGAGGAGGGTAGAAATATTTATCTCAGACATCCATCAATGCCTCGTTGATTAAGATATTCATAAAGATCTTTTCAATAGCACCTTATCTCCTTGTTACATACGTATCCAAGGTTTCTTAAAAGAGAATCTATTTCAGGTGGTACCTGCTTTTTACGTGATGTATTATTTCTTTAAATGAAAGCTGTGAGTGGCTTGAAAGAAATCCCTCCTGCANAAAAAAAAAAGCCTTAAAAAAGCCATTTTGCAGAGATGCAGGGGAGATGGCTGTATTTGCATAGGTGCTCCCCTGTGCAAGATGGCCCTGTGGGCCAGTAGGAGCCTTTTCACTTAAGAACTTGGGCTGGGCAGGGCTGAGGCAGGCAGAGAATTGTCCTTGCACTTAGAAAACCCTGGGGTAATCCTAAGGGAATTGCACAAGGCTTCCTTTAAATGCAACACTGTGCTAGTTTTGATTTTGCATCAGAGCTGCGTGGTAGCCCTGGGGCTATTTAGTTGTTGGCAGTTTGCTTCTTGCCTTCATGTTCCTGGTGGCTTTTTCTCCAAAACTATTCAGTTCTCTCTAGAGGATTACAGTCTAAAACCAAGAAATGTGAAGATTTGTGGTGTCCAGCGCAGACTGAGGCCCACAGCAATGTGACTAAACTCATGAGAGGAGCTGATGGGATGAGCTGGGCCCTTCAGAAAGCGTCTGAAAGAGGCCACAGGCGGCAGAGGAAGGTGCCCGAGGTCGCTGTGCTGCCCAGCAGTAGTTACAAGTGCGGACAGGAGTGAAACTGCACCCAGAGAGGCCACGTCCCTGCCTGCTCCAGAGCAGCTGCTGGGAAACCCCTCCCGAGGACCTGCAGCGCACCCGGTATTTGCAGACCCCTTCTCTCCAAAAAGCGAGTGAATACAGTCATTTCTCATGCTGTGTGCTCAGAAGACAGTGTGTGGTATTACCACTCCTCAGGTAGAAATTTAGTAACCGTCCTCAATCGTATAATAAACTGTTATGGAGTAAAATAAATCATCCTGGAATAAAAAGCAGAGCCCAGTTCTGTGCAAGCGAAGGCTCCAACCATAGGCCGATACAGTTATACCTATCTCTGCTCTCTCCATACTACTGAATTACTAAATGATTTTTTTTGTACCCACACTAAAATAGACAGGCTCAGATTAGCCTGGTGGTTGGTGGCTGGTTGGAGTTTTGGGGAGTGGGAGTGTTTGGAAGGAAAGGAATTGAATGCTTTTTCATAAAAGTGGGGACCGAATCTAGAATTTCTGTTTCTTAATAAGGATGTGAAAATCAATGCTATTTTATTAATGTAGTTCTACCTGTCTTCATCATTTTTTAACACATTTTGAAATGTGCCTAATGGCAAGAAGAACTAATCCTGTTAGGATAGCGTCACAACAATCTGAGTAAGATTGGATTAAGTTATCAGAGATATGGGCACATGAATATTGAGCGTTAATTAAGATTTTGGCATTCTAAGCACTGAGCTGTTTTCAGTATTGTGGTACTCTCTGCAGGTGTGCAGAGGTAAAGCTTCCAAGAGTCAAAGCAACTTCACCTCCAAAAGCAGCTCCGAGGTCATTTCAGCACTGCAGTGTTGGAGGCACTGCCTAAAGCCCACTTTGCTGTTTTTTTGACAAAATCCAAAGTGATTTCTCCAAACTTTTTTTTTCTCCTCCGTAGACAAAAAAGGACTTTCTGTGATCTGCTTAAATTAACTTGCAATGCAGTTAATTGTGCAGATGCCCTGTACTTGTGTATATCAGGCGGAATTTGTCTTTCTTTGGGTAGTCAGTGTTTTGGAAAAAAAAAAATAGATGGAAATAAATGTTTCCTACAGCTGTTTGTAAAATCTTTCAGTGCTGTTGCACATGGGTTATTTTAAGATTTACACTGTAATTTGAGCAGGAAGTTTGGAAAAGTCATAATTTCTTTAAAATTTATTTATAGAGAGGTAGGAAAGCACACAGATATTCACTAAGTACTTCCTTATTTCATAGCTTGTCATTCCCCTAATCTCTCTCTGGGGAGCCGAGATACCAGTGCACAGCACCAAGTGGGTTTGCCTTTATGCCATCTGTGAGTGGTGCTTCAGTGGTCTGGATCAGTTTTTAGCTGTAGAAGAAAACATTGAAGAAGGACAGGGGCTTAACAATAGCAAAATGAAAAAAATGAAGTGAGGGCAGGCAAAAAATAGAAGGAGATAGGAATCTGTTGGCTTCATTTTGCCTAAGAATTTTTGAAAGTTGACTGTATTTGCTTCATGTCCCTTTCATATGGTGCTAAACTGAGGTGCTGGATTCCTGGTTGGCCCATCTCTGTTCACAAATTTCAGCTTGCACAGCTCATGTGCTGCCAAGATTATTTGTCTTCATAGTTTCAATATCATTTTACATGTGGCTACTCTTCCAAGCGAGGTTAAGCAGAGGGGAGATAAATCAGAAGTGAGGATGCAACAAAAGATTTTTGTCCATACCTGTGACCAGTGACCAGATTGTCAGCCCTGCAGTTTGACCTGTTCTTATTCCAAAGAGGTGGTCTGGCCTCTTGAACATGCTTATTGCATCTAGCCTGAGCCAGTCCATCAAGTCTAATGAGTATGTTCAGGTGTGAACAATATTTCTGTATCACAGCATCGTCTTTCCTCAATTCATGTGCTTCAAAACCCAGCTAATTCAGAGCACTTGCAAGTAAGGAATTGACATGCATTTTTTTTTGAGAATTCAGTGAAATTGCTGATGCATTTCTGACACCTTAGAGCACCTCAGCCTTTGGTGGTGGTGGTATGAGACTGATGGCATTAGTCTCTGTCTTTGAAAGCTCACTTTATTGCATAGTAAAACCAGGACTCATGGATGAGCTTTTAGATAGCACCTGAAACCTGTCAAACTTCCAGAGTGATTCTGAGGGCAGAAAAATGCAGTAATATCCATAGGTGGCATTAGATCCATTCTGTTCTGACACCAGGCAATAGCTGGTGTCTTTTTTAAGTACACTGGGAGAAAATGGTTGTTACTCTTATTTACGCCCATCTGCTCATCATAAGCTCCAAATGAAAGATCCTTTGGTGAACAAAATACATCTCTTCTACCTAGCATCAGTTACTCAGGGTCTGGTATAGGGAAATGAGTGTAAATGACACTAACATATTCTGCAAGGGTCTCAGATTCGTTTTGCAGATCTGTAGCAGACAATCCTTTGGAAAGTCTTGAAATATTCATATTTTTCTCATTAAAATGTCTGTCTACCTTTAAGCAGAGTGTTTTGTTTCCTTTACTGTTCACTTAACTATGCATCTTCGTAAGAAAAATAAAATTAAATTTGAAATGGTAGGACAGAGCAGTGGTAGGCGCACTGCCACTGTAAACAGTATATCCAAGTAAGACATCTTCTGTGGTTAGGTGTAACTGTTCTATGCTGCCACATTGGTGGGAATAGCATTCTTAAAATACACATATACTCATTTCTATTATCACAACTATTTCAGGTTGGGAATTGGTTGTCATGGCTGGCATATTTTTAAGCTGCTGCATAAAATACATTTTTTAGCATTTATTAAGGACGCATTAAAAACTCAGAAAGCTTTCTAAGCAGGGAAAACATTTTGAAACAGTATCTCAGGTTGAATCGAACATCCTTGGTAGGAGAGAGAGGAAAAGAGATCTCTCAAGGTGTCAGTAAAATATGAGCTTGTCTGTTTTTATGATGAATGAAGAGCAAAGTCTGGGAAGGAGCTGCAGAATAACTGAAGGGAACCTCGGGGTTATTAAAATACTGCAGATGCAGTATGAGCCTTTCTTTCTCCATTCCTGTCTCAGAAGATCATTCAGCCCAGTTGCACCACTTGTCTCACAGCAGGTTGGGGAAATGGAGCTTGTTTCTTTTAGCAGCGCTGGATCAAGGCTGCCAGTCGATCTGAGACCTATTGTACACACAGGAGTTACATGCACAGAAATACACTGGGTTAAGTGGAAGGAAGAGATTGCGCTAAATTCCCGGGTTCCTTGATGTGTCTCTGCAATGCTTGAAGACCTGCACATCTTGCTGGCAACTACGTCTGTGGTCTTGCTCAAATCCACGCTTGTTTCAAAGATTATCACTAAAACAGGCAAGAGCAAACAGGCACGAGGATAAAAACAGGAAAAGGAAGGGAAAGCAGGTATAACGATACTGGAATATAGCGCACATAGAGTAGAAGCAACAGGGTAAGATAATATGGAAATGCAATGTGTCACATATCTACAGCTTTTATCTGTCCTGAGCTGTTATCTGCCCTGGTCCCAGTGACCTCTACGGCTTCGCACTCCGTGCAGGGCAGAGGTGCCCTCTGTCCCTGCAGATCAGGTGCGCACTGGTGTTCTCCCTAGTTTGTCTGCAGGGTTTTGTGAGAGCGGCTCCATGGAAACATAGGGCACCTCTGGCCTTGGCTCAGGAGAGACCTGTTAAACCGCTAAATACCAGTTTCTTAAAGTCCAGACAAAAGCACGGTGCCTTCTCTCTGGTCCCATGTTAGCCATTCGCATTTTACACTGTACTGTTGCGACAGTCATTTTAGCTGTTTGATCTGCACTAAAATGACTTGCCATCAACCTTAATCAGAGTTATTCTTTTAAGACTTTCACAAAGCCTTAATACCTAGCTTAATTGGAAAGAGGAATTTGTCTTCAGCAACTCTAACAGGTTCCCAGTTTTAATGACTTATACCACGTATTGCACGTCACTGCAGGATTGCAAAATGGTTCCCCTGCAGCTAAAATTTCTGCATTTCTGAAAATGGAATTCTACTTTTCTGGAAAAAGGCAGAAAGGAAAAGGGGAAAATATGTAGTTTTGAAAAGAAAAGTCAGCTACTTCAGTAGTCGATGTGTTAAAAATAGCCTCAGTGAAGACAGATTAGTGTATAGGGATATAGGAAAATAGTGACATGTTAGAAATGGTGGTGGAAGATAATAGAGAAATGTGACGTGTCTCATGTCTCTATTAGCTGGTTATTGCGATTGCATTTTTGAGGCGTCCTCATGAAGAGGCTGTGCTGCTAGGAGAGATCATGTCAAAGTGACCAATGCAGTAACAAATCTGTTGAGGTGTTTTTTAAAAGTGTATGTGAAGGAGGGTGGGAGCTTTCCCTTTAAACGGTGATTTCATAAACAAAATACCAAAATAATAGGGAGAACTGATTGAATTTAGCCAACTGATATGTCACCATAGCAACCATACATGATGGCTCCACGCTGGAAATGCGTGGTCTTTTCTGGGATTAAAATACTGTTTTGTTTTGTTTTGTTTTAACATTTAAAAAATGTCTGCTAGGATTTTGCATTTGAAAGAAGAGTTAGTTTTGTTTTATTTTACAGACTGATAGGGTATGATGGGGAGAAAAGACGTGGCTGCTTTGTGTGCTGTATTGGCTTGGTTTCCTGTATGACCATATGTTATCTTCAGCAGGAGAGTAGGGAAAGCCGAACAATTGCACAATGCCTAACCAGAAGAAAAATGTGGCACCTTTTTTTTTTCTTCTCTTTTTACTTTCACACCTAGCAGCCATGGACCTGAGACCACGATCACGACCGTGGCACCTTAAGCTGGACTACTTTCAGCATTGAAATTTGAATTCAGCATTTTGTCTTTTCTTCAGTTAGGTCAAAAAGCTAATGCTAAGCAAATCATTTAGTTGTTTTTAAATAAATGGACTAACTTCTGTTGGAATTTAAAATGTGCCTCCTGTTAAATTGAGTTGCAGAGGTGTCAACAGTTAGAAAAAGACCTAGCAGACTAATCAAGCCAGTATGCTGCGATTTGGGCTTTTCAATTGAGGAAACCACCCAAACATTTGTGCAAAAAAGTGTTTGTCTGGATTGCTATGAGACAGTTTCACATACTGTTTGTTGGCTATTCTTGTACAACACAGTGGCAGCAGCAAATTGTGTCTTCTTATAGCATTTTAACAGAAGTTTGTTTGATCAAACCTCAGAAAAAATATTTTAATACAGAACAAAACCCTTGTCAATATAAACCAGACTGACATTTCTCTTCCAGAGAGCAAACCCCAAGCAATTATTTTTGGAAGGACAAAAGAATCTGTATTCTATATAGCTTTGAGGAATATTAAACCTAAAATATAAAATAATAATATGCTATGTTAATAACAAGCTTTAGCAGCAGGCCACATAGGACAGGCAATCCCTGAAGCTTTCTATCTGCTTTCAAAATGCTCCTTCTGCCTCTGAGTGATAGCTTAGCTGCTGAACAGCTCTGTCCATGCTACCTAGGAGTAAGCCAGTGATAGCACCTTCCCACAACCAATTATTGTTGCAATAAGGCTGACCTAGCTAATTAGTCTGAAACAGCATTAAAAGCATCAAAAGTATTTTAGCTCTTTTTGGTTTCCAATATACTCAAGGCAAAAGACTGAAAATGCAGATCTTGGCCACGTAGTTGAGGCCACAATTCTTCTAGTCATGAGTTATAGCAAGGTTGTCTTTTGCCAGTCTCCCCTCTTGTAGCAATGAGTGGATATGTGTGGAAACTGACCTATAGTATCTCCTCCTGAGCTGCATTTTGCTTCCCTGAGGGACTATGTCAAATGTTACTAATAACCAAATTGTTTAACATCTTATAAAAGTCTAATGTATTTGAATTTGGTTTCTTCTCTAAGTTTTCTATGCTGGAGGTTACAGGATAGGACAGGAGAGGGAGCAAAAATAAATGAATATAGCCCCTATTTACACACGTACACACCACACACATAATATATTTATATATACCTATATATTTGTGGCTTTAACTTTCATTTTTCCTGGAATAGTTTGACAGGCATTTGTGTTTAAGCTTGAGTACTCCTGGGCTTATCCAATATACTAGACATGAGTGTCCTGGAGCTTTCCACGACGAGAAATAGTGCTTGGAGAAATAGTGCTTCTCCTCCTCCTTCTCCCCTTCCCTCCATTCCCTTCTTCTCCGCCTCCCCTTCCTCCATCCAGTGCATACCCCTAACTACATAGGGGTACATACATACATCATTGGGATGGTTCTCTAGTGCAAAATGCGATATTTGGAAGAGGGTTTTGTGCTAATTGCTTAACTGACATTAGTCACTGATGGTAGCTTACTGACATCCGTGAAACGAGGTGAGAGACACATCCTGCGAGCAAATCCCCACGTGCAATTTCTCACTGTCATCCTTTTCTGTGGCTTTTGCTGTGAATTTCTGGCAATTTGTATTTTCACTTACAAAACAAAAACACATAAGACATTATCATTTGATAAAAGCATTACATAAAATGTGCAAATCACTAGAAAATTTTAGCAAGTAGAGTGAAATTGTGAGATGAGAAGAGTTGGTTGTTTTGCAAGAGGTGATGGGGAGGAGGATTGCTTTTTGTTGTGACTTTTCCATTACGTTCCTAAAGTCTTCTAGCTGATTTCCAAATTACTGAATGGAAAGTGATCAATATAGTAAACTACTGCTTATCCATCCCTAATGCTTAATTGGATCGATAGCTTCCCATTTGCAACATACCACTCATGAAGCCAACATGTAACAAACTTATTAAATGGAGCAAATTCTGTTGGGAGAAAACTATGTAATGTTCAAGGTACTGTTCTGTGGCATAGCACGTGCTACAGGATATATGCCTTTAGCAGAAAAAAAGTCAAACTTTGAGGACTCTCTGAACTTTCCAGCTGTCCCTCAGACATCTATTATTCACTGCTAATTTACAGTAACAGATTTCGCCCACTGACTCTTTTTCTGCGTGTCTATAAAACCCACAAAATTGTTGATTTTTTGCCTTTGCTCTTCTACTCCTCAGGGATGTCTCTCACACAAGGTAGAAAAACACCAGTGAAGCAATAGCAGACTTACTTATTTTTTTTCTAAAAGTAGAATCAATAACATCTTAGATGATGTTAATATATTACATTTACTACTGTATGAACTCTTAATTTTATTTCTTAAGAGTAGTTCCAGTGCATATGGTCTTGAATTTCCAGGAGATTTGAGTCATGCTGCTACGAAATTGTTATATTTAAGTAGCACAAATGATACTTCTTTTGCAGTAACTCTTTCTAATCATCAATTGTACAAATCCCTTCTTCTTAAAAAATCTGCATTTTTGTCTTATGCGTAAATGAAACTGGCCTAGAAGGCTTCAAAATGTATATTTCATCAGCAAATCATTTTTATATGCCCATACAATTGATTTGATGCCTTTTCCTACTCAAGAGAGATATTTTAAGCTGGTTTCTGTTGGCTTGTTTGATGTTTGTGCTGAATTTTGTTTTTTTCTCTTCTGTGAGGGTCATCATGCAGAATGATAAAGAAGATGCCCAGAAGGCAGCCTTTTGTCTCGTTTTTCATTTTTCCCCTATTCATTTTGTCGGGACTGATCATCGCATGTGTAAGGCTGATTTGCTTGTTTGCAGCCAGCCCTTGAGCCATGGAGTTGTCGCAAAGCAGCATTTCCCTTTAAAATATGACAGCTTTGGCAAGAGCAACATGCGAAAGGCTCATCCCGGTGATGCTTGGCATGCTGACAGTGGCCACAGCAATCTCTAAGCAGTGTGTTCTGGTCTTGCGTTTGGATTTTCAAGGTGGGACATTGGTCTTATGCTGTTCCCTTGAGGTGCTGTATCCTCCACAAACGTTTTTTTTCCATTGCTGTGCCCGCTTGGTTGCCCGAGAAAGCCACATCCAGAATGGTGGAAGCTCTCTGAGGCCAGTGGCCACAGCTAGGAACCAGTGCAGTGAAAACTATTGGAGAATTTGCGTTTTTCCAACCTTCATTGCTGCAACAAGGGCAATTGAGAAGTATTTAAACCCCCCATGGCAGCGGAGCACTGCGACCTCCCTTTGCAATGCTTCCATTCCCTTGGAGGAAGAAGTGGGCAGCCACAGCAACCGCCCCAGGAAAGGTGGCTCCTGGCCGGCCAGGGCAGCACTTGTCCTACCCCAGACTTAGGCCATGCTCAAGACGGCCCCCAGCTCTGCACAGCCCCTCAGGAGATACCAATGGGGCTTAGTAAATACTCGCATGGGATTGCATCATTGGCTTTCCTGGGGAATCAAGAGGTGAGAGATGTTTTTGGGTGGCGACCAGGGAGAGACATGGCACTGGTGACCTCTTCCAGCTCAGTTTCTGAGCAAAAATATTTTTGAAGTTCTTTTCTTATGTGTCTTACGTTTTCTTTTTTCCACCCACTCTCCCTTGCTTAGAGCTGCTTAGAATCACTTGGGATGGAAACGCATGTGAAAAATGTTTAATCGTGGTGACAACCCTATGTGCAGTGTCATGCTGAGGGAAAAGCCTGCATAATCTGCAGATCTGCAACCAGTTGGAGGCATTGCATGGACTGTTATGTCCAATCAACCAGAGATGCTTTATAACCCTAAAAATAACACTGACAGTCTCCCCTGGACCAGCCTTAGCTACTTATACAACCCCATAAGGTATAGGTGCAGAAACATTTCAGAGTTCAGGCGCTCCACTCTGGTAGTTGTTGGTTTTAATGACAGGCAGTATGCAGCTGTTTTCACAATTGTTCAAAAATCATATTCGTAGCACTGAAAATAAAAAAATAAAAAAAAAGTGGAGCAAGAGCCAGGATCCGATTGTGAATGCATAGCAGCACTGGTGCACTAATTATAATTTTGCCACAAGCAATTGTCACAGTCATAAAACTGCCAGTCTGTTTGGTGGTGGGCAGCTTTCTATCTCACAGACATCTGGCAGAATCAGCAGAGGACGATTAGCTTGCCAGACCGCCGGCTGTGTGCAAGAACAAAAATTTTCCGTGTTGAAGAAGGCTGGAGAGATCGGTCAATCCTATGACAGAGATGGTGGGCTTAAGCACTGTGAAACGGTGTATCATTTGGCATTAAACAAAAAAAATCTGGGAACACATTGCCTTGGCTTTTACAAAGCTTATTGTTGCTCTCAAATAATTGTGTACCCTTCAGAATACAAACAGTTCTGATTTTTTTATGCTTTTGTAGGAGGGAGATAAGTTGCTTTGGCATGAATTTCCCATGCCAGAGAGCACACAGGTGCACCATATCTGGCAAGGCAGAGGGTCAAAGTATGCCTTGGAGATGCTCCCTCCTGCATCCCTTCGCTCAGTGATGGAGATGTGCCCTTGAATAGCTATATACTTACCTGAAGTCGGCTGGACGTCTTCCAAGGACACAGACTGGCACTGAGAAAAGGCCGCTTTGGAACAGGCACAACGTGTGAGCAGATTCTGTCATTGCAGAGCTTTCTAGCCCTGTTTCAGTACTTCATTTAAACAACGCAGCAAACCGGTTGAACTTTGTATGACAATGTGTAATACAGAAAAATATTCTGAGCTTGTCAAAGGCTTTCAGAAAAATAAAATTTCACAAAGAAAGAAGATCAAGTTCTACTCTTTTCTCCGCAAAGTGGAGCGGAATATTGCTTCTAAACCCCTGCATTTCCCCGCTGACATTACCATCGGTTGCCGTACGAGCAAGGGCCTCGGTTTCCTGCTGCCGACTGTGGCTGAGCAGCTGCGGGAAGGCGCTGTGCGAGCTCCCCGGAGAGCAGCGCTGTTAATCTAGTTACCGCTGAAGCAGGCAGAGAGGTTCTGCCTCGCAGGGCTGGACCTGCAGTACTCCGTATCTCCTCTTTCCGCTAGATACAGGAGGTTGTTTTCCATGTTAAACTTTGCCAATTTGCCACTGGTTTACATAAAGAATTTTTTTAAAAAGTAAACCTAATTGATTTTGGTAGACAAAAGCACTCTGGGACAAGGAATTCTTTGCTTTACTTGTTTGAATACCTTCTCTTAATGAAGGTTTAGATCTACTAATTTTGCTACTAGTTGTAGGAACATTTATTGAAAGAAGTCCTTTTGCACCCTGTTCAACTGCCAAGTGACGAATGTTGATCGACATTTTGCAGAAAATGGGCCAAACCTTCTCTTGCCTTCTCAGCAAAATAGGATTGCATTCAGTTTATCTACCTGGACATTGATCCTAGAAAAGGAAACAAATGAGTTCTTCCCTGGAGATTTTTGATGCTGCATTACCCACAGTCCAGTTCTTAGTGGGGGAAGCACAAAGGGCAGTCAACTAAATGGGAAAATTATTATAGGGATGGCTGGAAATGTTTCCTGTTCAGAGAGAAAATGAAAACAACAGCACGAATTTGTAATGTCTTTTTCACCCCATTATACTCAGCTGCAGTTTTACAGTAGGAGGAATAATAAATGTTACAGGGTTATGTAGCTGGAACCTTGTGTTGATCATGTGTGCTGGGTGCCAGAGCCACACATGCCTGTGCCTGTAGGTGCCAGCGGAGCTCTGCCTCAAATCCTCCTCAGCTTACCCCAGTTCTCCTCAAAGATACTCCCTAGGACCTCTTAGTAAATTAATTTTTTTTGTATTTTGCTTTTTAATATGCAGTGGTACTCTGCAAAAGAAACTCGGGATTTTCACCCATTGTGCACTCTTCAAAATATGCTGGAGCTGTGCACTAGGGAAGAAAGACAGGTTTTTACAGAAAGGTTATTGATGAATGACAGTAGAGAAGGACTTTAGTCTGTTCATATTTGGCAAGTGTGATTTTCTAAATTTCCAGGAACTTAAATGATTCTTATCTGCTTATATCTGCAAGTATACATAGTACACACAATTCCATCTTATTATAAAACTGTGGCTTTTAATAATACAACCCATTAAAGAACTTCCAAAATCAGTTAATTCTCATATAAGAAAGAAAATATATTTGGAAAATCAAATTTAGACTTTGAGAAAAAAAACATTAATGGCATGCTATCATGAGTTATGGGAGATAAGTCACAGCAATATTTTCAGAGGTTTCTTACCCACATGGTTAAAAATGAATACTTTACCCCAAAAGCAACCAGATTCAAATAGCAGTTTTAAACTGGCTGTCATAAAAAAGATAATTGTTCCAAATAAAAACATTTTTATTTCTTTTATAGTTTTTAAAATCAAATTAGCTTAATCTCTTTTATGTTTCTATGACTTAGCATCCTGTAGGTAACCCAGATAATAATGTGAAAGCTGTGAACATTGTAAAGGACATTGTAAATGCCAAGAGAAATGCTGACGCACTCTACCATCCTTTCCTCCCTTCTACTATATGATCTCTCTTTGTTCATTCCTGAGTAAAATGTGAGAGAGAATGGGGCTTTCTGTGTTGGCATTGTGAATTCCAGCATAGCTACAAAAAAACTTTTGTCCTTTAATTGATTGCGATGAGTAACAAATGGAAGTAGGGTTTGCTTTTGAGCTAGGAATAGCCAGTAGGAGCAGAAAATAATGACAGAGGGCACAGATATCCTGCTAAAAGCAGTGTTCCTCTTGCCCGTATGCCCCATGACTGTCAAAATATAATTTGGATTAGAAAACACTGGATACTCTTTCTGCATCATTTTCTCACTATAAGAGAGAGAAGATTTAAGACTAACCTGCTGTGGGAAGGGAGATCTTTGCTCAGTATCATTTGAGGGGGAAAGGGAAACTTCCTGGGGGAAGAAATGTTTTGCCGACCCAGTGCTAGGGCAGCTGGTGTGTTAGGCGTCTTCAGAGCATCTGGAGTCTCTTTGTTAGACACACCTCTTTTCCCTGCTCCTCTTGGATAGATGTTGGACCCTAGTAAGTGCAGGATTAGTTAAAGGTCTTTTTCTCCAGCTGTGAAAAGATTCACCTGAAGTATATGATCTCATTGAAGCAGTACACTGAAAAAGGAGGCAGTTTAGAAGAGGTTAGACTTGTTAGATCTTTGTTAGACTCTCTGATAGAGCTGGGATAGAAAATCTAAAAGTTTCAACTCAGAATAATATCATCATATTCTTAAGGAATGGAGGTCAAAAATTTGCCTTTTTTTGCCAGGTGCATCACCTGCCTTTCTTTGCAATCCTCGGTTCCCTTTTATCCTTAGGCCAACAGGCTAAAACTTTAGGATTACCCACTGAAAAGAGTACTTTATAGCATTAAAGTTTAGCTTAAGTCATGCTCACTTCGGAATTTCAATCACTATTACCTCTCATATATAAAATACAGTGTACCATAGGATGTATAGTACACCTTGGTGGGAAGAGAAATATTGTCTTTGAATGTTACTTAACTAATTCCAGAGTAATGTGAACTATTCTTTGCAGCTCATAATTATCTATTCTGTTTCTTTCATTTTGCTGAGTAAATTTTATAAGGAGCATGGTTGTTGCAGAGATCAAAAACACCCTAGCAGAATGTCAATAGCACTTTAGGTCCCTGACATGCTTCTGGACCTACTTCTTTATCATATGATCAGATGACATAACCTGATTTAAATAGTCATATCTTCCAATATGCCTTTTAATTGAATGGCATTGTGATTAAGTGTGAGAAGAATGTATTATTTTATACTTCTTAGATGAGTTAATAACATTAATCATGAATCACTAATCACTAAATTCTATGCTAAATCACTTTTAAATGATTATTTTAAACTAAAATTGCTTCTGTGTATTCTCTATCAGAGAGAGACTTCAGTTAAAACTGGACGTCCAGTACAGTCTCACTCATTCTATGACTTCAGATATTGTGTTTGGAGAAAAAAGATTATAATATGCATTTACCCATCAGCAGTAGAGAGAAAAAGGTTTCATTGAGGTTTCATAAATACTATTGAAAGAGAAGAAATTATAGCATCTCTTAGATGTTGAGTCTTCAGTTTTGACATTTGCATTAGCAAAGGTGGAAACACTAGCTTGGCTTGATTTATATAACTGGACAGTGAAGCAGTAAAATATATGATAGGTATTATCATAGTGAATTAATTTATTGATGTTAACTGACATGATAAAAGACCACAGGAAATCCTAAGAGCCCAGTCAAGGCAAGTTACTGAGAAAAAACGTAGACAAACATAAGGGAAATACATAAGGAACTACTCAGATACTTCCCAAGAAGTTTGATTATAACCATTCAGGAAAAATAACTAGAGGCCATCAGAAGAAAATTGAAGATACTGTGATGCACAAAAACAGTTAATAAGAGCCTTGAAGCTATCATATAAACTATATATAAGCCTTTCTTATATAAAATAAATTTCTATAGCTGGATATCTATAACCTTTATAAAGCATGGCACAACTATATACACATCTTGGGAAATGAGTACCCTGTCTGAGAAACTTGGAGCCATGAGGTGCTGGGACAAAGCACCTAGTGCTATTCAATCAAGAAGTGAAAACCAAAAATATGGCCCTTAATAGACCACTACTGTGACAACTTAAATAACTCAGTTAACTTGCACTTTGCCTAGAAGTTTTAATTTTCAGAAAGAAGATCATGGAAATAATTAAAGGCTTGTGAAATTTACATCCCTTTTTGAAATGGCAAAAACTTGTATGTGTGTATCAATTTTCTACACAGGGGCACTTCATGAAAAAGCTCTGGTCCTGTGTTACTAGTCCACTAAGAGCAATAGAGGGGTTCTTTGAGGTTCCAGGTGTTTTGCTACCCATTTCTGCTGTCTTGGTGAAGGTTATACTGCCCCACTGGCTGTATGGGTTGAGCTGTTTGTGTTTGTTCACAGTTGTTTTGCAGCTGAGTTGCTTTCCATGACTCTGCATTTTCTGTCTTTCAGTGCTTTTAGAACAACTGAGTGAGGACACCACTGAGCGCCATCAAGGGCAATCTGCCGTCATTGTTTGGAGAGGATGCTACTGCATTGAGAATTGTAAAAGCTCCTTATTAAATTATACAAGTACATGCTAAGTAATATCTTTATTTTTGCATGGGCACAGAGCTACTATAAATGGAGACTTTTCAGGTATTGCAGGAGAAACACAGAGTGCTTGTAGTAGCTAAAATGTGCAACTAAGAAAATCCTGCCCAAAACACTGTCTGTAAACACGTATTTGTTATGATGCCCAGTCCTACGGCACATGGGATTACCAAGCCTTGCTAAGTTTAAAGTACAGTAATCCTCTTTCCTGCAGTAACACATGTAGATTCTTTATAACAGCTTAGACGATAATTAGCAGGGGATTTTGGATTCATTGACTGGATACAAATATAGCACAGGAGAGGGAAATACCTAGGCAGCCGTTCTCCAACTAAGGGACACAAATGCAATTGGGCTTGTGGCATTTGTGGGGATGGGGATGAGTCTGAAAAATTTTGGGGTGGGTTGGTGTTACTAGAAGTGGGAGTTGCAAATCTGATAATGATGGAGTCTTAATAAGCAGTTTTAACGCTTAGAAGTTTTTCTGTTTTATTCAACAACTTGCAATCATAGATCATGGCCAACACTCCAGCTACTATTCTGTCTTCTAATGAATAGGACAATTGTAGCTGTTGATTTACCTTATTGATTTAATGTCTTTTGATATGCCATATGAGAACAAGCCTCGGATAAAATGAGAGAGAAAATTGAGTTTGTCTCTATTTGGCTTTATTTTACTGATAAGAGAGGTTAGTACTGCAGTTGAAAGATTTTTTTACTACTTTTAATATTCAGTAGGTCGTGTGTTCACTGAATGAATCTCGTTGCAGATGCATTGTCTCTTACTACAAACAAGATTTCCACCTTTTAGCTATTTAGTTACAAATAATGAAATGTGACATCATATGTCTGGTTTCATTGATAGCTATGAAAGCTGACCAAACACAGAAGCATTTGCAGGATTAGGACTTACAGGAATAATTAGTTTTTTATAAGAACGGGACTCATATCAGCTCCAAATGTAAACTTAGATCCTAGAAAAAAGAGCTGAAGTCACACCTTTATGTGACTCAGAATCTATGAGGTTAGTTGTTGGTGTGTGCTGGTTGTTTTATTCGTACTTTCTTGACAAAAAAAGCAAGGCCCTAGAGTTACAGCGCTAAGTTAGAGCTGTTTTGGTAAGCAGTTTGATTTTTAGAAATAAATATACTTAAAAATTTCTTTGATCTGACTTTTTTTTTTTCATTTCTTAAGGAACAGAAAGGCCTTACTTTGACTCTTAATTTGTCCTCTAGAGAACAAGAGGATTTGTTTACCAAGAACGGGTTTGGCAACTGATTTATTTTTTAAAGCACTTATTAATTTTATAAAAATTCTCCTTTCTTTCCCTGTCCTTCCCTAAAAGTTACCAACTAAGTAGTAAAAGGCTCTGTTTTAACTATTTTACAATCATTCTGCTTTTTTTTTGTCAACAGTTTTATTTTTCAGTATACGCCGTGTATCTCATTTTGTTCAATCCCTGCATTAGGTTATCCTTTTCCCTCCTTCCAAAGTCCTGAATAATGAATCTCCCTGGCAGTATTTTGGGTTGGGCTCTTTGTCACAGGCCATTGCACAAGGCAGCAGTTTCCTACCGTGCGTTCCTGCTCCTGTCGGCACCACAGTGCCTCCATCTCCTGCCTGCATCTGGCAGGCGAGCAGTTCTCTTTCCTCTCTTCCTAAAAATGGTGTAAACACCTTGCAAGCCACTCAAAGAGTGAGGAAGAATAGCATATCTCCGGTTGGGCTTTTTATCCTTTTAAATTGTGAACAATAAAAGTACAATTATTTTTCAGGGGAAGAAAAAAAAGAACTAAAGCCTTTAACGCTCAGCCAAAAGATCCATCAAAGAGTGGGTCTCTCCAACCCAGTTTTGTCCCTCTTGACCTATTTCTGCTTATTCATTTATTTTTCATTCTGATCAGAATTATTCTGTTTCAAGCACTAGTTTCACAGATAGTTTAAAAAACATCTGAAATGGAATTTTTAGCTCATGAACTAGTTGCAGATTTTTTGACCTGATTCTGTAGTTGAAAGGAAAATAAATGTTATCTTGAATGAATCTTAAGAGTATCTATTTCGGAAGACATTGTTTCTGTTTACAGTCTATCTGCAAGCTTTCTCAAATCTCAATTGTATATTAATAGGAGAGAAGACAAGGAGAGAGATTTTCCTTTTCTCAAAACCTTTTCGGCAGCAGAAGACCTGATTGCAACTGTTGGACTGATTCCTCCTCTGTGCTGTTATTTAACCACTTTGCATTGGTGTATGTGTGGCAGTGTCTGTGACCTCCTTGGGACTTCGGGGTTCATTTCTAGGGACCAGAAGGAACACTAGTCTGCTGTACTGACAACACATATGAGTGTTATCTCTTCCCCAATGGAATTCATAATACCCTTAGAATTTCTTCTCGATGCCCAGGAAACTTATCAAAAATCTTCCTTTCCATCATGACTGCCATCATTCTCCCTGAATCATGTCTTTGTCTGCCTTAATCACAATTAAACATTCTGGATTTTCCTCACTGTCTTGTTTTCTGTTGATTTTTCTTAATTCATGCATACAAAATAGTAAGCAGAAGCAGAACAAAGCAAGCAAGCATTTTCCTATCTTTTGTTCAGTACTGTTCTATTGTTTTTAATTCTACATTAACTCCGGTTCATATCTTCTTTTTTTCTTATTCCATATGACTCATAGCCTAAACAGAGCTGATGGGGGAGTGATTTCAGACAGTGACCTCATTTCTGCACTTACTAGTTCTCAAAAAGAGACAGCAATCAACCTGTGTCTTTCAAAAGGAAAAAGAGGGGTTTTGTTTGTTTGTTTGTTTTTCCTTTTAGTGCATTATAGACACGAATAATTTTGAAAAGAGAAAAGGGCAAAGGGAAAGAGTCCAAGCTGCCGACACTGACAGTGAGTTCTGCCTGTCTGGTCTGAATAAGAACGTGTGGATCCAGCTGCCCTGGAATCTCCTCTTGTAACATTTTAGTTCTGTTTATGTGAAGAAATATCCCAAAGGCTGTTTTATTAGTGAAATAATTTTAAATTTAAACATATTTGAAAGTCCTTTATAAGACAGTTTGTATTCATTGTCTGTGTGATATTAACTGGGTATTGAATTGGTCACAGTGTTGAGTCCTTAGCTGCAGAGACTATTGACATGCATTGAAGAAATTGCAAATTGCTACCCAAAAGCATCAGAGTTAACAGAAAAGGTGGTTTCTGCAAGAAGTATCTGTGGTTTTTTGGATTCTTTACTTTGTTGGCCAGGTAGAGAGAAGATATAGCTGGATGGCAGCTCTAGCATAAAAATTTCCATAGTGCTGGACATGTCAGGAGATTCATACAATTTAAATTGGTTGTAAGTACTAGACAATCCATGTGTGCATACCTACAGCAAAGACTTTGATCTTGAAATCTGAGTGCAGTATAAAACCATCAGAGAAAGATAAGAATACTGATCTTTGTATGGAGACAAACCACCCTTTGTCTGTAGCCACAGCTCTGATATTTGCATCGTTAGGCACAAAGCACTCCGACCTTACCTTGGCGTTGAGCTGACTGTAGGAAATCTGCTCTTAAATCTCACACTAGTCTCATATTTTCTTCAAAACTCCAGCCCAAGTTGTCAAGGGGTTACAAAGAAAACTTCCTTTTCAAAAGAAGCATACTACTATACTCAAAAGGAATCATGGAAGTTTACGGGGGACACATCCTGAATCTTAAAAAAAAAAAAAGAAGCGAATAAATGCTTGTATCTTTTACCTGTTTAAAATATTAATATACATTTAGCTATTCTGGGTTTTGGAACAGGTTTGACTTCTTACTATAAGTCTACAGTGGCATCATAAACTATAATAAAAGAGAAGTTCATTCTTTGGAATTTATTTAAAAGACAACTTCTTTTCATACCTAAGGATAAAAACATTAGTGAACACTAATTTGCTTAAGGAGAGAGCAAACCTTGGCAAATGTAGTGGCCTATTAGTGTATAATCACAAATATTTATACATACTTTTGAGCAAGTTTATAGCTTTATTTTATATGTAAGCATTTCCAGAAGCTATAGGACTATAGGTACAGAGCTGCAGGAAGGATGACATCAGTGTTAGTGAATTAACTTCTGTGAATCTGAGGAATAATTTTCACAAGGAATAACTATGAGCCATTGACAGGAGAGTGGGGAGTCCTGGATTTCTGATGAAATAATTGCCCAATGCAATTATGTGTGAACAAACTGTATCCTGTGAGTTGACATTGCCTCTTTTAAGGGTTATGTTTGTCATCAAAGGCAATCTCTGTCAACGTTCAATAGTAAGGGAGGACTTCTGAGGAGGTGGATTTTATGAAGGTGGTCAGTTTGTTTTTGAAATAATGAATTGCTGATTTCAGTGAGAAATTAGCACTCCTTTTGTTTTTCCTTTTGCCTTTGATGGTATTTCTCTCCATCTGATATCTTTGTATTGTTCTCTGTAGGAAGAATTTGTGGGTGGGTTTGTAGGACTTAATCCTGACCAAGACAAACAGAAATGCAATTAAGAAGAGACAGACTGCTCAGATTCTTACAAGTGCTGGGGAGAATGCAAATCTGAGCTGAGACTGAGTGTGAAATCTAGTTTCTTGCTTCGTTTCCTTGTAAATGGCCTTGCATAGCTCAGAGGACGGGTAACTTGTGACATCTTGTCCTAAAAAGTGCCTGCGACTCTATCCAGTCCTTCAAACACCACAGGAAAGCCAGGGAATCAGTGCACCAGGAGGAGAGCAGGAGAGCAACACCAAGCTCCGCTCTAGAGAGCTAGCATTGCCAGTGGATTTTTGCTTTGTGCTTTTTTACTTTTTTGTTTCTAAATTCTTTTATTTTTGGCAGATGATATTTTATTTGGGTGTCATTTTAAAACTGATGAGGTACGCTTGTATACATAGTTCTGCAACACCTACAGTTGTATGCATAGCTCACAAAAATATATGGGGAAATGGATTTTTTTCATTATTTGAAAACTGTTTGAATGCCTTTAAAATGTTTTAGAGAGCTATTTGTTGTGCTGGTGGATGAAAAGCACCTTTATAGAGTAGTTAGGGGCCATAAATTGCATTTGCTATGTAAATATTCTGAAATCAAGTTAGAGTAAATAATATTGAAGAAAGAATAGGGAAAATATTAAGACCTTCCCTCAACTAGCAGACAAAATGCTTCATCAAGGATCCTTGCTGCCTCTAGTAAATCTCACTGTGATTAACTTAATGATTAATCTTTGGAAAAGTTCTCTAGATCATGATAATGACGGTAATATCAGGCTACAGCAAAGTTACTAAGTATTTTGCACGAAGTCCTTTTTAACTCTTTGCTATGAGCTCAGGAAAGTCAGGTTGCATTTTTTGACTGTAATCTTTTTTTTTTTTCTTGAAAATTAATATAATTAATGCAAGAAAGACCAGTTTATAAGTGCCACACTGTCAGAACCAGCTATAGCTCATCCAGCAGTTGTCTAATGCACTTCACGAATGTCTTGCCAGACATGAAGCCGTGTACAAAACTGTATGTCTGCTGGCATAGCTATGGGGTGGCATAGCCAGTTAGGGTTAATGTATATCTGGCATCATGTGATGAGGAGGTTGACAGTAATTAAATACAGGGAGGATTTGTTCACCTGTGAGGATTTGTGTACTGAAGCATCTATATTCTATGCCCAAACATAAAACTGTAATCATAGAAGGCTAAAGGCTGGCCAGTAGGAAATGAGTAGGAAATGAGAAATTGAATTGCTGCATCTTCTACTGGGATAGTGAGTGTGAGACTGGACAAGGTATTAGCAAAAACTGCTAAATGATCATGAGAACTACTTTCCTCACAGACCTAATTGCTAGCTCCTACAGAAGTGCAATCCCATCTCTGAGACTTTTCCACTCTTCTCCGCATCTATGTGCTTCTTCATGGCTCTACATACCAAAAGGCTAGTAAGGGCTTGCTGAAGAACCACTTCTTAGGCAGTGTTACCCTTCATTTGCTGTCTCTTTCTGCGTAAGAAATACAGTTAGGGAACTCTTTATCTGCTCTCTAATGAAAAACTCAGTGGAGCTTTTGCCTGTTTTCTCCCAATGGTTCTGGGTACGTGAAAACTGATCTGCAGGCACAAAGCAGGAAAGGTGCCCACTTCGCATTGTGCATTGTGGAAGAGCTGCTTGTTCATGTTTATACAGCCATTAAAGTATGTCTAAAATATTTGTATTCGCTTGTGCCAGTAACTGGAACTCAATCGCCCCTTTGGAAATCTCTGTGATCTGGGTGTCAGAGTGTGAACAAGTAACAGGTGGTCTAGGCTGTAGCTTCTCCACATCCTCCTCCTTGGGTCTTGTTTACCTGCTTATTTACCTGTCTGATCTATTGTAGTTGTAAGTTGTATAACCCTATATGTATACATTCTGGCATATTGGAAACTCCTTAAGGTTGAACATAAAAAAGATACTCCTTAAAAAAAAAAAAAAGAGAGTGTTTTGTGACAATTCAAAATTACACTACACTCTGCTTGGAGACTTAGTGAAAGAATTGTGTGAAATACCAGCTTTAATCAAGGGAATAATTATTTTTTATGATTACTGAAATATTTTCCCAACATCCATCTAAAAGGCATGGATTCACAGTGCTATTCATTATGAAAACAGGTTTTTGCATTGCAATGTCCATTCTTTGGGTACGGGGGAATAATGAGCTTCTTATGAGTAATAAGCCTTTTTCACGCAGTGACATGCGGTTTCATAACAGCTTACATCATAATTAGAGAGTCATTTAGATTCAATGACTGTATACAATTATGGTTTTCCCTTGTCACATTTCTCTGACCTATGCCTTCAATTGCACCTTACAGTGCATCGTTATAATTCCCACTGACTGCCGATACATTGGTTGCAGCATTTGAGAGATTTCTCAAGGGACTTCTACAAATTCTGTAAGTAAAATGTGCCGCAGTGTAATAAATAGCCATTTTTAATGGCCTCCATTATTTCCCCAAGATGTAATGTCTCAGGAGGCCTGAGTCCAGCGGAGACTCTGATTAGCAACACGTCCTTTATAAATCAGTCTCTACTTGTTAAGCAACACTCCTCCCCTCGCAAACATTTGAGCCTGTTCCTCACTTAGCACAGCTGCTCCATTCAAAACCTCCTTCCCTTTGTTTTTCCCTTGAAGTCCTGAGAAAGTTTCCTGATTTATGGTAGTGTATTCAACTGGCAGACATTAGTATGTTGAATTATTGCTGTTAACATATTAGCTTTCATAAAAGTTCAGTTTAACACTTCCCTTTGGCTGAGATAATACTTTTTATTGTAATCACTTCTTCTAACCTTGTGTTATTTCTATCAGATTTAAGATTAATGATACAATCTGCTTTGGTGTTCTATTATTGGTTGGGAACAGCAAGAAGGAGCAAAGAAAAAGAACAATATTAATGACAAAAACCTCTCTAGAAAACTTCCCAGCAGCAGCTAACTCCTGTTAGCCTAGTTAGAGGCAGCGAACACACTGACCATGTTAAGAACCTTATGAGTCATTCATTTATAAGAAGATAGTTTTAAAAGTACTTGAAAGAGCTGAAAGCCTTTGAGGTAATAAAGACAGAAAATCCAGCTCCAGTTTTTGGTTTCCTAAAGTACATCATAGTTACTTTATAATTATGCTATATACTACAAGTATATTGGTGGATGAACTATAACAGGAGAACTCCAGTCACAGCAAAGGAGAAAAGCAGAACTGCGGATGTTGATACATCATTCAGTGATATTCTATGACTCATTTTCCACCCCATGATACTTAATCAGAATGAAATGACATAAAGACACACTGGAAAAAGCAGGGAGAGAGCTGACTTTCAGCAACTTTTCAGGTAGCTTTTACTGTAAGCAAAACTTAAATATTGCATAAAAAGAAAAAAAAAGGAAAATCTGAGTATCTTTAGAGAGACAGTGAAAACCCTACATAAAATTGAGCAATGCTTTTAGACTTCAAAGATTCAGTCCCCTGTGAAATATTGTCGCACATCTGACAACCTTCTTGAATGTCAAGTACAAACTCATCCTGGTTTTTTTCGTTCCTTCTCATAATGTCTTCTCCCTTCTCAAGATGTAGAGGATCTATGATGGAGAGAACGATAAATAGAAGTAGTTCGAATTTTTTTTCCCCTCTAAGGAAAGGAAGAAGAGTCCTGCTCCTCTATCACACTCTCCCTGCTATCACCACCATTTTCCTCTTTCACTGTCTTTTAGTTATTGTACCCAATCCATTCTGCCTTTTGTCAATAATTTTAACTGTATATGAATTGATGATCATGGAGAAAGTAAACTTTTGCACTTCCAGAAATGATCGAGGGAGCTTTCTCTGCACAAAAGGCACAAAGTTCTGCATTTACGTGGGCCAGGAGAGAATCTACGTGTTTTATCGTCACTTGCACCAGCAGCACAAGAAATGGCTGTGGAACTCAACCAGGGCACTTGCTTCATTTTTGAAGTAGTTACTAATGGATTGGTTAGCAAAGGTACCAGTAGTGAGTTTTCTGAGTTATTTGGCAGAGTGGGGAAGTAGAGGGAGTTTCCTATCTACTTCCTTGAGAAATAATGGTGTAGCAAAGGTGTTGGAGGAGGAGGGGGCAATTTTAATTTTTATAAAAGATGTGTTATTCCAGTGATATTTCTATACTTTAAATATTTTTTTTGATCTTGCTGACTGTCACTACACTTCTAGGAATGCGTTCAGAGATTTAATCTTTAAGCAGGCTGTGTGACTTGGTAAATAACAAGAGAATGATTAAATTAAAATCCAGACAGGTGCATTTATATAAATAAAATTCTTACTAGAAAATATTGGTGTCAGAGGAGAAACTGGAAATTTATAGTAAAGAATCAAGGTAAAAATCTTGCAAATGCTTAAGGTTATACTTGTTTTCACACATAAGAAATGTAACTGTTGCTACTGGGAACACTTTCAGCAACTAAGGCAGCACATGGCAGAAGAACTAGGACTTCAACTACTGCCCATGGTATCGGGAAGGTAGAGAAAAGAAAATCTCTTCAGCAATTTTGAAAAGGAAATATGTACTGATATGACATTTGAAACCAGATTCATCTAGACTTTTTTTTTTTAGCAGAATTTTTGTGTGCTAGAAATGCTTTGAAAAATAAAGATAAATGAGTAAGTGTACAGAACTCTCAAATTTGAATTATTTACTGTAAGCTACTAAAAAAATCCCCAGAAGGGACTGTAACAGTTACTCTCTAAAGGCTGAGTTCACGCAGCTAATAAGAGCTTTGGGTGATTTGGTAGATATTTGGAGAAAAGTAAAGCTGGCAACAAGCCTGAAGACATTTTTCTACCTTTGGGCTGCCAGAAATGTGGCATGTGTATTTAGAAAGGAGGGAAAGAAAGCAAGACTGTTAAAAGAAAAAAGTAAGTAAATAAACCAATGCTACATTTTCAACATCTCTCAGCTTGAAATATAGTGAAGTACATAATGTCCCTGCAGGTACAGCAGCCTTCCTCATAAATACTGGTGACATGCTAAATCATTCAGAAAAGGAATAGAAATCATTAGACTTCTCATTAATGGTGTAGCTATTTTGGTAATAGTCCTAACATTGCTAGAGCATGAAAAGACACCCTGGTAACTGCCTATCTTCCGCAAGATTTCTTCCTCCCCTGCTATTTCCATTGCGTATTTTCTTTATAAACAGAGAGGAACTTGAAATGGAAGGTGTGAACCAAAATGTGAAAGGTGCAAGACCCAAGTACATACATTAAGGTCTCAAAAACTGTAGCTTCTTCGCTACTGCTTTTCAGTTTTCATTAAATAACATGGTGCTTTTTGTCTTAATTATATGTATGTGCCTAAATAGGCTGTAAAATATGAAAAACAATGCTTTAAAATTTGGTTTTATGGTCTTTGATTTAAGTCAGTGTTTCTGATGTCTGTGACAGATGGTGAAAACTCAGATAACATCACAACTGTGTGAGGCAGAAGTAAATGTAGATCTAAAATGACTGAAAGTGCCTGTAAAGATTAATTACAGTAGAGGGATATGGATGCCATAGCTGGCACAGTCTCTCTATATTGTACGTAAGTATATTTGATTATATAAGTTCAAAAATAGCTTTTGTGTGGTGACTCAGATGCCTTTTTATTTTTGATATGCATTAACTTTCATAAATTCCTTTGATGCAAACCAAACTCCAGTTTCTCTGCATCATCAGTATGACTTGTTTGGATATTTTGTGGTAAAATATAAGAAAGAGAACATGATGCTCCAGCTGCACTTTGACAAACGGGATCATTCTTTATATGCTAGCTTACAAACAACATACCACACCATAGCAGCATGAAAAACTAGTGCTTTTTCAAGAGAAACAGGGAGACCATTCTCCCACCTTCTGCATCAAAAAAGCAGGTACGTTGCCTAGGAGAAGTCTGCAGGTACAAAATATTTTAGGTTAATGAAGGGTATGAATTTGTAATAAATCAGATGTTCCAAGATTACTACTTAGTCATGCTCTCCCTCCTAAATGTAATGCAAGTTTTTCATTGGGAAGGAGGGACTGCTGGATAAATTTGCATTTATGATAGGGTAAGAGCACAGACATTGGAAGTAGCATTAGAAGAGTCTCTGAGAAAGCAAATGAAATACCAATGGTTGGCCAATAATAGCTTCCTATTTGGACCTTTGATGAAGGTACCAGCGATGGAAACAAAAACAATAGTGTGAAACAGCAAAATCTCTGGGCACTAGCCAGCTCAAGGGCATGTTAAAAATCAAATCCTTTTTCATCCATTTCTGTATTTTCTTTTGCACCTGCATGGCGGCTTGTTTCCTGCACTTCTAGGAAATAGGCCATGGGCTGGCTTTATCAGTTAGTTAGAGCACCTTGTAGAGATGAAAATGGGCCAGTGCAGCTGCTTAGCTTGAGCTCTGTTGCCTTTTGAACAGCACAGACCAATATTCATTGGTGAGAGACTGTCTGGATCTCTGATCCTGGGCGGGAAAGGTCCAAAGGAGGTTGTTCTACTACCAGGCTTAGTGTGTGAGAGAAAACGGGTCTAGCCTTAGAGATGTGGTCCACGATACAGCTTTTGAGAAGTGTGAAGCTGCCAGTGACACACAATCAGTGACAGAAGTATTTCTCAAATGAGTAGCGGAAAAGAGATGTCCAGGAAAAATAACTGTTAAATTATAGAGGTTGTGGTAAGACCAATTTTCAGTGAATTTTTGGTATAGGACCCTGAGCATGAGGTTTCTACTGTCCTTTCCATAGGTTTGATATTTCTCATGTTGCTTTCTTTCCTCAGAGAATTTATTTGTAGCTTGATGAGTCAGAAATCAGCATGCTCTTTTTCTTCCATCCTCATTTTGAAATACACATAATTAAAGTTGCTAATAAATTTATTGCATTAAAGCGATGTGCTGTTTCATACACAATTCCATCATACATTTTACTGTGAATGTCTTTTATTTGCCTTAAAGTTGAAGGATGCACCCTCTCTTGCACATTTTTATACTCCTTTTCTTTGCCTACTAACATTGTGCACAGAGAATCAAATGTTTCCTGCTTCTATGGGCTGGAGATTATTGATCCTCAGCTTGGATGTTTAGGTACACAGTCATTATAGAACAAACACGGGTGCCAAGGGTCCCTTCAGCTAACAGGCTCTAAGATATATATCCTGGAAATACTCTGGCAGCAGTGCAAGCAGGTCGACTCCTACCAGAATTACGAACAGCTAAGGATGGAGAGGACCTAGTTTAACCGCTTCCCCATAGTGTCAGCTAAAGCAGGTTGCTCAGGACTGAGTCCTGTTGGGTTTNCACAGAATCAAATGTTTCCTGCTTCTATGGGCTGGAGATTATTGATCCTCAGCTTGGATGTTTAGGTACACAGTCATTATAGAACAAACACGGGTGCCAAGGGTCCCTTCAGCTAACAGGCTCTAAGATATATATCCTGGAAATACTCTGGCAGCAGTGCAAGCAGGTCGACTCCTACCAGAATTATGGAACAGCTAAGGATAGAGAGGACCTAGTTTAACCCCTTCCCCACAGGGTCAGCTAAAGCAGATTGCTCAGGACTGAGTCCTGTTGAGTATCTCCAAGGATGGGGTCCCCACAGCCTCTTTGAGCAACCTGCTGTTAAAGTGCTTAACCACTCTTACTGTAAAAGAGCAGCAGCAACAAAAACAGTAAAAACACTTATATTTAAATGGAATTTCCTATATTTCAGTTTGTAGATATATTTTTTTGTCCTGTCACTTGGCACCACTGATAAGAGTCTGGCTCCATCTTCTTTATTAACCCTACTGGATACTTACATGCATCTTTATATGCAGCCTTCTCTTCTCCAGGCGGAACAGTCCTAGCTCTCTCAGCCTCTCCTTACACGTCTGAAGCTCCATGGCGTCAGTCACTCAGGGGCTCTTCAGTGGACTTGCTCCAGTGTGTCCATATCTTTTTTCTGCTGGGAAGTCCAGAAATAAACCCAAAGTTGACCACCTGTCACTGTACCATATAGATTACCCCCCCGATTTTGCATTTCTAATGAGCTTTTTGTGGAACAGACAGCTTTTTTCTTTCTCAGTGGGATCTTATACTGATATTGCTGACTGGACTCTGAATCAGAATGCAACAGATAACTGAAGCAAAACACTGCTCATAAGAAGTGCTACCTCTGGGAGATCTGAAACTGAAAGATTGGCCTGAAAAACAATGGGGGCAAATTTTGCCCTGAATCATTCCTCATCAGTAGTCAAGCTGTTAAGGAAAATAATTAAATAGAAAGGAGAGTACTAGACAGAACAGATAATTTTTATATCTCAGAGTCATTTTACTGGAGTCATGATGGAAGTGAGTCATTTTCCTCATTGTGACTCAAAGACATTTCATATAAAATCAGGGTCTCTAATCTCTTTGCATAGTGTAAATTATATTTGAATGGCAAGGGAAAGACAAATGCTATTTATAAAGATGAGTGAAATCAGTTAGCATGCTGACAGGATAGTTCAAAAAAAAATCAAAGATGGAGAGTAATCTCTGCAAATTACATATCTTAGAAGAAATGCCTTTCTGTTTAATGTTGTGGAATACCTTGTATCACTAATATGAGGATAGATGTGATGATAGGTCCATTTACCTAATTCCTTGTACCTTTAAAAGAAATTCATATGTCTGGAAGATGGGTGCTAATCTACCACTGCCACTAAATTGGGAAGTTTGTAATCATTTTCCACAGAGTTAAACAGTTCAAATAAACTCTGTGTACATGGATGTGCCCATTGAAAGTTCCTGCAATGTAAATCGAGAAGATATAAAGATCATGCAGTAGAATTGCCTTTACCAAGAGAAGTGCTAAAAATATTGTAAAATATTGTATAGATCCACAGTACAGTTGTTGTTTCCTATTACTGATGCACTGGTGGTAACGGATGCCTTTACTCCACGGTTTCTTCTAGGAGTATGGCTGGAAACTAGCACCTTGACTTGGAACTTGCATTTAGATCTTTCCTGTAGGGGGTTTAAAGGATTCTGCCTGGTGCAGCAAGTCATGTGCTTGTTACTGTCACTGCTGCTTTTTCCTCAGGACAAGGGTGAGAAAGAAAGATATATTTCATTATGACTTGAGGAAACACAATGCACACAGAGGACTGTAAGCCTTCAGGTGCATTCTCATTAGAACCCCTTTACACTGATATGTGTGGGTTTTTTTTTTTTTTTGAGGGTATTAGTGGTGCTTTTTTGATGTTGTTACTACTTTTTCATTTTGCTGTCCTAGACTTCCCATCTGGGTTAGTTCTTTCAGAGGAGAAACATCTCTCTGCTTCCTTGCTCTGTTTCCTGCCTTCCTGTCCCCTTTTTTTTTTCTGATTTTTTTCAGAGAACAGGCACACAGTGTTGAGAGACAAAATGTGGCAAACTAGACCTAACTCTGCCTCTTTACAGTAATGAATAGAGGAAAAACTCTAGAAAAAAAAAACTTTGTGGAAGATTCTTTCTGATATTTTAACCCACACAGGTTGTCCTCTGGGAGAGCATGACTGTTTTCAAAGCATTTTTTATACACAGGCTTATAAACAGCACCTTACTCTCCACTCATTTGGGATATGTCCATGAGCAAGAGAATTGGCACTGCCATCCTGAATTATATTAAATTTGCATGTTCACAACTTTCAGAAGTTCACAACTTTTAAGCTAGTTAGTTACACAGGCATCAAAACTTGTTCTTGAACTTCTGCATAGGAAGTTATGAAAAAAAATGCAAGGGGAATCTAGTTATGCTCATCACTTCTTTCCCTGATTGTGATAAGAGCAGCATCACCAGGTCATGCCAAGCATGCTGCCTCTAGCAGCAAACAATTAGGGATCAGAGTGAGGAAAGTGTGTTACTTCCACCAAATATTCTTTGTCTCCCATTGTGTTTCAGGAAATTTCCCCATCTCCTCTCCTACGGGACTATTCATATTTGCCTGAATAAACACTGAAAAAATATTTTGTTCTTTACTTATACTTCACTGATGAATGAAAGGGACTAGGTGTGATTCAATATCTCAGGAAAAGCAACCTAACTAACCATATGTTGTTATTCTGGAGTCAGGACCTTTCTATGAGCAATATGATCACTGAAGCCAGAAAAAATGTGATATGAGAGTTAAACCTTAAAAATGCCAACTCTTTTAATACAATTTTATCTTTGTTTGTTTGTTTTTTAGCCATTTGTTCCCACTACCTCTTGCTTTGGAAGATGTTGGAAGTTATTTTTCTCTCCCTTTTTTATTTTTTCAGCAAAGACTTGATAGAAATGCTATAAACTTCTCATAAAGGGTATTATTCTATTGTCCCAGTATAGTCTTTCAGAAAGGACTGGTTTTGAATGAATTCTACTGCTCTTCAGCTTAAATAGGACTAACACCAGAATAAAAGTGGTAAATTTTGTCTGTAAAGATATAGGCAAATGTTATTTAATTTAGAAAGATTCAAGAAACATCTTTGTACTCCAGCAGTAACCATTCTGTTTTAGTGAGATATTTCAAATAAAGATCATTAGGTCTTGTGTTTTAAGCAGATCTGAGTTATTAAATCATGTGCATGCTATACCAGTTCTCTAAAAAACACGTGATAGTTATTCCTCATTTTAATGTGGAGAAATGCTTAGTGAAAACTGCAAAGACCAGTTAGGTTTGTTTATTACAGCACTTCTGGTCTCATTTAAAAGTGTACACTTTTCTGCAGACTTACTATTATATAGCAAATAGCCATCTTCAACATGCAGTACATTTTTTTTTCTATAATATCTTCAGTAAATTGCTGTGTTAGCCTCTAGAAAAGAAAACTGCTGAGTATATAAAATAGCTTACCAGTAGAATCACCATATACAGTAAAAAGGTCTACATTTACAAGATGGCATCACTAAATTTCAGTACAAACTCCTTTAAAATATCATAGGACTTCAGGAAGTTTGAAGAACACTTAGAATTAGCAGGACCAGTGAACAACCAAACTGCAGCAGTGGTGAAATCAGCATGAAATGTCTTACCAGCTGAAATGCCAGTTTTATACTCAATTTGACCACATAACTGGTTCAACTACTGTTGTTTCAAATACTTTTTGTCTATGTGACCACTTCATTTCCCAGTTCTGAAAAGCAGGTATTAAATTACTGCTATTTGACTACTTTTCAGAGCCTGTGGCATGTGTAAATAGAACAGTGAATTAGACTGATGATCAAGTGCCCCTAATCAAACTGCAACTCATCTGTTGCTTTTCCTTAGCAGAGAGGAGTGGAAGCCAAGTGCGTGGTATCCCCATACTACCAAGCCGTGATGAACATGTTAGGGTAGACTTGTTGAGTCCCCCTGCCACCCCATTTGCCATGTCCCCGTGATTAAGGGCAATGAGCTGTGTGGGACCTGTCAGAAGAGGTTTGTTGGCTTGCAGCAATTGTATGCAATTTCCAGTGATCTCTCACATTGTTCCCTAACTAGTTTGACCTTGAGTCTGTACACTGGAACAGTGTGATTTCATTTTAATTACAGGTAATTACTTACATACCATGTCTGGGTTTCAACTTGTTAAAATGTAGGTCCATCACCTTCTTACTAGGCTAGACCTAGTAAGTGTATTGTACACTTATTAGTAATAATGTGTGAATGACTGCAGACTGGTAGCCTGGACAGTTGAAGAAAATATCAATCCCAGAATTACAGAATGGCTCGTTCAGCTGTCCTGATACTAGAAGTTGTTAGGTAGTTCTTCTTTGGTCTGGTCTGGAAAGGGACAAATACCTCCCAGCATATGACCCATATATATGTTTCCTGCTGTCTCTCCAAGAAAAAGAGGGAGAGAGAGAACTGTTCAAGATTATTTAATTTTAAAGCAGAGAAATTCCAATTAGTCACTATTGCAATACTGGGGAGTCTGTCAAGTTTCAAGAGTTTTATAAACCTCAAATGTGTGAGTTTTTCTCACAATCCTTTGTATACCATGTAGGACTTCTGGAATCACAGGAGTGAACCAAACTTAAGATTCACTCAGTTCATTGCTTTGAGTATCTGACAGTTTCAAATAACTTTAAACTTTAAAGTGCTGAAGAATAGAAATATGCTGAATGGCATAAGATCTTCCAAAGCTTTTTACCCAAAGATTTGCTCTAAGACTATAATCATTATTTTTGCACACTCCCGCCTCCTAGAACCCTTCCTACTACTTCACAGTCCTTGAGGCCGCTGAACACTAGACCTCAAAACAGAATCCTCCAAGGAGGTGACCTATGCATTACCACATATGGAAGCAAGATCATATTCGTCCTTTTTCTTGACATGCATCCAAAAACAGCACTTGGTGGTTTGGTATTTCATTTGGTCTTTCTATGGTGCCCGACCTTTAACTGAGATTTTTTCCAGTGTCTGTTTTCGAACTTTGGCATATTCTTATGTTCTGTCTTTGAACTTCTAGTTCATCAGTGTCTTTTCCTGTCTTTTTTACATCACTTGTATCATGAACATGTCTTAACTGAACTGTCCACAGTGACAGAATTTCCCTTCTACTAGCAAGAAAGCTAAGAGAAAAAAATGAACTTTACTGAATTGTCAGGCTGTCTCTGAGAAGCTGTGAAAGGATTGCAGTGAAATCCAAAAAATTGCCCCTGCTGTGGCCTGTACTATTTCTAGCCATTATTCTTCAGTGCTCTGAGCACTCATCATTGCTACTTGGCCTCTGAAGGAATGGATATGTTTGAGAGAGGCATGATAAGAATATCTTAATAGTATATGAGCAAAGAGTTTTGCCACAGTCTGCAATGGCAGAAATGAGTGTAAAGGCACAGTTTAACCCGGTGTTTCCGGTCTAAATGTGGACATACATGTTCAATGGAGCCATGCTTTCCACCCTTTTCAATTCCTCAGGAACAGGTCTTTAGGAGGAGAAGGAGGAGTTTTCCCTGGAAGAGTTACATCCCCTAATGTTACAGTGATAGGTAGAGGCTTTTGTTCCTAATGACTTGGTTCATAACAGAAGAAATACGTAGTTTTCTTAGAATCTCAGGGAAAAAATAATTCCAACAAAATCCTGTCCAGTTAGTAAAATGATGCAGTGTTTGTACAAATATTCGATCTTGGTATTAACCAGAAGATTAAAAACTAAATAAACCAAGACTTCTCAGCAGTATTTCCAGAAATAGCAGGCAAAGATGGCATCTTTATTAGCAGAGCAGTAAGCAAAGGACATGGTGAGTGAAGAGGAAAACTGGACTCATTTTGAAAGAAAAAAAATCAGGAGGAAATAGTTCATCTACTGCAATAAATTTCCATGTCACTAAGAATGCTTGTAGACTAACATTCCTTAATGTAAAGAAGATAATACGCCTCGATTTGACCAGATGCGGACATTCTGGCCAGATGTGGAATTTTATGTTGGGATAGCCACAAACAGCCTGATGCTAACACGGCTTTGTCTTATAATTAAAAATAAAAAGCATGGAGCGAAACCTGTTTGATTTTGAGAGAGAATTATTAACTTAGGTATTAATTAGAAAATAACTTGCTGTAAGATCTACTAAGAAAATTATTGTAAACCATGATCCAGCTTCATGTGAGCATGGTTACTTTTGTTTTTCCTCTGGGTTGGTATTTAATTCATGTTCCAGCAGACTTGGCTACTTCACATTCTAAATCTGTAGGTAGAGGAGTTTTTTTGAACTTAGATGCCATTAATGTGAGTATTCAAATACTCATAGTTTTCATATATTCACTGTCATCCTGTGTATCATCAAGACTATTTCTTTAATATTTCATCATATAGTATGAGAAAAGACAGGGCCGTCTCGCATATTACACATTTAACCTAACTATTGAGTTGCTCTGATATGGAGTGTCCTTTGGTGTCCTTTTTCAAAGCTAAAACTAACCCGAAAATGACATTTGAAATGTTTTGATGCTGTCCTGGCAGAGAGGCATTTTAAAAATCTATTTATTTTTTTTTAATCTTTCAGATTTCTGAGATTTCTGCTCCCCTACCTGGAACCCCCTGCATTTTCTTGCACGTGGTTAATCAGGAGCACAAACCTGGCTCTTTTCTAAAGAAAAAGGTTGATGAGAATATTGAAATCTACAGTGTTCTATGATGAGAACATAGAAAAGATCTACAGAGATTTCTACATATCTCAAGGAATTTGGTTTAAAAATAGAAAGTCCCCAGTAATCTCTTCCCTTTAATTCCACATAAATGCAACAAATTATTACCCAGACAATTCTGTGCTCTTCAATAACAGCTAGCTCTGGGTTGCTGCCTTTTTTCCTTTGCAAATAGTAAATTCACAAGTACATGAAGTTCTAAAGAGACTGTGTGAGCAAACACTTTCAGCTGAAAGAAAAGCAGAAAAGCAGAAAACAAAGTGCTAGAAAATGTTAAAATGTTTTAGTATCTCAAAACTTGCAATATTTTGGACATTTTTAAATGAAATATTTCTTCACATATTGAAATGGCCTTTCTTTTGAAATAAAGAACTAAAGAAGAGTAGGAGTTAAAAAAAGAATAAGTAGCCTTCACACAAAATGAAGCATTTTTTGTTTTCAAACTCTAACATTCAACTTGACATGAATTATTATTTCTTCTTTGTGTGGTTTTCATTTTCACTGAAAGTCCTCTTTCTTCTCTTCTCTCCTTCCATCTGCAATTCAACCAAGCAAAAAGGTCTCCTGACAACCAAGCGGATCTTTTGTTTTACGGCTTAGTTTGGTTTAAAATCAAGAAATCAGATGAATAACCACACAAGCATTTTTAAGGTTCAGTCAATTTTAATTTCTGTTCATGGTGGAAACTAATGGTTTTTAACATATAGGATTGGAACAGAAGAATATTTTATTCTACCTTTAGACATGCTAAGATCAAGCACTACTTTCAGGGAAGAAATTTCACTCATTTTTTCCTAATACTACTTATGCCTTTCCTTTCCCTGATCTTACTGTGAGGTTCTGGGTCACACAAAGCCCTTCAGGGAAAATAAAGAAGGTATTACTTTGTATTGCTCCTCTGGGTGTCCTCCTCCTGTCTCTAGAGCAGCTCTAATGGGTTCTGAAAACATTGTTCTAGTTGAATGCTCCAGTACTAATTTTAAATTATGTTAAACTGGACCTGAAATACGCTTCCAGTTCTTTCTTTTTTTTCTATCTCTCTGCACTTCTCATTGGTTTTAGCGTTACACCACGCTTGCAAGAACTCACAAAGGTTCCTGTTTCTTTTGTAGACTGAATGTCGGGTTGTGCTTGAGACTTATCAAATGCACTACAAAGAAGATCTTCCAAATTTTTTTTCAGAGTTGGAAGCTGTATCATTCCAAATCTTTTTTCTTCATATTTTCCTTAAATATAATGTTATTGGAAAAATGAATGTTAAGTGAATGATAAAGAAAAGAGTAAAGGTACTAAAGTACTATTATATGTTACATGTTTAATTTCTATGCAATGAGTTGTTTATGTAATGAGTGATTGTGGTTATTTAAATATTGTATCATATTTCAAAACCAATTTGCTTATTGTATTCACAACTTTCAAGGTGAGATCCTCAAAAAGCTAAAGGAGGTAGAACTCGGTCTAGAGCATAATAAAAATCTGTCTTATTGGGTAATACAGTGAGATGATAGTCATTTGCACGTAAGTTGGGCCTGATAAACCTTTGTTTAAGAAGACCTATAGAACATGCTAGAGTGATTTTAGAATCCTTAAGATGAAGAACAGGCAAGCAACAGATGAGTAAACACATATGTATACAAAGAAGAGGTTTTTGTTTATTTGTTTGTTTAGAGAAGACCCTAGTTAATTACAGATTAGGCATATAAACTTAAAACACAGAAAAAAAATAGAATGAATAATAATGCCAAATATTTTTAATAAACTAGGAATTAAAACTATAGTAGATGTTTGCAATTCTTTGTTTCCACTATTGCTTTTGTAAAAGCAGTTCTATATTGTAGCCTGCAAAAGAATAAAGATGGTGAGAAGTATCTAATCTCCAGCTATGTTCAGTGTTGACAGAGACAATGAGGTTCATTATCACTGGGATTAAAAACAGTTTCCTACAAGACAAAATAGCCAACAAATGCAGAGTATTGAATAAAATATTTTAGTAAAATATTAACCAATGATTACAACTCTTTGACTGATCAGATTTGAAACCAAAACCCAGCAGTTCATATACTGCTGTATTCTAAATAGCTTCCATTTTCTTTTAACTATTTTTCTACTCCATTTATTTATTTTTGCAACTGTTTTGTGAATTTCACAATACTGATAATAGCTAGAGAAAGTTTTCAGGCTAAATAAGAAAATGTTACCCCTCTGTTCCTATGCTCTTAAGGCGGAACATATAGTAATAACTTTCTCAAGTAATTAAATAAAAGCTAGAAGGTGATTACTTTTTCTTATTAAAATAAGCTTCTGGGTTGTATTACATGTAGCAATAAATGTCGTCTCTTAGTATTTATGTAGCATTGAAGACAGTGTCCTACAGATTGCCAGCAAGATTCCTGGATTGTTTTTCCTTACATGCGACACACACACACACACACACACACACACACACACACAAAAGTAGCAGCAGGAGAGGGGAAGAGGGAGGTTGTCATAAAAATCTTAGAGGCCACCATAAAAAAAAATCTAAACGAATAATTTCAACTAGTGGGTACAATTTTGCTTTTCTTTTATAGCAGATGAAGCCATACAAAAGAAGCAAAAGAAGCTATCAGGTGTTCTTGTACAATGACACATAATTATTGCTATTGACTCACAGGGCAAAGCTGATATCCACAGATTCTGAGGATCTTGAATTTGCAGCTAGCAGCGCTATCTGACTCGTGGGTAATAGTTAAAGGGAGATAAATATACACTCAGGGCATTTTGACAGACAGGTGCTTCTTCTACAATCCTCTCTGTGCTCCCTGAATTTTCTTCGGCCACTATGACTGTCACTTGGCTCCCCTTCTCCCAAATCCCTAGCTAATCTCTTCTATATAGGTTCTTTTGCCACCCTTGTCACTGTAAAATCCAAGAGGCTGCCAGCAGAGCATTAAGCAACACACTGAGATGTCACGTATGGTTTATGTTCTCTTTCATCCCCTTCCCAGAGTAAAGAGAATCTTGTGTAAGCAACAGAGTGATATAAAATAGTTTTTTTTTAAATTCTGTTTTAAGAAGTACCTTAATATGTTTGAGAAGTCTTGGTGAAAAAAAATACGCCGTACATATGAGGTCAAAGTGGCAAGGTTCGCAATGTTTTGGAGCATGAGTTTATGTTCATCTTACAGGTAGTAGTAATCTCTTGCAGGATTTTTTCCACTTCAACTTGAGATAGCTATTGTAATATCAAGAAACAGCTGCTAACAGTAGCCCTAATCTTGGCAGTTTTGATCTAAGTTATATTTTGTATGTTTTGAGTCTATATGTAAGAAAACAAAAGGCAAAAACCTTCTGAGAGGAACCAGTGAAAAGAAAAGAAGGGTCACAGGTGCTGATGAACTGTTGTATCTCATTTCTTAATGGTGATGGCCTCAGATCAGCCTGGAAGTGACAAAGGTGTGTATGCCTAAGGCCAGTGAAATGTTATCCATCAAGATGAAATGCGTGTCTTCCCAGACAAGGATGACAGAGGTCTCCCCTTCTGGCTTTCTGAGCCAGAGGAAACCCATTAGCCTTTCTACACTAACAACATTAACTGAGCGAAGAGATTATTCTGCACCCTTCCAGAATTCCAGTTCAGGTCTGTCATATGAACTGACCAGATTCAGGCATTCAGAAATGAAAAAGTAAGCTCCCAAATAAGAAATGTGCTTTTATTTCTTTTTTAAACCATCTAGATACACAGCAGTCATGTTATCTCTCCTGTTTTTTACAGTTATAGTGCTAAGAAAACTGTTTCCTAAAAAATGGAAGTTGAGATTTTCATATAACCATTGAATTTAAGGAATTTCAGTATAATTGCTGTGAGAGCAGTTATTTCATAAAAAATACTACATTTTAAATAAGTACCAGTATACTTCTTTGTAAGCAGATTGCTGGATATTTTGGAGTTGTAGAATGGAGCATAGCAGTGTTCCTACTTCAGGCTTTGGTTTCAGAACATATCCTGTATTTTACAACTGTCTGCCACATTTTGATATTTCCTACCTGTGTGAAAGAACCATCTCCAGAGCTCTCTTCATCCTTCTCTGTCTGTGACTCTCTCTCTTCTGCTGTCTACCCTCTTCGCAGACAGCATCATTATCAATGGACTAGGAACATTTTCCCTATATAAGGGATCAGGACGTAAAAAAATGCATGTGTCTACAGGACAAGTCAAGGATGGGTTAACCTACAGAGCTGCAGATCTATCTAACACTGCACTTAAGAACAAGAAACTTACAGCAGTCTTAGGGCTGAAATAATAGCTTACTAGCTTACTTCTGATTAGTACTCTGAAAAGGTTCCACAGTGATCACTAGCTGACAGCCTGCTACTTGAAAGATAAAAATCAATAAAAAGGCACTCTTTTTATCTCTGTGGATTAGCACCTTTCATAATTAAGTTTATAGTCTAACACCTTAGTGGATACCGAAATTGCTTTCATTACGTTTAGTTCAGTCTTCCATGGTGAGTCAAACTTACACTTTAGCTAACATAACCTTCCTACATAGCTTATTTGAAGTTTTAAACACAAGGAAATCAGCACTATGAAGAACATCCACACTGTGTTTGAAAGGCAAGAGCTACCATTTTCATGATCATTCATAGCTAATAAACTAAAAATGATTTGCATGATCATTCAAATCTATGAAGAGTGTAGAAGAGTATTTTCAACCATAATTCATTAGGGATCTACTTTATTTACAAAGATTTCTGGAAGAAAGAATTTCTTGACTGAAAAGTAAGTATGTTATTAACTTATTTCAATTCACTTTCCACTAGTTTTACACTTACCTTGAGAATTAGTGTTAACATCTAGATTAGAAGTAGTTGATAGTAAACTATGAACTTGATTAACAAGCACGTGCAAAACCCTGTCTCTAGGGAAAGTTGAGTCCAATACAAACTGTTCCTTTATCCATTTAATGGTTCATATAGTTGATATAAATATATGTAGTAAATATATGTAGAAGGTGCTGTCAAGATAGAGAAGCCAAAATAGATTTGAGACTGTAAGGGCTTGAATAAAGTGCTGCATTTAATTCATAATTCCTGATAAAGATAGTTCATGTGCATTAAACTTGTTTTCCTTCTGTTTCAGTTTCTCAGGGTAATATGATCAAGTGTGTTGAAGATTTCAGTTTCTTATAACTGAAAGTTTAAAGCATCTTGATTAAAATAGAGTATTATGAAGGATTTAGGTCATGAAAACACAGGGAGGTAAGATATGACATGGTGTTGACTTCTCCATGAGATCAAATACATTATTTTACTGTCTAAGACTAAAAGTAACCAAAAAAAAAAAAAAAAAAAAGGATTAAAAATACCTGGAGATAAAATGAAGTAACACAAGTTCAAAAACTGGCTGTAACAGCAATAAGGTTACTCTGCAGAATTTCTAATCTCAATAACTAGCACAAAGAGAACTAGCACTAGAGAACAAATTAATTTAGAAGAGAAACATAGCTGAAAAAGTAATAGTAATTTTGTTCCCTGTTGAGTAATATTTCTTCATGGTCAAAATTATCACATTTGTAATATTGTTTTCAGAAAAGATTGTTGTTACAAACATTTAAATATCAGCCTAAATGAAAGCACTTTTATGTTTGGCACACTGCCATTCTCAGATTGATCTTCTGAAGTGATTAAACACATAGATAATTTGTACTTTTGTCTAGGTTTTTTGTCATATTACATTCATTGTTGATCAATGTCAACATTTAATACCAGATATTTTCTAATTTGTCATTTGCATAATTGTGTTAATCAGGCTTTTTCAGTTTGTCAGATAACTGATTCAGATAACTGAATTTTCCATATTGGAGTTTGGTAATTCTTCTTTCAGTGCAAGTTTGCACCATAAAGTTAGAGGACAGATTTAGGTCTTACCTTACAGTTCAGCTTCTTAGTGTTGTTGAGCACAATTTTTCTATCGTGGTCATTCACAGAGAATTGAAAAAATATTGGATCATAATGGTCCTATTTTATACATAGTTCTATTTTTATATGTATATTTTATGTATTTTATAGGTATATATATATTTTTGTAGGATCCTATTTATGTAGGATACCTTAGGGATTTTTATGTTTTAAGTAGCAGTTCTGTTTCTGGATTTATCTATGGTAACCAACAAATTTATGTAGTGATTTTTACACTAAAAGGGCATAAATGCTCCACAGATCAAGGTAGCTAGCTACAGTTCAATAAACAGCAACATTACCTCCTAAAGGATATTATTCTACAAAAAAAAGCTACAAAAATGCTTTCTAAAGAGAAATAGTTTTGCAGAAGTAGCAATGTCATGTTTTTGATTTTTTTTTAAAGAATCTCATTTTCAGCTTCCCCTTTCACTATCTTAATTAGAATGACTCAGAATGAAATCTGCTGAAATGAATTAATTAAGCATGTTAACACCTTTTCCTCCGTGCATCAGGATGGAGGTCTTCTTGCCCTTGCCTTTGCTAGTCAGGGGCTTATTTAATATATTTTGCAACTAAGTTGTTACTATTTTTATTTCTGCAAGTTCTGTAGATACTGCTATCACCTGCACACATATATTTAACAAAGTATAAATTGATTTTCATGTCTTTTATTTGCAACTCAATTTCCCTTCGTTGGGCATGTCTTGCTAGTCATCAGATGAGTAGTTTCTATGGACCAAGAGTTTTTCTTCTCCTACTGCACTCCCCCCTCACCCGTTACTGGCAGATTTTCAGGCTTTCAGGGATATGAAAGACACTTGATCTGCTGCTTTTTCTTATTCACCAATCTGCACCTTTTCTTTGGGTTATAGATCTCACCGGAACCTATCTGCACTTAAACCAAATCATGTCTTCTCCAGGTTATCCAATAAGTCTGACAAATTTACAGGCTATAAAAGATGGGTATATGAAGTATGTTGATGATGTGGCTGGTGATCTGAAGTCAAAGTGTAAGACACTTTCATAACAGAACTTTTAACCCAAAATGTCTCACTATTGCATAGCTTCCTCTTACAAGCATGACTGAGTAGAAAAGATAATATTTGGGAGTATAAGTATTTTCAAACCTTTACTTTCTTTGTTAATCCTTTTTAAGACCAATCTCTGTTGCTTATTAATCTTCTTCATTTCTGTTTCCACTCCTTTTTTCATTGTCTCCTGAGCTATTCCTGTCAACCTATATTGCATGCTTTAATCTCCCTCTCCTTCTCTAAAACTACTCGTGTTATCTACCTACTGATCCAAGGCATCAGCCTCCAAGGTATTACGGACAGTTGTTGCTTATCCTCCAGATGACACCCATAACTTTTGCACTTTCCTTCACATCAGTGAAATTCCTTCCTTTGAATGTTAGAAGAATGCATAAGTCTTAGGCTCTGTAATGGCTTCTGACCTGTCTCCCCTCCCGAACCTGTTGAAAAGAGTGTTGTCTTTTCTGGTTTTCTCAGCTTCTGCTAATATGAGGGATCTGTTCTAAAGTTCTTATTCTAACAAAGTGACCAAGAAATGCATTTTGACCCCTTTAGGGAAAACTTACTCACCCGCTGCATTTATCCAGGCCATCTACATTAGCTGAGGATTGGGGAGGAGGATGGGCTACAACAACACACTCTACATAGCTTGTAGTTAGCAAAGATTTTTCAGAGATATAACCTAGTGGAGTCTTTTCTAATTAAAAATGAAACAGAGTTTTTTTCTTTTTTTTTTGTCTGTAAAATGTTTTGCTTGCGAAGCAGTGAATAAACAAAAGTCTGCATGAAAATTAATGGAAGTTTAGAGCTTCCAGTGGTAATCCTTTTTTCTTTGCTCTGACTTCACAGCTTTTTCTACTTAGAAAATGAACAGTTGGACTCACGAGAAATGTTAATGACTACAGAATTTACTCTATAGAGATGACGTTATTGCTCTTTCATGAATACATGACATGGACCCCAGACAGATAGTGGACAGCATTTTTTGTTGTATTCAAAATCTAAAAATCTTAAAATTTTAAAACTGTATTCTAAAAGTATTTTGAAAGTGACTACAATATCACAGCATTTAATATGTCTCATTATTTTGCATTTTGATATTTTATCAACAATTTAAAATCTGCTAACAAATCATACAAACAATTTAAAATCTGCTAATAAAGCTTAGTATAGTGATTTTACCATATTTTACTCTTCTCTTCTTAAAATATAACTCTCAAGGCAATATATATTCACAGGTTTCCATATTTCATATTTGTTTTGTCTTTTGTTCCCATTAAATACTTCACTTTACTTTAAAGGTGCCTGTAACTTAAGGACCTGCAATGCTCAAGCTCTCTCTTCTAAAATTAATTTCCCAAACAAAACAGCATGATTTAACTTTGTCCAGTCTTCATTAATCTGGTGGGCCATTCAGAGAATCTAATCATGGCATAAACTGTCTTAGCTGGAATTCTGCAATATCACAGTTAAAAAGAAGAGAAAGAATCATTTGGCTTGTAAATAACAAATATTACTAGATATAAGGAAGAGGAAAAGATCATTACAGAAATTAAGAGAAGTCTAGTCCAGATATCAAAGCTATTTTACAAGCAAACTCTAATTCTTTCCCTGACCTTAGCATTTATCAGGAAGGAAAAAAAAAAGGGATTAATATGAACACATTCCTTACNAAAAAAAAAAAAAAAAAAGGATTAATATGAACACATTCCTTATCTGGGAAAAACAATCTTCATTGCTAAGTATTTTAGGTATATCTTTTATCTCTAACAGAAGGTCAAGATTGTACTCGACTTTTCTGTAGACTTTTTCTTCAGAAAAATCAGTAATGTCTTTAATTTCACTCTTGAGCAAAGACCCATATAATAGTTAATTTTCCTGTTAGAAAAGTGTTCAAACTAGAAAGGAATAATAGCCCAAGAAATAATGCTTTCTATTTACACTGTTAAGAAGAATATACACGAAAATAACAGTTACAGGAATTTACACTAGTGCACTTAAATTAAATTTGAGTAAGCTGCATGGTTTAATATTTAAGTAACATCTGGCAGTATTATTATTATAAGAAAGAGAAGAAAATACTTGCATTCATGTAACCTGAAGGAATTTGTACCAGATCCTGGTCAGTGTGCAAAGCGAAGATTACCCTGCAACAGCAATTAGTGAACCCATGCAGCTCCTATCCATTTGAGGTTTACGTGCCTGGATGGCACAAGGTTCTGTACCCCACAGAAGAAATCCTAAATGTGAAATTATGAATATTCTATTCCTTTAAAAAAAAAAAAAAACATTAAAAATATGAAACTTTCTAATCTCTCACTAATGCTTTCTAATCTCTTACTGTGGAAGACTTCCAAAATTTCTGTGTTTTTGATTTTACTGAATTTTAGTATCACATACAGGGATTGTTCAGTTTCCTTTTAAGAAATAGTGGAGCAGTTTGGGATAAATCCTAGCAGCTAAATTAGTCTGCCATGAAATGGATACGAAGGTGTTTGATAACTTAGCTTAAAATTATAATGGGCAGAACCAAAACCATGCCTGCAAAACACCTAAACTTAAGTATTAGAAATTCAAACTGTACTAAGATTTAGTAAATGTAAAGCTGGAAATAGCAATAAAAACTCCTCCCTGAATCTGAAGGACAATTGGTATTTGCTATGATGCCCAAAGGAAGTTAATGGTAACTACCTCTCATCACCTCAGTTCATTCTCCTCATTCCCATATATTTAAATCAGATCCATGTATTAAGTCATTTTAAGAAATGGCTTGAGCATTAGCCTTTTCACAGAAAGTGAAAGTTAGCTGAAAGATAACTTTTAACCACATTTATGTAGTTTCTCATTAGAAAACTTCTCAAAAATTATTTTTCTGCAAAATATATATTTGACTTGTTTTAAATTAGTTCCTCTAATTTCTCACTATTTTCCCCAATGCCAGCTTTTCAGAAATAGGCTTATGATTTTTCTGATGAAAGATGTCTGTGAACAACTCAGGCATACAAGGCAAAAGTGTATCTCCCCTGCACTAATGATAAAAAACAACCATTGAAATGCAGATACATATTTATTCTATGCAGCTTTGCCCTTCTTGATGCATCTGCTTCTACTGCTGCCCTTACCAGAGCCAGGAGGTAGCATCACCTGACATCCAAGGAAGCCAAAGGTAGTGAAGGAGGATCCAAAATTCTCAGAAATTAATAGCCAAAGTGGGTATATTTTGGCTACCCAGCAGTGGGTACTGTTTCGACAAAGGAGCACCAAACCTGGGTCTACTTAATGCTGGCTACCAACCAGTGTTCGTGCAACCAGTGCACGAATAGGATTCTTATAGTGCTTTTAGAGGAGCAAGAGCAGACAGAACTATGTGGTAGAAAAGAGAAACCAGTGAGTAATTAAGTACATACTTAGCTTTGAACACACAAATAGCTTTGATTAGATTACTCACTTTTTAAAATTAATCACATGTGTTTGCAAGTACCATGATGTTCTAAAATGGAAAGAGATTATGTATTGCTGTCACTTTGGAACATTGTTTGATATTTATAGTTGCCGCTTAAAATATAAATTCTCCAAGATTTAACAGGTGTTAATAGATAAAATATATAAGTAAACTTAAACTGATGTATGCAATAAAACCATCAAGTAGGAAAAAAGTATTGAATCAAAGGGTGAATTTGCTTCTAATTTTGCCAGTTCATAGTCAAAATGAAAAATGGTGAAACTGGACTTGTATTTCTTAGCAGGAGTTATCTTTCAACAAGGAGTTAAAAAGAAAGTGGAAAATGAGCTTACTGAATTATCAATGATTTTACTTCTCTAAACAAAGTCCTGAACTACATCATTTAATGTTTCCACTAATGACATGAAATAAAACATAAAGTGATATAAGATATCTGTTTGTATCACTAACACAATCTTGATATCAAATCATATATGATATGAGACTCTACTCTAGAAAACAGTGATTCAAAAAAATGTTAAGCTTATGGTGGCTAATTGAGCTAATGTCATACTTCAGGACATACGATTGCTATACTGATAGCATCATTTGATCAAGTGATCATTGAAATATTTGATGCAGCTTTAGTTTCCATATTTCTAGAATAATGTTGAGAAACTAAACCAGGTTTGGAAAACAGCCCTGGGCATCATTAAAGAATTGGGAACTATACTTTACAGCTAGAGATTCTCGGATTTCAATCAATTTAACTTATCAAAAAGAAGATTAAGGAGTAATTTGATCTATCTGTAAGTGCCTCAAATCAGTTGAAGGATACTTCTGCCTTGAAAACAAAGTGTTATAAGACCAAATACTTGAAAGTGAACATAGAAATTTGTGCTGTAATGCAGACATAGAAATAACATGCCAATTTGAATAGGATAAGTGCTATTTACTGTGATTTGTTACCAAGACCCATGACAGATACTGTATAAACAGTATGAAGTGAAGATGAAAGCATCTTCTGAAAGATGTGCTTTACTTAAGCTATGAGTATTGGACTTCAAGCAATAATTAATGAACACAGACTTCTGTGAATCATGAATTGGAAGATGATGAATTAAATTCTCTCACTTGGCAGTAATATAAGTGAAAATTATCATCATCATTGCTAGCAAGTAGAATCAGCTAGACAAAATAATGAAATAGATGGAGAGATAATAAAAAGGTAAAATGCGAATTGAAAGATGCTTACTTAAAAGAAAATTCAATTTCCCTTCCAATAAACATAGCATGTCAGTCGAATTCTGATTCCTCATAGGAATGATTCATCAGCGTCTTAGAGTTTCTGCATTATTTAAAAAAAAAAATTAGCAATAAATGTTTCATGTCTTTTGGGATAGAATTGTTCTTATTTTAGTGAAAAGTGATTACTGAAAGTAAAATAAAATTACAAAATAGCTGTTTACACTTACGAAGTTCTTTCTGACCTCTCTATAAATCAATGAAGAGAGAAATTCAGAGTTATACTAGCCTTTTTCAGTGTTCTTCTGTGTAAGTCTCTTCTTATAGATTACTCCTTTAATTTTCAGTTTTAGACAGAAGTACTTTTCTGTATGCATATAGATTTGTTGGCCAAAAACTATTGTTGGCATAAGGGCTTCTCAATTTCTCCTTATCTAATTCAATTATTCATTTGTTCGTAGTTTTCATTCTCAGTTTTATTCATTCTCTCTCAAAATTCCTTTACCATTTATAAAATGGTAAGCAAAGTAAAAGCAAAGAAATTGATCATTACATTAGGTAATGATTTATTTAGTGTGTTTGTGTATTCCTGTGTTTCATTTTGTTTCAGCTAATGGTAAACAAGTAAAAAAAATGTTTGGAAAGGAAAAGAAACCTTTTTTTATACTAATTATTATAAGCCACAAGTCAAGTAGATTTTTTTTTTTTTCTAATTAATTCTGAGAAAGGAAAACCCAGCANTTTTTTTTTTTTTTTTTAATTTTAATTCTGAGAAAGGAAAATCCAGCGTATTAGTTTCCTGTCCATACAGTTATGGAAATATCCAGCCTTTAATAGCAGTATACGACAGAGCTTTTTAATCTAGAATTTGTCTTCCTGAAACATAAGAGATCATAAATGCCCACAAAAGCAGTTCCAAATTGGGAATTGTTGGAAAATTAAAAATTTGATAGGCATTGCTGAGTTTATATTGCGGTGAAGTTCAAAATGAAGTCTTAGGACTCCATTTTGCATGCTTGTGATGTTCTTCCTAGGAAAGAACTATCAGAAGAAATAAAAACTTTCAGAGAGGAACCATGAGATTTTAAGAATTGCACGTGTAACTTAATCTTGTGGAAATATCTTCTCCACTAAGATTATTTGGGAGGATATCATACTCTGATTCTTCAGCTTCTACCTCCCCCAGAAAATTGTAACATGATATTTTCTAATTTCATCTCTCTCAGAAGAGGAGACAAACAGTCTGACAGGCCTAATTAAATGGCTTATATTGTAAAGGTCAGCTCCTGGAAAATTGGACCATGGAACCAAAGTACAATTAATAATTCAACGGCAATAAATAGAAACGTAATTTCAAATAAGAATTGAAGAATTTCAAATGCTGTTCATGTATGGATAGTTATGAATAAATACTTCCATCAACATCTATTTGTAGTTAGATATTGGCCAAAACACTTTCTAATCAGGTAGAAATTATGTTTTTTGCTATACATCTATGGTAGGGCAACTCTTAACTTCTATTGACAAGCCTGAATTGTGAATTTGCCTTAGAGGTTTACAGCTCATCCACCCATAATAAACTTTGCATGAAATACTTCAAATGGCACAACAGCAAAGAAATGTATTATCTCTGATCAAAACAAATGAAATATAGAAAAGAAATAGCTTTCAGCAAATAATATAAAATTAATATCCATGAGATCAATGTTGGATAAGGATCGATTTCTCTACTTTACTTCCCTTGATGCACTGCTGCATTTTGCTGTTGGTCATAATAGCATTCATTACACAGTATATCATCAAACATCATTGTTTTTTTTGATTTCTAGTCAAAGACATCTTTAATTCTGTATCTGAATATCAAGACATAGAAATTCTGTAGGTTACTATACATATGTTTGTTAGTGACATAATCAGTGCAAGGTTATCTCTAAAGCTTGCACGGCACTTACATGCTTAACGTGGATTTGCCCAAAGTATTTTGATTCAATTAGCGCCTATATGAAGACCCAGAAAGCAGACTTAGCCTATAAATGTTCACAGCAGAAGGTGAAGGCAATCTTTTCTGCTGCCACCTTAGGACTTTAGAGCTTAACTTATCACAGTTATTTCACCTATGAGCTTACTAGTGTGATTTCTCTACCATAAGCTTCTAAATTTTTACAGCCTCCAGTATGTTCTCTTGCACAGAGGCAGAAGAGGTCAGAGCTCTCTATCTAGGAGGAATCATTTTTTTTCAGAGCTCTCTATCCTTGTTCTCTCCCACAACCCAGTGGTTGTGTTCACTTCTCCAGGAATACGGCTAGCTTGTTACGAAATTATCCTTGTTACATTTACATTATGAAATGATTACAATACTGATTTCAATTTGGACAAACTGAAAAAATAAGTATTACTGCTATTATTATTACAAAGATCCCTAACCCAGAAAACTTTCTTAATTTTTTGTTTTGCACTCGTTACTTAGTTCAAGTGTTAATAGATATTAAAATGAGCAAGTGGTATAAACTCTCCCCGTCAAATCTTCCTATTATCTGAAACAAATAAAGAATAAAAATTCACCATTTTTTCAATCCAGGTGAGGTATCAGCAACACTGTAGAAAAGGGAAAGGAGATATATTTTAATAAGCTAGCTACAGTTGGATATTCAACATTTCTAATGTAAGTACAGAGTACAGCTGTTCCAAATAAGAACTTTATGTGAAAGCACATTTTAAATAACTTCAACTTGCCATAAAACTCCAGATTTTTATTCTTTGCCATGAAGTACATCTGCTCCCAATGTTTTTTTCCAGAACAGGCTTCGGTGTTCTTTACCTAGAACCAGAATAGATCTTTGATGTTATGACTACCAGGAAAACTGTCCAATATACAGGATATTATTAAATATATACACACTGTAATACAGGATATTATTAAAAATCTATTTATTTTTAGAGTAACTTAATCTGCATTTTTGGCCATCATATCTCTCATCTAGACTCACACTTGGTGCTGTGGTTAGTAATAAGAAGGCTGAAATTATTTAAGTAAAGGTAGGCTTACAGGGATATCTGCACTTCTTATCTCTCAGCAGCAAACATCCATTGTCAGTTCAACTTTGTTTTGTTGGTAGATAGGTGTACACAGAATGCTGCAGGCTTTGTATGTCTGAGAAATCACGTGTTGGAAGTGTCCATCTGTAAACCAGGCATAGCATGAAAAGAAGTGTCCACCCTACTATTTCTAGGTGAAAATATCATTCTTAATTATGAATAGATGAAGTGATAATATGTTCATGAGGGTGCACTTAAATAACTTCAAGCTGCCAGAAAACTCTCTCTGGCCAAGAAGTATGTCTGCAGGTGCACTAGATTAGTTGACAGAGAAAGGATATATTCCTAGAGACATTTTAATTTTATTTTTTCACATCTATTTTTCATTTGATATAATAGCATATGTAGCTATAGTACTTTCTGCAGTGTTTTAGTGTGATGAGACACACATTCAGTTGTTCACTGGAATAAATTAAATATATTAATAAGACATTTTTCTTGTGTCAAAAAGTGCTTCTAAATTTTTTGTGTATAGATGCACTAACAAATGGCAGTTGAGGTATCCAGGATATTCACATTATGCGGGATGAATTCTGTAGCTTCTTCATGCTCTTTCATTGCTACCTTTATTGTTGTTTTGTAATATACTTTTGGTAAATAATGTGCCCTTAATTTTTATTTTCGTTCATTGTGTAGTACATTTTTCTCACCTAGCCACTGCTGAATATTCCAGTGATAAAACAGAGAATGGTAACTTTGCATTTGACTGTAGTGGAAATGCTGTGCACAAAGAAAATTGTACTTTCCAGCTTTCCCCTGCAGAGAAACAAGGTTCTAATTCATTCTGCTGTTTTGTTCAGCTTTAGCATGAATGCTAATGATAGTTTGCATTGGCATCTTTGTGTTTTAACACTAAAGTTAGAATCTTGCTTCTTAAACTCCCTTAACACTTCTGCAAAGTCATGAAACTTACTTCCCGTGCCTGACTTTTTATAAAAAATTGATGTAGTTTTTTCCCTGTTGGCTTCCTGTACATTTCTGAATACGCACTATCCACCTGTCTTGAACCGTGAGAAACCAATAAAGTACATAAATGAACTTTGACGATTCTTCTAAATCATCCCTGATTGCCCTTGCTTCTATTTGCATGCATCTTCTAAAGTGGTTTTAAAATGCAGAATACTAGGGTACATAAAGTCGGCTGAGTGGCAAAACTACTACAGGGAAAATGTGTTTCTGAGGATAGCAATGTGAACTTCTATAAATAGAAAATAATCAAAAGGTTACTTTTTAATTCTATGAACAAAATACACCTTTAATATGCTCTTTCTGTGTGGTTATCAAATGCTACTTAAATGAACTATTGAATAATACTTGCCCATTTATTTTAAGAAGTTGCAAAGACCGCTATTGTGGTTTGGCACAATTGGAACTCTTTGTTTAACAAAGCAAAGAATTGCCAAAATATCACTCAAGATAAAAAGAATTGCCAAAATATCACTCAAGATAATGTGTTAAATAACTTTATAACAGGACTCCTACTTTCACTCTCCGTGGCCTTGTTTATTATAGCAATTTTTTGTGCAAGATCACTGTAACAGAAATAAATCAGAATTACTCATGATACTGTTTCTGCCTTTCTCCTTTTCTTACTGTCAATTGTACCTTATATATATGTTCTGAATATAATCTTTTTGGCATACATAAAGAGGAGCATTATAATCTGTTTCTTGATCCTGATTGTCTATATATTTCTTTTCCGTCTTTGCAGCTCCCTTATATGTAATGGAATGAATGACGCAGCATTTGGATGAGACTGAGATTTGTGTGAGGACTAGTCGGTAGAATTAAAATTGAAAAAGATTAGAGGATGGAAACCACTGGGAAAAAATGCTGCAAATTATAATGTTACCTTTTCTAAGAACACAAATCCTTTATCTATAAAATAACTAAATAAACGAGTTTTAAATCTGATCTCAAAGTGCTGCATTTCGCAGGGACTCTGACTTTGGTCAGGGATTTCATGTGTTTGTTCAGTTCACCTTTTTAAATTCTTTTCTCCGCCTTCCCTCTCCATGACTAAGCTGTTCATTCACTCTACTCATGCATTAATTTATCCCGCAAATTCTTTATTAGTAAGGAACAAGTCCTGCAATTCATTATGTACTAATAATTCCCATTGAAAGTAGATACGAAACTAAAGGACTTTTAATCCTTAGAAGAGATAAAATTCTGAATCAAGAAGAAAGATTTCTGCTTCTTGAAAGTGAAGGTATATGAATCCATCATGGAATGAGTTTTTGTGGCAGTTTGATCATAACTGAAATATTAAACCACTAAATATGATTATGAAGGAAAGCAATACAAGACTATCTTTCTTGCAACACGCAGAAGGAGAGACAGTGTGATGCAAATGCATATATGTGCAATTGCATCACCAAAATTACTTTTGACAGTTGATGCGAGTTCCGTACAAGAAAGAAATTTCTTTGCAAGCAAGTGGAATTGGTATCATTAGAAAATTCAAGTTTATATTTCAGACTCTAGCACTATGGTTTTAGAAAGCCATCTACTGTCTAAGTGAATGGACTATGAGATACTTTGGCAAATTCTAAAGCAGAAATCATAATCTCCTCTTTCAGTACTAGTTTACTGCTAGAAAGGCCAGGGCAAGGTCCTTGGAGTAGGCTCACAGTCTTGACATAGCAGTGGGTGAGGTTACTGTCTTGCAGGAAAAGCAGGAATTCTTTCATTCTCTGATCAGTTCAGCACCTCCTGACAGTTTCTTGGAGCAGGCTCTCTCATTTAAGGTCAAACTGGCATCTTGCTACTGTGGAGATAGCGCCTCTACTCACCTGCTGAGTTCCTCTGGAGTAATATGCTCTGCATTGCAGCAGGATCCAGCCCTGGCTATAGAGATAGGACATTGCAGTAGTTCAAAGTCTGAAGCCATTTATGGATAAATTGTTTGATTTGGCAAGAGGTATTAAATTTAATGAAGTTAGCTAAACACCCAGAAACCCTGGATAACAGCAACAAACCTGGAGCACTGGGTTAGGTATAAACATATGGTGAAAAGGTTATCCTACTATATTGTGTAAATATCGAGTATATGCTTCTCTCTGAAGTGATTTATGAAATAATTATTTATTAACTTTCTCTTCTCAAGTTACCTATTTGTTTACCATGTGAAACTGTCAAAAATGTTCAGAGAAGTTTTAATAGCGTTAAAAGTTTAAGGTTTAGTTATTAAAAGATCATTTATTTCCTTTTACACCATATGCATTTCTATGCATTCTTGCATTTATACACATCCTTCTCAAAGCAAAAATATAGCTAACAAAGTATTAATAACACAAAGTATAGGGAGAGATGAACTGTGTTTTGAACAGTGCTACAAGGGGCTTCTCAGGGGTAAATTTAAAACTGAAAGTATTAAGTTGAAAAAGAATACTCCAAGATATAGAGCATTTTCATGTTCAATGTTCATGCATGTGTTCCACCCTGTCCTAAGAGTCATCTCATTGGTTTCCACTGGAATGAGAGTCTAAGTCTAAAACAATACTAATGCTCAGAACTTCAAACTCATACAGAAATTTGAGTGAGTTAACGGCATATTTCAGATTGTATTACATTTACACCAACATAGTAGTGAAACTTTAAAAATCCTAACCTTTCTCCCTGTTCACTTACATCATCACACATATTGAAGTTTTCACAAAACACTTCCTGAGCCTGGGTTGAGATGCTAATGTAATTAAATCATATGGCAATAAGAGCTTTTTTTTTTTTTTTTTTTAAAGTCAATACCTACAAGATTTCTGTTAGGTCGAAACTGAGACCAATACTTGCTGAAACCATCAGACGTTTTGGTATTTATACCAATAGCAAGTTTTGTCTTTCTTTGTCAGGGTGGGTAGAGGGAGGAGAACTGGGCTGACCCAAGCATGTGCAGAGTTAGAACAGACTTTTCTGGAAGTACCCTATTTGAAGCTGTGGAAAGTTCCTTTCCACAATATGTGAGTCGCTGTCTGTATCCACAGAAGGATAAATCTGGCCACATATACCTTTCTCTGTTTACTTTACAGTTGATTAATGTGATGTCTGTAAGAATATATGCAGGCATTAATTCTGATTAACTTTTGTTGCACCACTAGCACATCCTTAACTTTTAAAACTAACTGGCCTTGTTTGTAATGAGATTTTGTTTTATAGAGTAGCTGTCTTGCACTCTCACTGAACCCTTTTCAGAAACATGGATAATGTTCCAAGAAATCAGCCAGTTGTACCTTTACCCAGTCTCTTACCCAACTCAACCTCTTGTTAAATATGGAGAAAATTCTGACATTCAAAAGTTTTGATACCTTTCCATTTTATAAATGCATTTTCTAAATGAATTCTGGATATTTTCACTTCTGTTTGGAAGCTGGAACAGTTAACTTTTCAGTGACTATATTAGCAACATGTCTAATATAAAAAGACCCTTCTATTAGATGAATGAATAGCTTGGCCTCAAGGCCGCAATTTCTCCCTTTTGTTGTGTAGCTAGGTGCAGGACTGGGCTACTATTACCTCAGCTAGCTTCAAACAACTTCTTCTCTTGCACTCTCCCCTCTATCTGAATGCAACTTTTGTCTCCCTCTTTTTTCTCCTTTTTAGCTTCCTAGAAGATCTTCAGTTTCTGGTGTACTTGGCATGGGAGTGGATCATCCCAAGCATGGTTTCTACATGCAACATAAATATTTACATAAATGCTAACAACGTAAATACTAAAAAATCTCTTTCTTCAAAGGCCAGCTAGTATATTGGAGTGTATTCTTTCTGTGAAAAGTTACCCAGAACCAAAAAGCCATATGATTGCATGGGATGCAATGGGATAAAAGGTGCAATACATAGCCCATGCTGTGTTCACAAAGATGCTGGAAAACAGGCAGGCATAACATCACAAGTAATTGAGAACATATTTCTCAAGATATATGATACTTTTAAGTGGCACTGGTTATTTTCCCTCATGACGTGTAATTCTAGGCTAAGATGTCCAGGAGCACAAAAATATATGCCTTTCCACTGTCGGTTGACAGCAGGAGATAATTCATCATCCAGTAAAGCTCTTTCCATCCTAGATGTTGGCCTAAATCCAGATTGTCCTAGGTCCAGAATATACTGGCTTTAGCTAGATCAGCTTGTAATTGGCCTTTGGCTAACTCCTCTATGAGTCCAGTTGGATACTGAGTTGTAAGTATTCAAAGCTGGTTTACTTGATGGTGGTTAATTAGCTTGTTTTCAAGGAAAAGGATAAGAATCATTAACTTTCTGAACACGTTTCAAGCTATGTGGATAAAAAAAAAAGTATAGCAAGTTATTAGATCTTGCATAGAAAATGGAATGGACAATAAATAGGACATCAGCTGAAGCAATAGCCCTTTTGGTGTTAAACTCTATGGATTCCAGCTCTGAATGAAGCAATACTTCAAAGAGGCACCATTTACTTCTGACAGCGAAGGTCAGAAGCTCGTTGCTGATCTGGGGTTCAAAGTCTTCTTGAGGATTTAGAATGTCTCCTTTTAAATGAACAGTTTGATCCCAGAGATAGAGACAGTCTGTTGTTCGTTCCTGTAGTCTGCTACATCCCATTAAAAATGGGATATAAGATGATTATCAGACAGTAAGGAGAAAACAAAGTGCTAAACGATCAAGGAGAAACACCATGACCATTGCCACAGAGATATTGATAATAATATTATTCTTTATTTTAAGGCTGTGAATTTATCTATTGAAATATGCATGAAAATCAATGCAAAACAATTTTATATTTGGATAGGCCTATTTAGCTACTTTGAAGAACAAGTGTACAATCTCAAAGGCTTTCTTCCAAAGCAGAGTTTAATGATGAACAAATGGACGTTTCACAGTTTCCCTCAGGAGCTTTTAGTTCTCTTAGGGAAAACAGATACAGATTAAGTAATAGGTCAAACTGGTAACTGTAGGGAGACTTTAAGGCATTTCATCACCTCTTCACAAGTAAAACTTTTCCCTTCCCTTTCCTTCCCCTCCCTTCCCTTGTCCGTTTTCCATAGGATTTATGTTCTTTTTTTAAAAAGCACTTTCTTACATAAACATTTCTTCAAAACTTCTTTTTATTCTTATTACCAAGTTCTTATTCTTTTTAAACAAAAAAGTGTATATTACTACTTCATAATCATAGAATCATAGAATGTCTAAGGTTGGAAGGGACCTCTAGAGGTCGTCTAGTCCAACCCCCCTGCACACACAGGGTCACCTGGAGCACGTGGCACAGGACTGCATCCAAGCGGGTCTTGAAGATCTCCAGAGAAGGAGACTCCACAACCTCTCTGAGCAGCCTGTTCCAGAGCTCCGTCACCCTCACTGTCAGGAAATTTTTCCTTAAGTTCCTGTAGAACTTTTTATGCTTCAGTTTGTGGCCATTTCCTCTTGTTCTGTCAGTGGTCACCACTGAAAAGAGGCCAGCCCCATCCTCCTCACTGCCTCCCTTGAGGTATTTCTATACACTGATCAGGTCCCCTCTCAGCCTTCTCTTCTCCATGCTGAACAGGCCCAGCTCCCTCAGCCTCTCCTCATAGGGCAGATGTTCCAGGCCCCTGATCATCCTCGTGGCCCTGCGCTGGACTCTCTCCAGCAGCTCCCCATCCCTCTTGTACTGGGGGGCCCAGAACTGGACACAGTGCGCCAGATGTGACCTCACCAGGGCTGAGTAGAGGGGGAGGATCACCTCCCTCAACCTGCTGGAGACGCTCCTCTTAATCTTGCTAATCCTGCAGAAGCAATGCATCGATGCAAGATAGAACAATTTTAGATCTGTCTCAAAGAAAAACAACATTATTAAGCACTAAGCCAAGACCTGAGTTGTTCTAACCTACACTGATACAGAAAGAATAGCACTTAAGTTTCAAATCCAGCCTACGTTCAAGGATGGCAGTTTGAAAAGCTCTTTGACTAAATAAATTGAACGTGTTAAGAAGAAATTAGCGCAGGACCCCATATATTTCCTATAGTGCTATTCTTGGTAAATTGGACAGCTTAACTATACTTAAAGGTCACTTTAAGTCAAAGGGGACACTTTCTGTCCATTTTGTTGTTCTCAGGTCCTTCTGATCACTACTCCATCCTTTTGATCACTGCTACACCAACCCCACACATGATGCCATTTCTTCACGAACATACTTTTTCTTGCCCTCAGCTTCCCTACACGGTTGTCAAATACACCAGCTTTATGGCCTGCATCACTGCAGAGCTGCACAGAGGAGTTATAAGATATAACTAATCACCAAATTGCTGACTATGTTATACTGTGGCACTTTTCATAAGTATGGGAATTTTATCTCTATTCATTGACCAAACTCTTTTTCCTTATACCACAGTGCTGGAATTGTACAATATGCTAAGTTTCTTCTTGCCAAGGACCTCTGCTCCAGAGAAACTGCATCATTTATATACGTTGTGATTTATTCGCATTAGTTTGCTGTCCTTTACTGAATGTCACTTTAACATTAAAATAAAATTTAATACACATTAAAAAAGGAGCTAAGAAGGTTTTTTATTTTTATTTACAAGCATCTAGGAATGAAATATTACCAGGTCAGATCAAAGCTTTTGGTGTTGGAGCCCTGTAGTGCAGGAAAGATTTATATATATGAATACTGTTAGATATGCTTTATAGCTGCCTCCAAACAACTTCATGAAAAATGCTGAGCTACAAGCACTTTACAGGTATCTGCAGACTTTCAAGACTACACTAACTCGATTAAAGACTGAGTGATTCCACTCACATGAATTAGATTCATTTGCTGATTACTAGAAAATAAAAAATTCTACACAGTTGATTTCTAAGAGGTTGGAAAGGACAAAGTTCATAAAGATTTCCTCTTACAGGAGTTACAAAGTGTGTGTCTTTTCTTGCATGTGGCAAGTCTGGGTTTTTGTGAGTTCCATAGTCTGCTTTGGCAACTGGGAAGTAAAAAGCAAAAGCGCAAGTCAACTGGGTAAAAGGAGCTATGGATAGTTGCTACTAAGGAAACAGTCAGAATTCAAATAATATTTCAGAATCAGAACACGGGTTGTGCCATTAACAACAGCTTCTGGCTTTCTGATGATTACTCGAGTGTGCTCAAAAAAAGGGAAAAAAAAGAAAGTACCTGGCAGAAAATGTCATTGCGAATGTAGAATGTAGAATGTAGAAATAAAGTCATTTGTTGATAATACATACTTTTCTCATGCTTTTTTAGGCAGCTGTATGAGGTGCCTAAGATTTAACACCCTCAAAAAAAAAAAAATATCTGCATAGTCCGTTAGCAGAGAACTTTTGAAATAGGGGCACATAATTTTTCTTAACTCCTGCTAACATTAACAACATCTTCTGTGCATGCATGATCTAAGAAGAAAGGACCTCTCTGGAAAAGTGTGAGTAGAATTTAATTGACGAAATGCAGAAGTATGTGGAATTAATGAGATCTGAGAAGACCTCACTTCTTAGATTCCTAATATTAAGCTAAAATTTCTAGCTTATCTTTCATACTAGGACTCTGTTTTGTGAACTGCTATAGAATCCTGCCACCTGAAAACATTTTTCTATCCAAACACAGAAATGTGTTGGAATGTGATCTCATGTTTATTTTTTTTAGTATCTAAAATACCTGTGTTGTCTTTGGTTTACAACAGAATCTTCATGAAGGACTACTTTATTATAATTAGACTGAACGCTGTTATAAGCATGTCAGTTTTGGGTGCTTTATGGATCAGCAATGGAAACCAGGAAAAAATATTCCTGTTATCTGATTGGATATTTTATTGGCCTACTCTCCTCCAAACTTTATCACAAAACTCCTGTTGACTTCCATGGGAGGAGAAGCAAGCCTGAAATATCCATGCATGCCACTTCCACTGACGTTATCAGTCTTCATTGTGCCTTAAAATAATTCCTTTCCCATACGTGATTGACACGATTACTGATGTCTTAATTACTGGTCTTTCTGGAGCATAATTCTGTTAGAAGTTCCTGTTAAAAGCTTTTCTCAGAACTATGCTAATTGTGAGAAATCAACATATCTTCCAGACACAAAATGGAAAGCAATTTAGTATGTTATAAAAATGTGGTTTAAATCTTGAATATAGGGCCTTTTGACAGTTTTGTAGTGCTTGCTACTTGATTTATGAAGAGTTACATGAAAGAATGGTGAAGAATAGTGAACAAACCAAATTATTGTCTCCTTTTCCTACAGTGTAAAAAGAAAAAACAAACAAACCAAAACAAAAGAACCTCAAAGAATGAACAATATATCATCTGTAATGCTCTGGATATCTTTCCTTCTTCTTTAATACATAGTTAATGCTTAATTACATTCTCAGTCTGGGATAAACTTAACAAGAAGGCAGACAACTTCTATCCCCATATCCACTTTTCTGTGTAAATGTCAATATTGCTTAACATTAAATATTGCTTAATACTACACATAGGAAAGTCATTGCATCTTTCACTCTTTTATATCTAGTCACTTTAGGAGAGGAAGGGACGTGGCTATCATATGGCAAAGCTCCACCGAGTGTACTCAGGACTTTTCTTTCCAGGACAGTGTCCTTTTGGTAAGGGTTGTGGTGCGAAACCCTTCATTTTGAGAATTATCTATTGATTTAACTGAATTAAGCTAGCTGAAAATGACAACTTCACTATTAAAATCCAGAAAACAGAAGAGTCCAGTTCTTCTTTCTGCTTCTCTTGGTGCTCAAATTTCCACCTGCAAAACGGAAATTCTAAGGTTCCTTTCTTTCACACTCCACACTGGGTATGATTAAATTATAAATTATTTATGAAAACGACTACTTTTTCAAAGATGTTTGAATTGACAGCATTGCCACAATGATGAAGCCCTGGACTCAGTCTAGATCTCTGTTGACTGCTGCTGGCTGCTTGATCTGTAGCTGCTCTAAGCAGAGAAAAAGTATCTCCCACTGTTATCTGTTCAAGGGAAACTGTAATCTTATCTCAGAATGGTGTTTCTGTACAAACAAGTCATGGTAGCTTTCAGCAAGCTCAAATTGCTTTGTGCTATTTGAGCTGCCTGTTCAGAATTAATGCAGATATACCATTTTATCTAAAAATATATATAAAATATCATTTTACCTAAAAATACACAATTTTGTATGTGATTACTAGTCTCCTCATTCATATAAAGTTCTTATAAAGCTTTTTCTTATTCTCCACTTTTCTGTCAGAGGAGGAAAAATACTCCTATTGTTGTACTGCATTCCTCTTTAGAATTGCACTTTCAGACTTTAAAGACATTAAAAAAGCATTATAAATGACTACAGCCTTCCTGACTTAAGGGGAATTGAATGCCTCTCCTTGATGCAGATGTTTGGATGCTGATCTGCATTTTACCATTCTCTCAAAGACTTCCAGGGTCTATAAAAGCATTCTCATTCCCCTAAGGGAATTTCATGGGTTTCTTGGTTTGAACTGATTTTTCCTCCTCTTTCTTTATGTTTACTCAAAATAATGTTGCTGCTGATATCACTGAAATATGTCCTGATGGTTGAAAGTCACAAAAACTTTCTTTTTTTAATTCTGAATGGATTTTTTCTTTTTTTTGGGGGGGAGGGGTGGCGGGGGATGTTGGGTGCACAATGCAGGGGACTGAGGGGAATCTTCATTCTCAAATCTTCTTGTTCTCTCCATCTTCCAAAATAGAGACCCTATTGAGAAGTCCCACCAGACCCCTTCTGCCTCATTTCCTGACACAGATTAAAAGAGGTTTGGAGGAATTGCGTGTTTCTTTGATAGCCTTTTAATTAATTTCTTTTACTTCTTAATCATAAAAGAACATGTGTATTGTAAGGCTTGATGCTTTTTTTTCCCCTTTGTATAATGTAGCTATGCTAAACTCATACTGTATTTAGAATATTCTTTGCTGCTCTATCTATCTTAATTTTTTCGGATGAGTGGCCAGTGGCTCACCAGGCCTTCTCTTCATACGTCTTTACTTGTGGCGACTTGGTAACCAGTGTGATCTTACAAGATGAGCTGGTGACCTCTTCTGAGGAGCGCACCTGTCATTTGTAAGTCACTCTTTGAAAACAGCTGTTCTACTCCCTGCCCTACTAACACTTTCATGTTATCCACTAGGCTATGGAGAGGAACTGTTGCAATGTTTTTTATATCAAATAAATCAGGTGGCACGAAATGAGGGAATCTGCACAATTCTTTGACCTAGGACATTACCACCCTTACAGCAACTCAATAAGACACAATGAGCAAACCTGCAATGAGTGTGGTAGGTGCTAACCCTTTTCAATAAAAGACTTTTGTAATAATAGGAAAGTGAAAATACGTTAAATAAAATTTTGTAGGTCTGCTTCAGAATGCTCAGAGTGAATAGTAGTTTCAGGTTAAATGATTTTGCCATTAATAAGATTAGAGGCAGAAGACACTAGAGTTATACTTTTTGCCCATTTGAAGATACTCTTACAGCTACCTCCAGGATGCCTTCTTGATAATAGCTGATGCTGGAAGGACATGCGATTTTTTTCCATCTGTATATGTCTAAGTTAAAAATAAGCTTGTTTATGTTAAAAACAAACAGGAAAAAAAGGCAAAAAAAAGCTGTAATCATTATAATAATACAGAATGCATATTTTGAGACTGATAGTGAATCCTGAGCATGCTTAATCCTTCCCAACTCTTACTGCACCTTGGCCATGTGTATGCTTTCCCAGCAGGAAAACTTAAGTGTGTTCCAACAGAAATCATTCTTGGCATGCATGACTTGTTGTAACGGTAGGTGGAGACCCAGGGGAGCAGGGAGAGTACCACTGCTGTGTTCTCCATATTGTAGTTGCTAATGCCTAGGCAGTGAGGAAAATGAAAATAAAACAGGAAAAAATGTGGTAATAGGGCATGAACTGAAGGTTTGAGATATGAATGAGGAAGGTGATGAGCTTATCTATAATGTTGCAGAGAGGAAAACTAACACAGTCGTATTGCTGGAGACTTTCAGGCTCTGTGATGAATTCAGAAGCCTCTTGCCCAGAGGAAGATGAGTGTCTGAAAATCTCAACTATCACTTTGTGAGAACAAACTTTAGACAGCAAACTATATAAACAATTATCTGGACTCACATGGAAAACAGAATGAGAAATCTTATGGATGTTAGCCATCCACAACTTCACACCTGTAAGCCTCGCTCACGGCCAAGTAACTCACCAGCAAAAGAGAAACGTCGCTAGCCTGAGTTGTTCCAGGGCTTCGCAAGACCCGATCGGCGGTTCTGACCTTCTGTCCAGTAGAGGGCAGTGATGCACAAAATCTAACTGCATTTTCAAACTTACAATTTTGTAACACAGTAAATACCAGCATACGGAAGGAGATCACTTAGGTATGCATATAGTTTAATTATGTAGTAAGGACAGCCTACATGGAGACTTCTCTCACCATCAGTCAAAGCAATGAAAGCTTCCTCCAAGAACAAGGAGATCAAAGCTTCAGTATAGTACATAATGCGGACATTTACATCTGGAGTGAACTGAGCTACAGATGGTTGAAGATACTAATACTGCACTATCATCTCACCTATCTGGGCTGTTTTAAGATCCCTGTTTCCTTTCCAACTGCCACTTTTTTGGATCTGAAAACTGTTTATCTTTCTTCTAGTTCTTGCTTTCTCCATTTGTTGCTTGTTCACCTGTATTTGTTTACTATCTGTACCTTAACTCTTTGTTTTGCAGCCTATGCTGTTCTATGTTCTATGCTGTTCTGTGTCATCTTTTACAGTGTCTATGAAGAACCTTTACTGTTATCTTGTAAATCTTCTTATCAAGGTGCATGTCTTCCAAGACATCTGTGAGAACTACGACTACTAGTACACAAAAGCACTATGTATTGTTAAAATTACAAGAATAAGGCAGTCCACTCAGACAACCTACATCATTATGTAGTAAGAGTTTGAATTTCATATTCTTCCAAGATACAGATTCCTCTAGACCACTTCAGGAGTGAACGTATAACAGAATATGCTTTCCCTTGTCCCATGCAAACATGCAAACAAGGAGAAAGCTAGAAAATTCAATATATGGCTTAGATTCACAAGGGGGAGTAAAATAAAAGGGAAGAAGAAATCCATGTTGGCTCTAATTCTGAGGTCTAATAAAAGAATACAATTAAAGACCTTCATGCAAAAAAAAGGCTACTCTTTCACTCCATCTTCAAAAGGAATAAAAATGGTTTCTTTCTTTGAAGCTTGTATGCAGCCCCAACATATATTGTGTTTTCATTACTATCTAGTTCTACTGAATGCCTCAAATATAATGATTTTTCTGGTATAAGTATTTTTGTAGGACTATCACACATGTCTAAATCTACCCTATAATTTCATAGGTTTATTGATAGAAGGTACATAATTACATAAGAAAGATTACATAAATTTTGCTATGAGGTCTTCAAAGATCTTCGTCGTATTTTAAACAAATTTTGCCAAAGTTGATGCTATCATGAAAATACAGTTCATAATGACAGGTCAAATAATTCCAGCTAGGACACAAATGAACCTATTGCATATGGTACTGCTCTATGTACAAACACAGAATAAAGCAGTGAATCCTGTAGGAATTAGTTCAGATACTGAATCTGAACTGATGATGTGCATGTATACGTTTACTTTGTAGATATAACCCCAAAGATATACCTTTGGTGTGTGTGTGTGTTTTTCCTAATGTTTTCACATTTACTTGATTTATGCAACTTAAGTAACAATAAATACAGTCTTTTTGATTTTATTGCAGGACTTCTCAGAGGCTTCAAAATACTTTAGTGTGAATAGCTAAAACCTATCATCAGATTAACAGCTAAACCGAAAGGAGTGAAAACATTATACGCAATATACCTGCTCAAAACTTTTTTTTTTCATCCTTGTCACTTAAGATTTAAAATAACCCATGTAGTACTACATGTTTTATACATAGATTAAAATATCAAGGACAGTGCATTTCCTACAGACCTTTTCTCGTTTGGGGCTTGAAGAATTCCCTGATTGAAACTTACAGGCTTGACCAAGCAGTAAAATTATAAGAAAGCCTGTAAAAATAATTTGCTCATTCTATGAGTCACCTGTCAAATGATCAGTTATATGTACATATGATACATATATATATCCAATAGATAGAGTGCTTACTATCTAGCTAAGACTTTATTTGAACATATTATCCTCATTCAAGTACTATGTCATAGTCCCTGCACAGTAGTTCAACTCTGCCTTTACCTGCCCAGCCACACCAGTAGCTGAGTGTCTGCAAGTGTCCTGGATTAGCTCAGCCTTCCACACACTTCCACTTTCAATGCTGGCTGGCAAACTCAGATTCTGAGGGTTTTGCGTATGTGTGCGCGAACGTATTCCGCAGTTCCCACTTCCACTCAGCCGCAGCCATAAAGCATACAGCCGAGGGCAACTCGGCAGGGAGTTCTCACAAACACTCAGCCCCAAACTTCTCGCCGTCGCCCTCAGCATCCTCCTGACCCACAGCGGTGCTATTGCTCACGCCTACCAAAAGAACAGAGGTGTGCTTTCTATTATTATTTTTGTTTTATTCATTATGACCGCAGCCCACGCGCTTCGGGGATCGCGGGGTCTTCACCCCCTCCCGCCGCGGCCGTTAGCAGGGGCCGTTAGAGCCCCTCCCTGCCCTCAGGGCGAGCTAACGGTTCTCCCCGGCCGTCATGGCGCGGCCTGCCTCGGCCGGGCCTCCTCCCTCGCGGGCGCCCCTCCCCGCGGGTGGCGTTTCGGGGCAAAAGAAGGAAAAATAAAACGTTTTTTTGTTTTGTATTTAGCTGTCTCTACTCTGGCTCGCTCCCCTGCCCCAGAGTGCCCGGAGGCAGCGAGCTCCTCGGCATCAACGCCGCGGCGCGGGGGCGCTTCCGAAGGCGCCTCCTTGGGGCCGGGAGGCGAAGGGCGGCGCGGCGGGGCGGGAGCTGCCGGCCCGGCGACCGCGGGGC